>WEIV01004829.1:52340-76757 GCA_013390005.1 Calyptomena viridis
TAGTTGGCAGACATTATTAGCTGTTAGTTATTAGGTAGGTAGACATATTAGATGTAGTGGAGTAGACATGTTAGTAGTTAGCAGTAGATGTAGGATTTAGCTGTAGCTTTAATGAAGATGTAGAGTGTGTAATATTAAATACATTGCTACTAATAAAGAGGATTTGGCAAGCTTGAGCTAGCCTCCCTTCACAGCTTCACGACAGATTGCAATGAGGTCTACCCTCAATCTCCTCATCTTCGTGTTGAACAGATCAAGTGACCTGACCTCCTCACACATTTTCCTCTCTAGGCCCTTCACCATCTTCATTGGCTTCCTTTAGACATTCTTTAATAGCTTAATATCTTTCCTGTGTTGCAGTGACCAAAACTGAAACAATATTAAATGTGAGGCTGCACCAGTGCAGAGCAGAGCAGGAAAACCACCTCCCTCAACCAGCTGGTGATGCTTTGCCTGATGCCCCCTAGGACATTATCGGCCCTCTTGACTGCCAGGGTACTGCTGACTCATATTCAACTTGCCATTGACCAAGACCTCAGGTCCTTTTCTGTGACAGTGTTTTCCAGCATCTCAGTCCCCCATCTATATGTACATCCAGGGTTACTCCATCCTGTATTTCAATACAATATCACTCTAAATCAGAGCTGGTTGCTTTAACATGTACAGTTTTCCCTGAACTAAGAATTTAAAATTTCCTTTGTGTCCTGGTTCTGGCCCAGATCAGTGAGAAGGGGCGTGGCCAGGACATTGTGTTATTCAATACCACATTACATCATTGCCAGGGCAGGGAAAAGGGACTCTTTCTCTCACTTCGGGTAAAGAGAGGCATCCCTTTCTGGGGGAACAAAGCATGGCAGAATGGGGAACCTGTTGGACATTGTTCACTGTGTAGAGGTGAACATTTTTACACGTGAATCATTCTCTCTTTTTGCATACTTTTGTTATCAATAGTGTTGCTGTTACTGTTCATTTTCTTATCTCATTGCTCTTTCCAGTAAATCATTCTTATCTCACCCCGTGATCTTTGCCATTTGTGCATCCAGTTCTCCTCTCCAGCCACCTGTGGGGATGATGGGAAGGAAGAGGTTGGGGGAGGAGCAAGTAAACAGCAGTGTGGTTTGGAAAGTCTTAATGGGAGAACTAGATTAATGAGTATCATTTCTAAACCATGGCACTTCCCTATAGTTCAGTCTTTATGGATTTGTTTAATTAAGATTAAGTCACTTGATAAATAAATGGCCAAATATTGAGAATTCATGTTCCTCATTTATTGCTTGTTCTTTGTGTAATCAAGGAAAAGTATTTGGGAGTGAAGAACTGAAGAGCATTTTCGGAACTTAGTATGTACAGTCATGAGGTAGATGAATAGTTGTCTGTTTTTCAGAACATAAAAAAATTCTAGTAAGCTCTTAACTTTCAAAAACTGATGGAAAGAGAGAAACTTCAAATGTTTCAGTGAAACTTCTAATGTTTATAGATGGCATGGATAGTTAAAGAGAAAAACCTACAAGAGTCAAACCTAAATACTTTATTTAGTAGACCTTTTATAGAGCCTTTTTCTTTGTCATTGATTGTCTCCAAGCAAACTGTGTCTCAGGCTACATTCTTCTGAAGGAAATCCATAGTTTGAAGGATGTTAACTTTCTAACAACTCTGGCTTTTTTGAACAACTACAAGAATACCCTACAGGTTCTATCTCTCTCTTCTAAAAATTACTTTCATTTTACTTTTCTTTGGAGAATCTCTTGCCATCTCTCTTTCACCTCTTTGGTCTATAAAGCCACTGACTCATCAATAGATTAATTTTATTTTTTTCCCATCTTTCTTTACCCTAACCTTTTTCCCTTTATGTTGGACCCCATATACGCATTACAGCATGACTTTAATGAACTGAGCCTTGTATTTTAAAACAAGATTGTATATCTTTGTTAACCTTGTGAAAGCTTCTGATTGAGATTCCTCAGATAAGACTATGTTTCTAATTTGAGGCCAAACATTACTGTAACCAACTGATCTAGCTTGATGATGGATATGAATGAAACCAAAACACATATACACCTGTGTATTACCCGATACTATTCAAAGGATTTCCTGGAAAAGACCGTTATTGAAGTGTACCATGTGGATGAAACCCACAGTTAGCTTGATAGTTCAAAATCAAAGTGAATCTGGTTATTTGTTATCAGGTCAACCATTTCTCTCTCTAGGAGACAAAGGATAGAGAGATCAAGAGCAGCATTGGAATTCAGTACTGTTCAGTGCTGTAACTGTGTGTTCCAGAGAAAACACTGGTTATGTTTTGGTCTATGGTGAAAAAGTAGAAAAGTAGAAAAGATGAATTGATCAAAACATCATCAAAGAGAAAAGTAAAACTGAAACCTGAGAAACATTTGTGGTGAAAACACTGCTACAGCTGATTTTCTTCAAAATTAGGACTAGGGTAGCTGTACCGAATTCAGACAGGCAGTTTTTATTAGAGAACTTGTCAGAGCAACTGTAAAGACAAAAATTGTAGAGATATTGTGTTTAGAAGTAGTGAACAGTCGACAAAAAAAGAACTTTAAGAAACAATTTACACAACTGGAACTGTGTAGCTGGAGAAAACAAAGCTGAGTGTAGGTTGTTTGATTTATTTTCCAGTCTGAAGCCAAGAATTTGGGAATAGATGAGGAGTGGATTTATGTGACTTTTTTTCCCAGTTTATGAGCAATAGGTTATTATTTAAAATCTAAACGATAACTTTCATTAGATTGAAACACTATTCTGTGTATATTGAATTTGGGAACTTAATTGCATTGCAATGTTTTAAGAAAAATAATTTTCATCTTTGAGTCATTTTCTATTGAAAAAATTCACCAAAATGATATGTATAGAGGTTTTTTTATTTCTTTCTCAAATAATATATTTGTCTGGATTACCTTTTTTGGACCCTCTGGTAAAGCAAAGTGTTTTTGCAGCTGGTGCACTCAAAGTAATTAAATGATGGGAATTCATCTTACCAAAAAGAAAAATTAAACCAATTAAGAGAATAAAAAGTTAATCTTAAATGTCATTCTCCACATAGTCAAATACCAATGTTTTGTAATGCAGAACCACTACAACTTGAAAGAGATGCATGGAAATTTAGCAGTTAAAATTATTTTAACTGGACTTAAAGAGTTATATCTGCCTGATATATATTTAAAGAAATAGTGAGGGTTTTTTATTCAACAGAAGGATTTTATCTTTGTCTGTGAATATATGACACATGTTTTGCTTCGTGCACAAACAAATAACAAATCTAACAATCCTATGATCTCTAATAGAGGAAGTATTTGTATGTTGCAGGGTACATGACAAAAAATTTAATGCTGAGGTATTTTTACCAGGAAGTTAAGTAATTGAACATGAAATCAAAAACATTTCTTGAGCAACCAAAAGTGGAATCCATCAAGAAAGGATTAAAATGTAAATAGGTTTTCCACTAAGGAAGTACATTAACATGATATGAACTGTTAAAAAAGTTTATTTAATGTTCCCCAGTAATTAAATTTATATGTTGGAAAAGTACCTAACGAATCTGTTTGAGTCTTTCAATTAGATCTAATAAAAATGGTACTGGGATGTTGGGGAAAGATCATAGGCACTGGATTGGATTAATGGTGTGAACTTTTTGATTGAACTGTTCATGTCATTAAGAGAGCAGAGAGCAGGAGAGTGCAATGTACTTATTGCAGGTATGTATACAAGACTAATATTTCTGAACATTGTTTCTGTGTGTGCTTTGAGAGTTTATGAGTGTCAGCTACTCAGTAGACACTCTAAACCCATTCTGCTATCGGGGGTGTTAAGTCTAGAGCAGAACTGCCTATTCTCTGTAGAATAACCAGAAATAAACTTTGATTTTATATGTATTTATATAAATATAATTTAATTCTATAAATTTCTTATTAATTAGACCCTGTACATGTAAATTAGAAGCTTCCTGATATTTTTCTCTAGTTCATATGCTGACTATGCAAAAAATGTTTGCATATCGAACATGGAAATGTTCTGCTTTTGACAAGCAAAAGGCCTCACAGCATCTGGCAGCACATCTGTGTCCCACTTTTATACAGTTTCTTGGTGTCTTTGGACAAATGTCCATCTAAAATATCCATTATCTCTTAATGTACATATTCTTGACCTTAAAGAAAGGTGCAAAGTTTTATAATCAAAGTTCTACAAAGATACTAAGTTTATAAAATCATTTACTGCCTGATGGCTTTGTGAATGGCACTGAAGGTACTGCCTGGTCTACCTGTCGCTGCCCAGCTTAGGACTCCCCTCACATGACCTGAAGTCAAGGACCTCCTGGCAGTCCACAAGGGCCCTCAGCCCTGTCTTGACCATGGGCCCTGTTGATTCACATCCTCATCTGGCCTCAGCACATCTGCATGTCCAGGCAAATGCCTGCTCCTGGCTGAGATGGTGGGATGGACCCTGTAGTCCCACTACATGGTACCTGGGAAGTACCCATCCTCACTGAGCCTGGAACCCTGCTGCTCAACTGTATACAGGAATAAAAATAATATTCTGAACATGTTACTGACCTGCTTGAGAAATCTCAATAAAATTCCAAAGATATTACTGAGCTGTTCAGAAAATTTAAATTATAATAATAGGTTCCAATTACGTTATTTTTTTAGTCAATTTAGCAGTGTAAAAATTATTCATCTTGGAATGATTTTTTAAAAATATAAATTCCTGAAATTTCATGGTCTTTTTTGTACCGACTTTTAGTTTTTACTTATTTGATATTAAACAGATACTAATACTATTTAACATAGGCTCAAAGAATATGTACCACATACTAAATAGAACTATGTATTTTCCACTAAGAACATATTTGAATTGTTGTTGATTAGGTGTTGTTGATTAGATTTCTTCTCAAGCCTTAAGTGTCACAGGCTGATTTAAGTAGCAGCAAATATCAGAGTTCGATAAGTAAGAGGTTGTTTAAACTGTGTAATAACAGTATACTGTCAAAAATATTCAAGTGGTTCTTGATCACTATTTATTACATTAAATAATGGATTAAAATAAAAAGATGTAAAATAATAATTACTTGATATTAATTTCACACTTTCTTTTCAAAAGTTTCAGTTTAGACTTTGGGATTTTTTGTGGGTTTTTTTGGGAGGAGAGGGGTAGATGTGTGGATTTGATTTTTTTTTCTTTCACTACAGCTTTTTGAGCAGGGAAGATTTTTTCAAAGAATTGTATAAGTACATACATGAAAAAATATAGTCATAACTGCTATTTTTTACTGGTCTAAATATTCAAATGCATAGAGTTACACTATTATTTCCATACATTGTATTCTAATCATAGGCCATACAGTAGGTGGCCAGGTTTCAAGTGTATGTGTGGAAATAACTCCATTTAAAGCATGGTGGGCACCATTTTTATGTTTGGGTTTGGGGGCTTTTTCTTTGGTTGGTTGGTTTGTTTTGTTTGTTTTGTAGGGTTTTTTTGTGTTATTGCTTTTGTTGTGTTTTTCTTTTAATTCTGTTTTTAATCTCGCATTTTTTTATTTATGCAATCTGTTCTAGCCAATTCTGTCTTCTTGTCAACAAATACATTATTGCAAGACACTTTGATTCTGTAGTTAACAAAACTACTGATGCAATTGCTCATTTTATTAGCCATGTTCTTAGTAGGTCTACTAGGATATATAAATGCAAAGAGCTTTTCTGTTAAACAGGGTGGGAGGAAGTTCTGCCTCAATCATCTGAATCTAGACAAGTGGCCTCCATTAAATACATAAATAGGTAGTGCCTTCAACTTCTTTTTAAGTGAGTCACTGTTGATAGCTGTAACATTCTTTCAAATAGCACCTTGAAAGACTAGACCACAGCCTGGAGATACAGATGCTATTATGGCCCTTAGTCATATTTTGAAGCATGCTTCTTTGTAAAAGTGCCAGATAAGTCAACAAATTGTTGTAAAATAAACTGGAATTAGTCTTCATTTTAGATTAGTTCACTTTTTCTAAGACTTATATTCTTGAAATCTTCCTCTGCCTTCCCCCTTCACTATTTCTACATGTATAACCCTTTGATATTGATTAATAAGTGTCATGGTCTCATCACACAAATTATTTTCAAAGAGAGAGAAGGGGAGAGAGAAATTAATCTTTAACACAATGAATTAACCTCAACTTAAACATTATTAGTCAGTACTTTGCCTCAGGTACTTAGACTTCGAAAGCTCCGTTTACAGTAGTATTTCTTCATGATCACTGGTATAATGGAAAAAATCATACATTGAGAAAACATGTTTAAATTGATACAGTTTCATTTCAGGCATTCTTTAGGCACTCTCCTATTATTTGGGCATTGTTGTGATAGTGATTGCTACAGTACTTGCAACTTATGAGTATTTTGTTTCTCCTTATGTTATTGGAAGTTGGATACCTGCATATTTCAATTTTCAGACTCTAAGAAAGATTAAAGCTTTATGATGAGAAGAACTGAGAGAAATACACTCAAATTATTAGATTTAATACAGTCCCCAATACATTATCAAATATTTATGATTTTGAGATATCCTTTTAATATGCTGAACCCTGGTTCAGTGGGCCATAAAAAGTAGTGAGACCTTGAACACAACCAGTTATTCTATTGTTTGGTACTGATTAATAATAATAGTAATAATAAAAATAATTTTTGGCCAAAATTTTAGTGTAAAATAAAATCTCCTTGCTCTCCCAGCTTGCCTCTAAATGCACATTATTTTAACTTTGCCCTTCATATGTTAACAAATATCTGGAACTGTGTGCAATGTAACTGTGTGAAGTTGATATATAGATAATACGTGAAGTGCTTGTAGGTTTGTATAATATATGGCACACATTTGAGCTATCTGTCATTAAATGGAGACATGGAAAAACTAAAAAGTTTGTCTTAATGACTCTCTCAGATCTTTGATATATCAGACATAAGGTCAGACAAAAGGTAAAATGATAGAGAAAATCTTTGCATTTCATTGGCACTAGAAAAAAATTATGAAAAACTCCTACCCACTATCACCCCCAAGACAGAATCCAAACACCTCCTTCTCAGTGAGCAATCCTGTTCAGAAGGAGATTGTTATGGTTTTGTTTTGAGGAAAACTTTTTTCCACTTTTGTTTGCAGATGGGGGGTGTGCCTGCCCAGGCGGGGCCAGGGCCCCTGTCCTGCAGCAACCCCGGGGCTTCCTGCCTGCCGCAGTGCCTCGGACTGGGCCCCCCCTGGTCTGCTGCCTCGGCATGGGGAGGCCCCTGCCCCCGGAGCCTCCTGCCTGCCGTGGTGCCTCGGACCAGGGCGTGGTTTTGGCAGTCCCCTCTTTTTCCACTCCTATCCCCCCCAACCCCCCCGCCCGCCGTGGCCCCAGGGTGTCCCGGTTGTGGTGGGCTCCCGGTGCTGGAGGTGTATGGTTCTGGGCCCAGTACCTGTCCTGGGCAGCATGGGCCTGCGGGGTGCCCAGTCCCCCCCGTTGGCCAGGGCGGTCGGAGGGTCCTGGTGGGGGGCTGGGGGGGACAGGTGCCGTGTTTGGCTGAGCCACGTGGTGGAGGTGGGGAAGGTTTTCCCACGGCTCANAAACGAGGACAGAGATCACCAACACTAGAGAAATATTGATTCTACTTGGCATACACTTGGGTACACTCTGCATATAGCTATCCTTTAGAAATGTAACTGTCTTGTATCTAAAACTTTGTTGGGTGCTTCTCTTCCTCTGATTTTGGCACCGAAAGGAAGTATAAAACCTGTATGGGTTAAAAATTTTGTTCTGAATATAAGACAGAATTAACCAAATAGATTTGCAGTATCTGGAATTGTAATCTATTGCAGGTTCAGGTATGCAATTTCCTTGAATAACTGCTCTGACAGTTTTATGAGTAATTATCATTGAACCTCCAGTGTTTTCTTGAAAATGGATTTTTTGATCACATTTTTCTTCTGAGAACCATTGAAATCATCAAACTTCGTGTTTGATTGCATTATGCATTGTGGAAAAGGTGATAAACTCGTATGCAGTAGAAAATATGCAATTACCATTACTGTTAAGATGCTAATTTGACTTTTCTAAGCTACAAAGACATAATTAATTTTAATGTTGGGTATTGGCTCACAGTTATTCTTCTTACATTATCAATGGAGAATTGTTATACTACTTTGCAGTATGTTGAATAACAGAATAGAATAACAGAATTCGATTAACATGAATATGAGGATTTTTCCAGATGAATGCATTTGAAAATTTGTATCCATTGAATATCAGAGCCACTAGGATTTCTTTCTAAGCAAGTTAGGTAATATTTATGAGGAGTGTTTCTTTTTGCCTGGATGGTTTCTTTAGAGGTCATATTGAGTTTGAAGCAAAATTGTATTAAGAATTCTTATGTATTTTGTAATCTTATATTTCCTACTCAGAAGAATTCATACAACCAACACACAGAAAAATCTATAATTTCTAAAATATATATCAGTAAACAAATAAATTGATCAAATATCATTAGTGAATTCTTTGCATGTTGGGATTTTAAGCAAGTGAAACTTCTTTCATGATGTGAAAACAGAATAGGCAAATATTCTGTGTATACTCTCTTCTGAAGAATGGGGGTTGCTCTTACTTTAAGCCACAAGATAAATGTGTGCCTCATCTTCTTCTTCTAAGTTGAATCAATCTTCAAAAAAATTTCCTGAAATATCTCAGTTCAAGATTTTTTTGTTGTTGTTTGTTTGTTTAACATTAAGAATATCCCAGCCACAATTTCTGTCCATGAAAATAAATGGATTCCAGGATTGTCAACAAGAGTCTAACATTTTTATGCAGAATTTTGATTGTTAAGAATATATGATTAATCAGGATGATTAAGAACTTCTTCATGAAAACCTTTTGGTTGCTTTTTGGATGAATGAGCTGACTTGTGAAACATGGAAACATCTTGATTTTGAGAAGGAAATTTTTCAGTCTGAATTTTTCTGGGGTGGTTCAGGGATCACAGCAAAAGAATTGGTCTTCCTTCTAGTCAGTCTTTTCTAGAAGGTCTGAGCAGGTAGAATTTTTTTTGTCTTTTTTTATAAAGCTTGAGTGGAGACTAAAATGCAGATAGGCCTCAAGCTTATTTAACAAAAGGTGAAGCTTTCAGTAAAAGTATGCTGAACTAGTCCTGAGTGTACCACTCAGAAGAGCATCAGGCTGTGCAAGGAAAGTAGCTAAAGCCAAAAACATGATGGTCCAGCTCATAAGATCCAATATTTAATGTGGAGTCAACACAGAAAAACTATTTTCAATCCCGTACATGGATAGGGAAGGGCTCCACAGATCTCTGCAATTGAGTGTGTCAGGCACTGTGAAAAGGCAGTAAAGGAATGCATCCATGTTGGCTGTGCCATTTGTCAGTGCAAAAGAAACACAACCCAACTGTAGATTTGTACCTTCTCTTTGGAGAATCAAATATAGAATCGTAGAATCTTTCAGGCTGGAAAAAACCTCTAAGATTATTAAATCCAACTATTAATGCAACACCACCATGTTTACCACCATACCTCCAAGTGCCACATCCACACACCTTTTGAGCACTTCCAGGGATGAGGATTCCTCCAATTCCCTGGGCAGCTATTCCATTGTCTGAACAAGATTTCAGTGAAGAAATTTTTTCAGATATCCAGTCTAAATCTCCACAGGCACAACTTGCAACAATTTCCTCTGGTACTGTCACTTGTTATCTGGGAAAGGAGACTGACTCTCACATCACTACATTTTCCTTTAAGGTAGTTCTATAGAGTGATAAGGTGTCAAGCATATTAGTATTAGAACTATACTTCCCACATGTTCTCCCTGCTGGTAAGCTCACATTTGATTTTTATGGTATTTTGAAAGCAACCTTCTTGTGAAAGTAACAGTTAACAAATCCTTATTCAGGAAAGGTAATTTAGAACAACAGGACTTATCCTATATGAGATATAAACCTCATATTGAAATTTCGAATCTTAATTCTAATTTCAGCTTTTATCATGGTCACAAATATTAATAAAAATGTTTCTTTGAAGTTAGAATAGAGTGATAGCTACTCCTTTTAAGCATTACATCTGGTGTTCTTTTATAATCATTTGCTCTCTAGTTAATTTTGTCCATTTTGAGAGTAAGTGATCACATTTTGATTGGAAGATGTGATAAGTAAGCTGACAGATTTGAACAACAAAGAGCAGAAAAATTAAAATCTTCTTTTGAATACTTCACACTAATATCTAAGTTTATCACTCATATTGTAAGCATGTGTCTTCACAAAGGTTTCAGTTTGCTCACTTCCCCACCAGTGGGATTGAGGAGAGTATCAGAAGGGTAAAGGTGAGAAAAGCCATGGCTTGAGATAAAGACAATTTAATAGGGAAAGCAAAGTCGTGTACACAAGCAAAGCAAAACAAGGGATTCACAAAATGACAGAACTGGTCTGGTTGGAAGGGACCACAGTTGCTCATCTGGTCCAACCTTCCTGCTCAAGCAGAGTCATCCTAGAGCAAATGGCACAGGATTGCATCCAGATGATTCTTGCATATATCCAGAGAGGGAGACTCCATGATCTATCTGGGCAATCTTCCTCAGTGCACAGTCACCTACACTGTAAAGAAGCTTTTTCCTCATGTTCAGGTGGAATTTTGTTGGCATCAGTTTCTGCTCATTGTCTCTTGTCCTATTGCTTGACATCACTGAGAAGAGCCTGGTACATCCTCTTGACACCCTCCCTTCAGACACTTAAATACAATAATGATGTCCCCTTAGTGTCTTCTTCTCATAGAAGAACAGGCTCAGCTTCCTCTACTTTTCCTCATAAGAGAAAGTCTCCAGACTCTTGACCAATTTAGTAGCTCTATGCTGGAGCCCAGAAATGCACACAGTACTCCAAATATGGCCTCACTAGGGCTGACTAGAGGGGAAGAATCACCTCCCTCAACTTGTTGGAAATGTTCTTTCTAGTGCATCCCAGGTTGACTTGCTTGGCCACAAGGGCACACTGCTGCTCATGGACAGCTTTGTTGTCCACCAGGACCTGCAGGTCCTTCTCTGCAGAGAAGGAGGTTGGCACTCTGCCCATACTGGAGCATGGGGTTGTTCATCCCAAGGTGCAGGACCATGCACTCGCCACTGATGAATTTCAGAAGACTCTTCTCTGCCCATTTCTCCAACCTATCAAGGTCCCTCTGAAGGACTGCGCAACCCTCTGAGGAATCAGCAACTCCTTCAGCTTTTTATCATCAGTGAACTTGCTGAGGAGGCATCTGCCCCTTCATTGAAGTCATTGATGAAAAAGTTAGATAGCACTGAACGCAGTATAGAACCCTGTGGGATGCCACTAGTGACAGTCTTCCAACTAGGCTCTGTACCACTGATCGCGATGCTCTTGAATCTGCCACCCAGCCAGATCTCAGTCCATCCCACTATCCATTAATCCAACCCATACTTCTTAAGTTTGCCTATGAGGATTTTAGGAGGCACAGTGTCAAAAGCCTTACTGAAGTCAAGGCATACAATATCCACTGCAAATGATTTACAACTTCCCATGAGCAGGCAAGTATTCAGTTATCCCCAGGAAGGCAGCGCTCCATCACATGTAACAATGAATTGAGAAGACAAACGTCATCACTCCAAACATGCCCTCCTTCTCCTTCTTATCCTCTCTTTATATACTCTGTAGTTTAAACTAAACCAAAACTAAGTGGCTTATTGATTTACTAATGACACATAATTAGTTAGCAATCTATTAGTTAGTGAACTATAGAGTCCAGATCATTATCTGCAATTCAAAAGAAAAACAATTTTTTAGGGTCTTCTGGAATCTTTATATTTACCTACTGTTTTCTCAACATCTTTATTTTGCTAATACTGAACAGTTCTTGTCACACAAACACACGCGTGCACACACACACGCACAGTTACCCTTCCTTGTTTGCACACTCCTGAGCGTGCTCCAGTTTTAGGCAAACCTGTGAATATCCAAACACCTTATTGATCCCCACACCAGTGAGAAAGCACTCCAAAATTTCAGGTTGACAATCCCCGAGGGTAGGTCTCTGTGTGTTGACAGTACCCCTTCTTGGTACTGCAGCACCTGGGATGGACATAGTACATCAATTGATAGATTGCGATATTGGTGGAGAGCAACAAGTGCTGCTGCTTCCACTTGTGGACTAGAGATAAAGTTAAAACAGAATAAGATTTACAGAGGAAGGACCTGCTGCCATTTCCTAGAAGCAAAAAGAGACTTCAGCTGCCATTTCCCAGATAACATAAAGGTCATACTGTCCCACAGAAGTTCCCTAAACACTGATAAGCACCTGAAGAATGGGGGTGTACAAAGGCACCACAGCCAGACTTCAGTAAACCAAGTACAGGATGGGAATGTGATGATCCCTTGACATGTGCCATCTAGCCTTCTAGAAACAATAGATGCCTGTCACCAGCCAAATATAGCATTTCTGACTAAGCTAACTCAAAACTTTGCCTAAACCTGAAGAAATAATATATAAAGAGGTTGGAAATGAGAAGAAATTGGGAGACTTTTTTCCACAACACTGCTGGGGCAGCTGATCAGCTGAACCTTCCTTCTCCACCTCATATAGGGATGACTGTATGGGTAAGTAGTAACCTTTGTGTGTGCTAATTGCTTGATTTAGAGACTAGAACTTGTTTTTAATTCATAATATTCTTAATAGACTGCTTTGCTTTACAGTTTTGTGCTTTTACTCTGCTTTACATTGTTATTGCATGGTTTTAAATGTGTTTCTGCAGACAGACCCTATCACAGACTACCACGAACCCTCACTTGTCACAATTTCTATTAATAAAAAGTGCTATTTTGTAACTGTTAGACTGATTCTGTTATAAAGGTGCTTTTGTCAAGCTTTTGTCAAGGGCGGAATTGCACATTGAGAAGGTCCACTGAGGGGTCCCCTCCTCTGTTGACTCAGGCCTGTGGTGGTGTGCCTTTTATATTTGTTTCACTGTAATGGTTAGTTCTGTTACCCCCTACCCGGGATTTGGTTCATTCTGTTGTATGTATACTCCCCTATTATGTAATCCCCCCAACTCCTCCCCGTCTTTGTACCCTTCCCTAAACCGCTCCTATCCCTGTACCATATATGTACCCCAACTCTGCCCCTTATTCTGGCACCTTCCCTGTCAATCATCCCTACTCGGTCCCAGATAGGCTTGAGTAGAAGGCCTCTGGCTTCTACTCCTGTCTGTCACCCCTTAATCCCACCTTTCTCTCAACCCCATTGGCCCTTACCCTCTCTCCAGCCCTCAATTCCACCCCTTATAAAACCCCTCGTTCTGAGCTGTTCTGGGCTCACTCCCTGTTGGTTGCTTTGGGGTTTGGACCCCTAATAAACTGTTCCTGTTTCGCCCCAACAAGAGTGAGTCGCTTTCTGCCCTTTTACCCTCTGACTGCTGCGGCGTCCATACCATCGGACCAAGGACTCCTAGGCAGGGCCAGGCCAACTAGTCCACACACGCAGTCCCTGCTAGGGATGTGTGGATAGGGGGTACCGCTTGCCTAGGGGGGCCTTAATCTCCTGGTGGCTGGTGTCCCTTGGGAAGGACCCTTGTGCCATTGGGTGACCCACACCTGCCTGGTGCCCTCGGCATGGCAGCACGAGCTAGCCAGGGCTGAAGAAAGGTGTTGGGATTGCTGCCACCCAGGCAGGGACCGTGGCACAGGCCCCCTCTAAAAGTCCCCTCAGGGACTCTGAAAGTCAAATAACTTATTAAGGATTAAGACAATCTCCCCTTTCGAAGTGCTGGGCAAAACCACCCTCTTTTCATGACACCACTCCAAGGCCTCTCCCCATTGTCATAAAATATTCATGCTTCTTTTGTCTCTTTTCAAGTTGAATCCTTTGTTTCAAATGACTCATTGTATGCCTAGCTACTTTTTAATCTGATTGATGATCATAATTTTCTTTCACGTGATGAGAATGAACACCCTCACAAAGAATTTTGGGAGTCCCATTGACACACACTGTGTACATTCACATTTCCACCTTAACATATGTTGTTACTTAGGCCACAGGTGACCCCTGAGGGCACTCCACACCAGTCTAAATGAATAAGCCAGTTAGAAAGCAATAAAATGTGACATTTTAAGAGAAGAATACTATGAAGTGATAGTTAAAGAAATTCAGCCATTCAGAAATAGTTCTAGGAGTTTTTCATGACAGTTTTTTGTAGTACAACTTCTCCTACTATATGGGATATGGCTTCCTCCCAGTTTCCATGACTCAGTTTTGCCTGTGTCGTGCTATTCCATTGCTAACTGTATGTTAACTTCCACATCAGATGTCCTATTTTTCACTGACATCTGTTTTATTTCTTTACATCAAAACAAAGAGGAGGTAAAGCCTCATTAAATCAGAAACATAGTAATTTTTACCAATTTGCAGTCAATGCATACAGATGTAATTGACTACAGGTTAAAATCAGTAAGATATAGAGCTCAAGCTATCTGTATCATACAGCTTAATGGAGTTTGTTTCATCAAAGATGCATATATACATTTAATGTACTCAGGCATATATATGCGTTCAATGAGTTAATAGGTAAATATCTCTATCTCTTTGAATATATTTATATTGAAAAAAATGAAGTGGAAAAACATAACTTCAAATTTTTCAGTGTAATTGATATCTTCCCAGATTTTTATACTTTAGGAAAGGGAAATCAGAGCAAAAAGAAACAGGCACACAAAACATAATGAGTTTTTTTTTTAAGTCAGAATTACATGTGCTATAGTACTTATGATGCCAGTTCCAGCTGGGAAAGAAACAAATGGGAGAGCGTCCAAAGGATCTGGAGAAAGCGTGGATGTTGCTAGAAAGGGAAAGTTCACAAGGGGCTTATTTAACAAAATGGTTATCGGGAGAAGAAACAATGCAAGAGAGAGATCTTCTGGGATACTGTTGTGAATGAAATCTGGCATCACCCAATGTGATGTTGTAAATACACCCATTTCTACAAAAGAGAAACAAAAATCCTCATACAATTGGAAGGAAGAGACCTATGACATTATGTTCCCTCACAGAAAATAAGGCATATGGTTATCTTGAACATTATGCAGCTCTGCTTTTAATGACTGGCTGCCAGAATTAACAAAGCTTTTTCTGAAATGCTGAGATTAACATGCTAAACATGCTGGTGATGCTGTGTCTTGACCTGAAGCTTTTTCCTTGTAAGCAAGGTTTGTTTTTCCTCCCAGAGGAACTGCAGATATAAAACAGTAATAAGGAAAAGCACTCAAGTAAATACTAAATTTTGTTTTGAAAAAACATAGGTCTACAGAATAAAATTAAAATATCAACAGAAATGCACTGTTTTTTTCTACTACTTTCAATCACCTTTCTTAAGCAAATTAAAATGAATGCTTTCAGAACAACTCTTTAATCAAACAATGTTGAATATGAAACAATATTTGAATAATTTTAGAATGAAAGCAATATTTGGTTCATACATATATTTAATATATAGCAATATATTTGTTTTACTAAATTTAAAGATGACTAAAGTATGTTAATTTTATATTTTAATTACATAAACTTATTTTATGTTAGTAAATATCTGGATAATCTCTTTGAGTTTAGGACTAACAACTTTCTTTTAAGCTTAATTTAACATGTTAATTTGTATGCTTCACAATAGGACTGAAAGGAACTGAAGAGCCCAAATCAGCTATTGAGCAGATGAGACTGTAGAATTTATGATTAACTGACTAGAATTTTACTCAGATTTATTTAGAAGAGGTTCTACGACTTCATTAGAAGCTATCAATTTAGCTTTGAGATTAGAATATAAATAAACAATATGTATTTTTTGTACACATTTAACGCTCACTTACATCAAAAATGTTTGCCATAAAGGCTGCAAACCCTGTGCTTTCTAGGCAGTTTCACAAGACGTTCTTAGTCTCCTGATGCTATTCTTTTGAAATAGATATTTTATATAATGGTGTAGGTTTCCAGGTGGAGACACATGTTCTTGGAAAATTTCTAATCAGCTGTTGCTTTCAAAAATTGTTTTTATAAGCTTTAATACAGTTTATAGAGTCAGAATTTCTGAAAATTAAGTTTTTCAGTCAAGTTTTTTCAGTTAAGTTTTTGGCATCAGAAATGTGTTTAATGGAAATGCACACTATGTTCTGATGATAAGGGTAAATTAACCCAACATCAAATCAAGATAGATTGCTGTTCTGAAACCCATGTTTCCTGGTTTAAAACTACACTGTAGTAATTTCATGGCAGTAGGTGCACACCACATGAAGCAAAATGGACAGGAGTTAAATGTAACTTTTTTTTTTTTAAATGTTTCTCTTTTCCTCAAGTTTCCAAGCTAATACTCCTGTAATTAGCATGACCTGGCACATGCTTTCACTGTCTTTCATAAATGGAACAGAACAAGATAAAAGTCTGAACTGCCCTGGTAGATGCCCTTGATTAATCATCACTTAGGTTCATTTCCTACAGATTATGTTATAATGTACTGTACTCTAAGTTATCTATTATGTTATATGTACTGTACTCACAGTCTCCCTATTTTAAACCAGATCTTTTATTCTAGGATAACATTCCTACATGATTTCTCTGGATGTGTAGAATTCTTCGGTCAAATAGCGTACAATCATTACTTTACAGCAGTTCCCCAAAACATATTTTGATGTGTTTGAATATTCATATATTTCATGGTCTTAAAGGAAAACTATGCCTGTCTATTGCAGAACACAAGTCAGTCATAGACGTGCACCAATTAATGACAGCATTATGCCCTTACTTTTTTTCACAACATCTGATTTATGTTTTAAATGTTTACCAGTCTAAATTTTGCAGCGCATCCTGGGTGAGAGGTTCCAGTGTTTAATCCTCAAAGTAGAAGGAATTTGTAATCTAGTTGTGTTTGACCTCCTTTCTGGGTTAAATTTCACATTTGTTAAAAAAGAAAAGTTCTCAATTATTAGGCATGCATAAACCATAGTTTGAAAAAATTCTTGACCATATCCAAAGTATTTCCTTAGCTTCCTACTGAGTGCAATGCTGAGGATTTGTATGTAAAACTATTTATAATGATATAAACTTTTTTATCACAGGAATAAGCATTTCCATTTTTTGTTGATCCAACTGATTAATGGTAAAAAAGCCACACAGCAGTATGATAAAAAAAAAAGATATGTAATTTGTGATGTGCATGTGAAAAATCCCAGGTGGAAGCTGAAATTTCTTGCCAAAAACACTTCAGTCTAATGACAAAATTGTGCTGGAGTGCTGAATAACAAGAGTGTAATCTAATTAGCACTGTCACTGCAGAGTAGTAGAACATTAGGCTCCAACTCAACCTACTTAGACTTTTATCATGAGACAGATTGTAGATGCAGCGTGTTATTCTTAGCATACTTACCAGTTGTTTCACCACTGGTTTAGAAACTGGTGCCACAAATAGGTATGTTGTCTCAGTTGTGCTGTCCTACTTGAGTTTACACTTCCATGGATTGACTTTCTTTTAAGCCATAGCATCACACTGTATACTCATTTTTGGCTGCTAAGTCACTGTCTTTTTAAGGCTTTGAATATTTCATGTGTTTTAAAATATAGTTTTCCATTTTATATCCTTTTGACTTTCTTCTGATTAACAGCTGTTACACTCAGCTTCTATAGAGTTTTGGATAGAATCTGCAGAAATCCAGGTGTTCAGTATAAAGTTATCACTGTTGCTAATGGAGTTATCACTAATTCAAAATTATCAGTGGTCTATAAATAATAGGTCATGTTCACTTCATGTTCACACTTCCTGAGTCTCATCAGGTTATAAATGAGTGACAGTGGAAGTGCTTTGGTTACATTTTTTTAAAAACATTTGAGATAAAAAATACTTTGTTTATACATTGTGTCTTTTTGATTTATTGGTAAGTCCAACAACCATTTCAACTTGCTTCTGATTATATCAAGAAAAATGAAGGAATGGTTATTGGATCTTCTACCTTATTGATGGTAGCTTACTCTAGTGTAGTGTGGAGAAAATCATCCTTGAAAGAGAACCCACTAAATTCACTAGAAAATAGAGTATTTTACCTAGGTTTTGTGGACCTGTGTAGCCTGCTAGTAAATTCTCCCTTCAAAATTTCAATGAACTGTTGTGGGAGATCATGGACAACACACGCAGACCAATGTGATCAGGTGTTGACACTTTATTGTGGTACAAGCGCTATTTTTATACTATTTTGTGAAAAACACTTGCAGAGAGAAAAAACATTCTATTGGAGGGAAATTAGCTTGTCCACTTTCTATTGGTCACTGCACACAGGGTTTTCTCTCAGGCTTTTCTTTCAGCTCTTTCCCATAGCAATCTTCTGCCAGGACTGTCTGGGCAGCCAGCCATTCATATCATTGTTGACTTTAGGCAGCCGCTCACATTCTAGCTTCAGCGTTTTCCAGCAGCAGTTTCTCTCAGCTGGTGTACACAGCATCTTCTTTCTGCAGTAACCCTTTCTGTACCAATCCTCAGAGTCCATATAGTGCCAAGGGGTCTGGGTTGCCCACCAGGCTGCTCTGCAAACGGCCCCCAACAATGAACTATGCTGATGAGAGAAAAATCATCTATCCACCTTTACTGTCTTGCTTGACTAACCTGATCTCCTTCTATATCAAGGTGATCCAGTTAATGGATGAGGGAAAGACTGTGGAGGTTGTCTACCTGGATTTTAGTAAAGCCTTTGACACCATTTTGCACAGCAGTCTCCTTGATAGAGTGGCTGCTCATGGCTTGGATGGGTGCACTGTTCACTCAGTAAAAAACTGTCTGGATGACTGGACCCAGAGATGGGAGGGGAAGAAAATTACATCCAGCTGCTGGCCAGTCACAAGCAGTGTTCCCCAGCGCTCAATACTGGGGCCAGTCCTGTTTAATATCATTATGATCTGCTAGACGACAGGAAGGTTCTGCAGAGGGATCTGGACTGATTGGATTGATGGCCACGCTGAACAATGCAAATTCTCTCAGCCTTTTTGTGTAGGAGAGGTGCTCCATCCCTCTGGTCAGTTTGGTGGCCTTCCTCTGGACTTTTTTCAACAGGTTAATGTCTTTCCTGTTTTAGGGATCCCAGAGCTGTGTCTGGATGTTTTTTAAGGCGTTTTCTGGCCTTATGTAACACTGTTTCTTCTAATTCAATCTCGTTTTATTTCCTTGTTTTTCACTATTTGGTTTTTTTTCTGAAAATCTGTGCCTTAAAACTGTGTATGATATTCTTTCTTTTCTTCCCTTCCTGTTAGGCTCCTGAAAGATGATCTAATAATATGTGAAAAAAGACAGTGAGGCACACAATTTGTTTTAAGTGCTATTATGGGATATGGCTTTTGGTTTCTTGTCATATTACGTGTCAGTACTCAAAGTCTCCAATGACACGTGACTTCTGAGAGAAAAAGAAAATTCAAGTTGGAGACTAACATCACAAAAATATGTGCAAGAGCCTTAAATAGTGCAATTATTTGGGTAGATTGTCAGATTGTCAGATTTCTTAATTCTTCAATACATCAGTCATGACTCCATTTCAAGTACTTGAGCCTCAAGCAGTGATAGCTGATTTTAAGCTACCGTAAGAGTAAGGTGAAAAGAATCCTAACTTCCTGCCTTCCTGTGGTCTCTGTTTAGCAACTGATACAAATATCACAACTCTTCGAGCATGATGGTCCAGATAATTCTTTATCTGTTGCCTGGTCCATCCATCAAATTCATGTCTCCCCAGGTTACAGACAGGGATGTCATGTGGGACAGTGTCAAATGCTTTGCACAAATCTGTGTAAATGACACCAGTTGCTCTTCCCCTATCCATTAATGGTGTAATCCCACCATAAAAGCTCACCAAATTTGTCAGGCATGATTTGTCCTTAGTGAAGCCATGTTGGCTGTCACCAATCACCTCTCTATTTTTCATGTCCTTAACATAGTTTTCAATAGGTTCTGCTTCATGTCTTGCTGGACACAGAGGTGACACTGACCAGCCTGTAGTTTCTTGGGAGTCTTCCTTTAAACCCTTTTCAAAAATTACATTTCCCTTTTTTCAGTCAGTGAGAACTTCGCTGTACTGCCATGACTTCTCAAATATGAAAGATAATGGTTTAGCACTCAGGACCCACAGATGCATCTCATCATTCCATGGACTTTTGCACTTTCATGTTCCCTCGGTGTTTTCAGACTTGATTTTCTCCTGAGGTGGGTTTCTATTCATTCTCCTAGTCCCTGCCTTTGCCTTCTGTGACTCAGGTAGTGTGCTGAAGACTGTGCTGTAAAAGTCATTGAGTACTTCAGACTTCTTTGTGTCCAGGTAACCAGGTCTCCTGTTTCTTTCTGTACAGGGCCCACATTTTTCCTAGTCTTCTGTTTATCAGTGATGGTCACAAAAAGGGAAGGTTTAGACCAAACCCTGAAAAAGGGGGAGAATTTCTCTTATCCCTTAATATTTTATTTATCTGTCAAAGTCCTAGGTAAATCAAAACTCTTTAGTGGCCCAATCAGTCTCTCATAGTCCTGTGCACTAGGTCTTTCACTGTATAGATTCACCGATTAAAGGGTGTGTTCGATTTTTCCTTCTAGGAGGGACTTTCACCAACAGACACGGAGCTCTCTTAGCAAATCTGCCCAAATGTTATTTTGCCATTGACAAAACTGTCAGGACCTTTCTATAAGGACTTCACTCTAAATGGTTATGAGATAACACTTTTTATAAAAATACATTCTGACAAAAAATAGAGGGTTCTTTAATAGTCAGGGATAAAACTTAACTACAAAAGACACAGTTTAGAACCGCATAAGATGAAATATACACACAAGTTCTAAAGAAAAACAGTCTATTAAGAATATTATGAAGAAAAGTAAAGTGTTAGTTCTAAAGCAAATAGTTAACAGTTACAGCTTATCTGACCCAGAGTCCCAATGTGAGAGGGGAGTGAAGAGAGGAACTTGTCAGCTCCTCCGAGGTTTGGTTTGAAAGCTTCTCTCCCAAATTCTACCAATTTGAAGCTGCTTTATAAACTATTTTTTTTTTCAGAAAGAGGTATGGACTTTTTTGTGAGTGCTATAGTCAATATTTCTATATTTGGGGTAGTGAGGTAAGGGCTTCATTGTTTGTTGAAGGATCACTCTCTAGTCAGAAGGTCCCATCCAGTCCCAGCATTGAAAATTGTTCAATGATATCTTCATATCATGGACATTCTTCCAGTTGCAGATGTTTATCTGTGTTTAGGTAACCTTCCTGACCCTTTATTATCCAGGAAACAGCAGCTGTGTCTCCTTTCTTTCCCACTCTGGGAAAGGCAGCGGATCCTTCCCCTGTAAATCTTAGCTTCTGTCTTCCAACTACTGCCTCCACACTGATGTACCTACAAAAGTTTTTCTTGCTGCCCTTGATGGCCTTGAACAGCTTTAATTCTGTCAGGGCTTTAGGTTTCCTACCCTGATCCCCAGCTGCTCAGACAATTTTTCTGTATTCCACCCAGACTGACTGTCCTCTCTTCCACCATCTATAGGCCATTTTTTTTTGTGTTTGAGTTTGTCCAGGAACTTCTTGTTCATCCACACGGGCCTCCTGGCATTTTTGCCTGATTTCCTCTTAGCTGGGTTGCATTGCTTCTGAGCTTGGAGCAGGTGATCCTTGAATATCATCCAGCTTTCTTGCGTACTTCTTCCCTCCAGGTATTTATCCCACAGTACTCTATCAAGCAAATCCCTGAAGAGGTCAAAGTCTGCTTTCCTGAAATACATGGTAGTGAGCTTGTTGTGTACCCTTCTTGCTGCCCTAAGAATTTTGAACTCCACCATTTCATGGTCACCGCAGCCCAGGCAGCCAAATACCTGTGCAAAAAAGGCAAAGCTGAAGAGAAAAGTAAAGAATGGATTTTTGAGTATACTGGAGGGTCTCAAAAGAACAACAAAATGTTTTCAGCAATATTCAAATTATTTTTTTTTCTCTAAACTTAGGGTGAAAGAGAAAGTAAAAGAAAAATCAATTAAGCAACATGACTTGCTTTATATTAAACTGGTTTCCCTAGATTATGAATTTTTTTTAACATCTAAAACAGAATGAAAAATTACCTCAAATCAAATTATTTTTTGCATGATATAAAAATAGTTTCTATAATATTTTGATGAACAGAAGGGAGCGAACTTTTGACAAATAAATGAGACACAGTCTTTGTCTAAACATGTATATACATATACAAGAAACATCACATAGAGATTTTCAGAATTATACCAAATCAATGTGATAGGTAATAACTGAGAAATTATATGGTTCTGTTCTACATAAGTTACTCCATTACTCCATTATCTGAATATACCTCCTATGTTAAAATACGCAATAAAAATGCACAGCCATATATTAAATAAATGTTATTTCCATTTGTACCCATTTCATTCTGAGGTCTGAGATACAATTCAGACAGTAAAATAATTTTTAAAAATAATTTTCCAGTGATTGAACTCCCAAATGTGATTTGTGGCTTTGGTATTAACCATCACCCATTCCTTTTTACAATTAGATTCTTTGATGCAACATGTGTAGTACTGACTCAGGAATAACTTGTTTTTATAAGATTAAACTTCTCTGTTTTTTTCTCAAAGCTGTAGTTTAATTTTTAATTCTAGGTGATATCTTGAACCTTTCCATTGTGAGATCTTCATAAAACCACTGAGAGAAGAGATACTTGATAGATCAAGTAGGAACAGATAACAAAGAATTCTCAAGCTAATTTAGCAGTAGCTCTGCTTTCACTGTCTTTTCACTTAATTCTAATGGGACTGATCCACTTTGATGAGTCAATAATTGACATAAATTCATGAAAACTAAAGACCATGGGCTTGAATAATGTACAACACCAATAAATTCTTACTGCTTTTCAATAAAGACTCCAAAAAGTATAAATACTCACATTTCTCAATTAAAGTTTATAAAATAAATTTTAAATTCATATTCTGTAAAGTTATGTTTTAAGTTCATATCTTATTTTAAAGAAAAAGAAGTTCTGAAACTATGTTAGATTTCACAGAAGTAGTGTTGCACATTTTCTTCTATTCATTTATTTTTCATGTCATGTTCTTCTGTTGTAGCCAAGTTGCAACTTGGGAAGCATTTATCTGAATTCTTTAACTTCACCAGCTGTCCAGAGATGACTCACTGTTGTCTATTAAGGGAAAAAAAGAAACATAGCAAAAGGTAACTCTAATGGTATACTTTATTTAAGAATTCAGGCTCATTGACATGAGACAGGACTTTTTGGTTTAATGACAGTATGTTCGGGAGGTGAAACCTTTAATGAGATGAACTCTCTATTTTATTGTATTTCCCTTCCTCCAATATAGACAAGGTAAAAATTATGAAGAGTCTGAATGAAGAAGGAAAAGTAACAGTATTACTAAAAATGCAAAGAAACCAAAAAACCTCCACAATAACAGAAAATACTACCTAGCTCCCCCATCCCCCCTAGGTTAAAACAAAACCTGGAAGGATATTTCATTTGAAGTAAAGTCCTGTGCCACCAAGAGCTCTGGCACACCAAATCATGTGGAGTGACAATGACAGGGCCAGGCTGACCTAGCATGGTGCTTGGGCCTGGTGGCAGCAGCGCTTTGTGTAGCTCCTGAAAGGGGAGTCCCTGAGCTGTTGGCTGGGCCTGGCAGCCCTGGAATGGCTCAGCTGGGGCGCAGGCAATCTCAATCTGATGTGAAAAATTACTGTGGCTAAGGTGGAAAATGCCGCAACTGAGAAAGGGAAATCCCTGGCAAAAGGCTCAAAGGGTTTGTAGTGCCCCAGGAAGCAAAAAAACAGGTACCAAGAGAGAGTTCCGGTCTCCTCTCTCCTGAGTTCCCAGGATGCTTCACTTTAGGGACCTACCTTTCCATAAGGTCCCAAGATGCTGGGGACAGTCTTTCCCTGATCCGGCTCTCACAGAGAGGGGAAGGTTCACCACACTTTGAATTACACAGTGGTATGAAAAAATTCATTAAAACTCTTTCCCATTTAACTAAAACTATAACACAGGATTATTTGTTTTTTTTCATGAGGAAGATTTAGTAACACTGATATAGGCTGAAGTTCCTTTGGTTTAATTTTTTCCCCCCCCAAAACCCATCTGTTATAGTTTGACTCTGGCTAAATGCTGAGTCCACACATAGATCCAAAATTTCCCAGAGAAGGAAAAAAAAACTTTGACTTTTTTGATAAGGATTACAAGCAACTGTTTATTAACTATTTCACAAGCAAAACAGGCTCTAACTTAGAATATTAAGTATTAACTACTAATACTACTACTAAAATCAGAGCTTAAGATTTAAGAGTGAGAAGTTTGATAGATGTTGCAGACACCTTTCTCCCCCCACCC
>WEIV01004829.1:77052-95702 GCA_013390005.1 Calyptomena viridis
CCAGCTAATAAAAAAATCTAGCTACTTAAAACCACACCACCATCTCATCATCTTACCTCTCATGACCATAAACTGTAACTTGCTTTTAAAATTGCACTGATGCTAGCTTCAAGACCAACCAGAACCTGGAAAGAAGCCCATCAATGTCACAATATGCCTCTATGCCCTGAGGTTTTTCTATAGTGTATTTGATCACTTTATACCTTTTATATAATATATCCTTCTGAATTCCAAAAAACAAACCTTACTCTGAGGTCACAAGGGACCTTTTGTGGAGCAACTAAACAGGGTTTTTAAAAAATTCAAGGAGTTAGTTGCCATGTGATTCTACTTGCACTGGACTCCCCTGAGCTTTACTTTCTAATACATTCCATTAAAACTGCTGGACCTTTCCACAAAATTCCCAAACAATTGTAGTTCCACCTTCTCAAGCGTCTGTGCATGAGAACAGTAAAAGACATGCTGTTTTAGGGAGAGCTGCCTTACCCCTTAACTCATTCTTGTATCTCTGAAAAATGCTGCCATGTCTATGAAGTCCCTCTGGATATGGTCATAAGAGTGATCAGTTTGTGGCATATTTATGCAGTATGCAGCATGTTTTGTTGATATGATTATGCCTATTCAGTTGTCTCATGGGTCTTATTAACAGAGGATGCTATAAAGAAGCCAGGAAAAATAAGTGATAAATTAGTTCCTCACTAACCTTGAGGTTAAATTCTAAGAGCTGCTGGCATTCAACTCAATAACTAACAACAAGGGCTCCTCTTTCATTGTTGCAGCTTCAGAAAGGACAAAGTACATTGGAGAAAAAGAACAGATGCACAATAAAATGTCTGTTGAATTATAGAAAGTCAGTTTATTATCTGTCACTTCACAAATGGATATTTCTTGTACTTGTGCTAAACTTCTAAAAAAACTCTTTTCCACAAGCTTCAATTCTTTTTATGTGTTTACAGGTATGAAATACACCTGGTTTTGATTTATTTATTATTTTTTCTTAGTTGTTCAAATACATTGTCTATTCTGCAAGTGGCAAGGAAGAAAGAAAGACAGTCACATGGATTTTTTTAAAAAAATGGAAGTGTGCTTCAATAACAAAAGTTTAATTTCTCTTTTGCTCCAAGAAATAAGATAGAGAAAATCTCACAAGCACAGCTTACAGACCAAATGCACAAATTCTCATAGAGTTTTTTCATGATTTTACACACTGGAATGTTATTTCAGTTATTTCTTTTGTTTTGCTACCTGCATTGCTGAATTATTCAAAGTTATGGATATCACAAAGGTAATCTAACTAACAGAACAAATAGAAACCAACCAAAAAAACCCCCAAAAGCCCAACCCAAACCAAAACTTTTTCAGAGAAATTTGGTATTTTCATACATGATAAGTCCCTTGAGGCTTACCACTTTTTTAGGTGCTCGTAGATGTAGAAGGTGTCCCAATTCTAGATCATCTTTCTTTATATATCCTTTCCTTAAGAAAAATAAGAGACAGTTATTTGAAAACAATTAATCTCTTTTTAAATGAAAGGATTCAGTTTAGAAATAAAACCCTACAGGTATATACTTACATGAAGTACAGCGCAATATTTCAGCGACTAGAGCAGGAAAACTCTTCCTCAGAGCTTTCAGATGAAGTTTTCAGAGCAGTAAAAAAAAGCTGGTGAATTGATTGCCAGACTGTCAGAATCCTTCTTGCATTCTTTAGAAAGGAGACACTGTCTAACAGAGCTCCCAATACTGAAGTTGATTTCGTTAGTTTAGTCAGCTGCCTATTACCACTTCAGCGTAGAACAGCCTTGGGAAAGGAGTGAGTGAAAAAAGGGAAAACACATGGTAACATCAGACATACCCTTTACTAGAAAGCTGGAATACTTGTAATGTACACTACTGCAAAAAATTCAGATCAGCAGGAATTAGCAGAACTGACTTTATTTTTCATTTTCTCTCAAGAGGTCTAATCTAAATTATGTTTTTATATGTAAAATGACTCGTTATATTGATAATTTTATTAAGTTATCCTCTATATTTTTAATTTCTTCTCTTTAGCATCAAACCATCAACCACAATAACTATTTCAAGTCTGAGTTTCAGGGGATGTTGGTACACATGTTTTTAATGCGAGTATCTCATACTTTCTTTAAACAGATATTTTCTTGCCTTCTTTTTCAACTCGGTGCTTCTGGCTGGCAGTTTTAATGACACATCAGCTCCTCTCAACTTTGCCATTCAAACCTCTTCTGCCATTTACCTATGTAGGTTTTATACAAAAATTCAAGATTCCACCTGCTATAAGATGGATGATGGGGCATCACATTCTTAGTTCCATAACAGAATAAACCATTTAAAATTTATACCTATTTTGAGCATTTTTCTTTATTATGACATGCATTTTGCTTTCAGCTTCCAGTTAAATCCCTGTCATTGGCCAGGATGGCAGCTATTTTAGATCTGCTTTTTCCACCTTGCTTTGTAGATTTGATTGGCCAGACCTTGATTATTCCTCATGAATTTTACTGTCATTTTAGATTTTGACTTGGCCATTTTTAAGTGCAGATTCTTAACAATTGATGTAAAATTATGTAAACATTGACTTGGATTATTCGTATGACTTGAAGCCTTATTCTACCCTTAATGGATTTGGAATGAGTGCTGCACAATTTAGTGCTATGTGTCTCAAAAACACAGGGTATGAGTGGGTATCTGCCTTTCAGAAACACCTGCAATACTATTGAAGATACATGCACAGATGCTCATTACTAATCTTCTTTTCCTTTCACCTTCTTTTCATACATCAAATACAACACTAGACACACTTCTTGTACAGAGTCCTTTGCTGTAGCCTATTTTAATTAGGTCTTTCACCAGTCCTTGGATGGCTCATGCAGTTTGTTCAATCTGATCAAAATGATGAACTAATTTCTGTTTTCAGTTACACTAAGAGAATTACTATTTACTCTTTCCTTTTCTCTTAGTTTTCTTCCATTTTACATAGCGTCTATTCTGTTCTTAGTTTGGATTGGAAAAGGCAGCTGTTGGGGAAGGCTTCTTCACTGTCACTATAATGAAGGCTTGATAGAGCAAGGATATTCTCTGCTGTGTTCTGCCAACTTCAAAATATTCTGATTAAAGTGCTTAATCATTACTTTGTCATGGCATGAGACCTCCCACATTCTGGAAGCACTTTTCAGATATTGGAAATATTGCAAATTCAGAAAAAGAAAAGATCTCCATCCATCTCCTTGCTGACACCAAGCATTAGACTAGTTTGTTATTAAAGTATAAGAAAAAAACAGTAAATTATTTAATGCAACCTTCTTCTGCACATGAATACATCATTAAACAAGTGCATGTTTTCAAAGACACAGAAAATTGCTAAATATTTTATTGTCAAAAGGTGTGAAAAGTATCCCCATCAACAAGGGAGGAATTCCTTGCTGGAATTCCTCTGCCTGATTCAAGAAAATTTCCCATTTCAGAGCACTCCTCTTCAATGACAGTAATATCTGTAATCTTGATCTTCTATATATTAGCATATATTTATCAGACAGTGGGGGATAAATGGCTTCTTGTGACTGATTGAAAAATTTGATGAAAGAAAGACCCCAACCCACCAAATTTGTTGCAATAAAATGTCTACATACAATATTTCACTTTAAAAATATGCTCAAAAAATTAATTCTCATATGAAAAATTAGTTTAAAGATAAGACAGACCCAGTTAAATGTATGTGTTTCAAGCACATTGAAACCGATTTGAAACTCTGTTTAAAAACACATCAAGTTGTCTTTAAGATATCATATTCCCAGTTAAACATGCTATATTTATGGTAACATGTACACAGAACTGATTAAAAAAACCAAACAAAAAACAAGCTTGAATGAATATACAATTCGCTTTATTGTAATATCGTGGGAGGGAACTATTTTCTTTGTGACACAAAAAGTTTTGCTTTACTCATATTTGTCTGTTATTGGTTATTTCCTTATGCTTTTTTATACTGACTAGTATTTAAGTGGTCCTTACACTAATGCAAAGAATTTTTTTCTCCTCCCACTCAGTGCTTTCCTCTGCTTCTTATTATTTATTTTTATTTTGAGCCTTGGCTGCCCGCTCTTGTAATGTTTTCTGCAGACTCAGTGTTGTCAGAATCTGATTAATTGGTGTTTCTATTTGGAACATATTCCGTACCTGCTCTATCCATAATCCATCTGCTTATGACAGCTGTTTTTTGCGGCTCTGTTGCACTGGGGTTTCTGTCGATGCTATTTAACTGTACTGTTGACTGAAATGTTTCTCTGTTACACAGCTTTAGTTATTTTAAGACTGGTTTAAGCATTTTGTCATAACCTGAAATTGTCATCCCTAAAAGGTACAGTTTAAAGTGGAATGTGTTATTTGTTTTCTATAACAAAAGCAAGTAAATATATTTACATTAATTGATAGTGGTGCTGCTTACATTTCAGTGTTGATGTCCTGTAATGTGGCACCAACCAACATTAAACAAGAACTCAGATTTTTAATGGGATAAAATAGAATAATCTCCTGGTCAATCCAGTGAGGTTTTAACTACATTTATTCATGTAATTTGTTTTCCCTAATGCAGAGTTTAATTGTTAAAATCTTTGAAATAAGACTTCAATTCGAATTCTGTCTCAGCTTTTTTTGTTGTTCTCAGAATCATATAAAATCTATGGAACCATGCAAGAGAGAGTAGCTGGTATAAACATAGGGCTCATGTCTGCAGACTGACAACAAACTGGATAAGACTGCAAACTTCTAGAGAACTGATGTATTTCAGTTAGGGTTCCCTGGACAAAATGTTTCAAGTGGCAGAAGAACCTCATAGTATTGGAGCTGTTGACTGTTCTGGTCTGATCTGTTTCCAGATATGCAAGAAGCCAGCTAGAGAACAATAGGGTGATATTACTGGTAGGTATCAACCACTTAATTATTTCCAAATCCCTCTACACTGTAACATATTGGTAAATTTTTAAGCCCTGAAAATTAAAATATATTAGTCTATTAGAAATTAGTGCAATTTTTTTAGGACTAAGTGCAATTCTTTCATTTACTCTTGAACAAAAACATGGTACACTTTCTTGCTTCTGAATTTTTATCTTTTACTAAACTGAATAATTGAGATTGTTCTGCTTCAGTGGAATGCAATTTCAAATCTGGATTTCAGATTTGAAAACTGGTTTTGCACAACCAGAACTCCAGACTTTAAATCTTGTCTTTCTACCTTTGATTGTCGTGCAAAGATTTTGGCCTCAATGTCACACCTAGGAAAATAACTTTTCCAACTTTTTTTTTTCTTCCCTTCTTCTGAGTTTTGTCCCAAACCAGGACTATTCTCCTACTGAGTAGTTCGTCCATATCTATTACAGAGACTGATCTGAAGTTTTTCTCTAATCTTATATCCTGAGATGTCTGGATCACTCACATTTTCTCCCTTGATGATCTCAGTTATATATTTACCTGGCTATAAAAATCAACTGATTAGTTTAATGCATGAAAATATTTCCTCTATCTCACTTTTCATTGCAATTCAAAAAACTTCTCGGCCTCCTAAAAAAGCTTTGATGTGCCTTTTGGATTGTGATGAGGTCTTGTGTTATTTTGTTTGTGTTAATACACACTTTTTCATTGTCTTAAAGACAAAAGTTTTTAACTACTCATACTTTATGTTCTTGCATTTGTAAGAGGACATAAAACCATCCATGGGGAAGCTGGAGGACTGGGAGGGCCTATTTAGAACACAGGAAAGACTGGATGGAAAAATATAATGAAAAAATATTCAGCAGCCTTTTATTTCCAGACATTAAAACTTGTTAAAAAGGTAATTCAGATTGGTGAAGTGTGTTTAGTAACAGGACTCCAAAGAACTATTTAAATACTTCTGCTGGTACCTGCCTTAACAATGAGTACCATGCATTAGCCCAATAAAATGAACACTTGAAATGAAACAAGGACTAAGAACAAGCATCCAAACGATATATGTATTGTCTATGTATATATAATATATATATACATACATACATGCATATACACATATATGTATAGACATAGAGACATACTTAGACAGAGGAATTCCTCTGGAGTAGCCTTAGCTCAAATTAAAACTGAAGGTCACCACTGGTTGGAACACTTTATTTGCTCTTGTAGCTTATTTTCGTGTGAAATTAGTCCAGTTCTCCTAAACTGAACTGGGACTCTGAAATAGACATATGCTGTGTAACAACATTTTTCCTCTAACAAACTGCACAGTGCCAGTCTTTTTTCCTTGTAAATATTCTCATTTCATCAACAGTTATTCTCATTTTCTGTCTGATAGCCGCAAGAATGTATTCACCATTTTTCATGGGTTTTTTTGGAAAACTGTGGAAAGCTATCCAATAATTAGTTTGTACAAAAAAATTTATCACAAACCTATAGTAATATACTATTTCTTTAAATATGGCCAGTTGGGATGGAGAAGCTGTATTTTACACACTCATTGAAAAACACAGCTTTTTGCTCCTCAAAATTTGCTTGTAGCTTGCAAGTTCGTGTTATGAGGAAGAACAGAATTGTTAACACAGAAACATTCCTATATTGATTGTCATTTCTGTGATGTCAGAGCTTTTAATTTCTGATGTTCTTTAGCTCCTTTAATTAATCAGTTTCAAATTATTGTTCAGATTACAAAAGCAGGACCTAATAATAAGCTCTTCAAGCATTTTATTTTATGTTTACCCTTATGAAGTATATTTTTCTTTTCTACAGAAACCAAAAGAATCTTAAAGAGATATAGTATCTTAGAAAGACTGAACTCAGCCATTTTGAGAATTTGCCTATTTTTCCATCCCAATATTTAACTTCAAAAATGGATTGTCAGTATCCGATAGTTCCATTTTATTTTTAACTGTGTTTTTTTGGCATTATTTTCCACATAGTGTAACATAATAAGAAATTCTTATGTGGCAACATATTCCTTGCTTCTATTATCTTTGCAGAATTAAGTTCATAGAAATGCTTTTAATCCCTCTAAATTTCAGCCTCAAAAACCTTGATTATATCATCAGCCTGTTGTTTAATGCTTTTTTACTAAAGCCATGTCTTACAACACAGAATTTGCTCATGCCATACAGATCTACAGGTGATTGTAGACCGAAATGATCACATTTCGGTGATGAGAATTTCTCATCTTTAGTTTATATTTCAATTCTCAAATTGTATTCTAAATGGACTATAATTTCTTTGCTTTTTTTTTTTTCTCTTAGTTGTATTAAATATTAATATTTCTATTTCACTAAATATTAATTTTGGCAGATTTTTTTATTCCCACATAACTAACTGCTTATTATATTCTTTGGGTAGCTCTTTTTCTCACTACATTTCCACAAATCATTTAAATATTTTCAGTCCTTGTGAATTTGATTTCTATTTTGTTTAGGTTTTGTTTTGTACTGCTAATTTAGAAGAAAATTTTGCACAATTCTGTGTTTGTACATGACTTTCACATAGAATTGATCTATTTCGTGTATTGAACCCTGTTGATTTCATTCCTAATTTATAAAGAAATAAAAGAATTTGTAACTGCAATGGCAATTCTTGTCTCTGTCTACTATAATCTTTTCCTCAGTTCCTTATTCCTTCACTTCTAATGGTTTGAGGAACAATTAATTAATTATAACCATGGAACAGACCAGTTTTCTTTTGTCAAAAGTAGTGGATTTCCTCAGTTGCTAAGCATGCAATTAAACTAAAAATCCTATGTGTCAACATGTTACATTTATAATGGTGAATAAATTTAATTCAGTCATTAATTCAAGCAAAATTAAAATTACTTTTTTGTTTTTAGTGTCTCTTGATGAATATCGTAATCCCTACAGTTCAGGGATCACATTTAAAATAAACATATAGTATCTGAACTGTTTTGTTGGTTTGAGTGTTTTTTATTGACCTGGTTTAAAAGGACTTAATCCAATTTAATTTCAGAATACTAAACATGACAATATAGAGAGAGTCAACAGCTTTTATACGTATGTGTGTATATATATATATACACACACATATATGCATATAATTATATGTTTATTTAAATGGAAATAGAAAATAACAAGAACAAAACCACAAAAAAACCCACCCAACCAACCAACCAAACACACACGCACACAAAATCAAAAAACTGTGTTCGGATAACCAATTGCCCCTTTTTCCTATATGTCCTGGGTGCAGTGGCAGCTGCAGTGCTGGAGAGGGTGTTGGGACCACAATTTGCTCCCTGGTGACCAGCAGGGGGTGCCAGAGTGGCGGGGGCTGCAGTGCTCTCCAGTGACCAGCAGGAGTCACTGGCACGCTTTTGAGAGGGGAACAATGACTGAGAAGGAATCAAAATGGTGGCCATGGCACATCAGGAGGACACAGAGGCAGACTGGGAGCAGAGACGGTGGCAGCTGACACTCAGGCTTGGGGTCAGGTCAGGTGTGGGGGGTTTGGGGAGTCAAACAAACAAATCACTGCTGACGGAGTCCTCCAGGGAGGCAAAGATGATACTAACACCCTCAGAGGGTTGCGGCGGCAAACCCACAGGCTCGTGAGTGCCGACGTCTTGTTCAGTTGAAGGATGGCTGGAGCGGTGGCCATGTGGAGGCTCTCTCTGCTGTTTGGAAGCCAAAGGAGCATGGATATGTCTGCAATCATTCTCCTCCTGTAGTACGGACAAAGGACTGGAAGGTAGCTACATTGCATGACCTTCTGCCGCTGTTTCAGGAGCCCTCAAGGTGAGCTGCCTCTCCTTCATGACCGATAGGTCCAAAAAGCCATGTGCACAGTGGTGTCTCTGCTTTTTAAAGGGGGCATGATTTCTGCTTCAGCCCTGCCCAAAACTCCCTGTGGCCGAAAAAGAGGAAGTCTCAGAGGTGCCCATGTGGCCACACAGTCTCCCTGGAGCCACTCTTGTTGCCTCCAGCAGGCATGGCCCAACTATGTTGCACTTGCACTTCCCATGTTGTTGGCTGGGTGCCGCAAACGTCCTGCCCCCGCTCCACCTCGCTCCGCGATGCCACAGCCAGGTGGGGGAGGGAGGAGGCACCCCTTTGCTCCAACTGCTGCCAGAACAAAACAAAGGGAAAAAGGAAAAACATCATATAATAAAAACAAGGTCAAACCCATGACATTCATGATGTTATATAATACAGATTTGTAGTAGCTGCATCACTGTCATGATACAACATTAATTTCTAGTGCAGGACTTCGAGTAGATTTCAAATCCCAACCTCAAAAATATCTGCTGCTGACTTCTTGGTAACCAAGTCAGCAGGACAGGCAAAAATTATAGAAATGTCTTCCTTATCTCTTCCTCTAGCTATAGAAGTGCATAAATATCCCATTTTATTTTCAGAGGGATACAAACAGTTGAAAGTCCAGCATGCCTGTGTTTTCAAATGGAGCATTTGAGCCAGTCAACAAGGCAAATATGTTCACTAACATAAAATCCATGAAGTGAGGACCAGATCATAGGTCAGAGAGGGAAGAATTTTGTAGACAAAGGTTTAACAGATTTTTGAGTAGAGAGAAGTCAAGCTGTGAATGACTTTAGGGTTGTGAATTACTGTACCAAACACTATGGCAGTGTCAATAGAGTGCAGCAAGTTTGTGAAATTAAGTCTAACACCTTTCATTTGGGGAAACAGCGGGGCACCTGTGAGATCATACTTGAGGTAGAGAGATTCATGGTGTGCAGACTTATGAGATTCATAATCTCAGAGATAGTAGCTGAAACTATGGAAGCACTTAGTGGATTTAAAAAAAGTTCAGCGATAAACTGGTCAGCATTAACTAAGGTGGTTTGTGCTTTTTCTGCATGTATATAACACAACAGAATGAAGACCCCAGTAAATGTTTTATAAAATAAAGTGCAAATATTATCTTAGAACGCTATTAAACTTAGCTTTCTTTATATTTTCAATATTAATACAGTAATTAGTTTGTCTTTTACAGAAATAAAATGTAACTAAAAAAATACTAATTTCCTTAAGAATAATAATTTATAGAAGTTAGTAAGCATAGAAAACAATATTGTAAGCAGAAAAAACTAAACATGATAACTAATGTGTTAGTTATTCCATGAGTCCCATCAATATGTTGCTTTTCTGTGGTCTAAGATAGAATTGCCTATACAATTGTAATACATATGTTGACAACGGATTAGTGTTGGTGTACTGATACACAGAGTTGCATTCTGAATCAAATTATCAGATCTGAGAACTGCAAAAATAAGAAGAAATGTATAGACGTTGTTATGTAATATGTGAATTTTTTCTGAGGGTTATGCAGTTTGTTCTAAATGAATGTGAATGATTAAGTGGTTTTACGAAAAGAGAATCATGCAATACAGTAAAAGTGAATTATAGTGAGTACAGGTTAGAAAATTACAGGGAAGAATGAGAGGCTTCACAGTGCATTCTTCTTCCAAATATTATTTGTATTAAAGTAATATTACTGCAATATATCTTTCTTCACATGGACATTTCCTTATGTAGATAATTCTAATTCTTTTTAATGGTAACTATGGCATAATTTGCAATTGTAACATAATTTACAGTTATAACTGAGATTGAAAAGCACAAATACTTAAAGAAATTCAAGAAATTGTAAATTATGTATTTTTTTGAAACCACAATTTACATAATCTCCTGTACAGATATAATTTGTTCAATATTTTATTGCTTAATTCAGTTTTTAATATTGCAACAGCTGACATCTGCAACAGCTGACATCTGCATATGTGTGTTTTGAGGGCAGGGAGTGTTGTGGTTATCTTTTCATTTGTAAGAAATATGTAGAGTTTTCCACATCTGTTCAAAATATTATCTCTTTCAGAAATTTTTCAAACTCAGCTTAGTCCTTAAATCTCACAAATATTTACATAAAATTTTGTCTTTCTGTTGGTCTTAAATTTTCTATTGTAAAGATCTGGCATGGGGAAAAAAAAATACATACAAATAAATTAAAAATCAGTTTTCTTATGACTTTCCTAACAAGCTATTCTGTACTAAAGCATAAGTACAAGAAATCTAACCCTGGGAAGCAATATGACAATAGAAATTGAAAAAAAGGGTCAGACTTACAGAAAAAATTCAAATTTAAGTGAAGATCTAGTAATCTAATGGCTTCAGATTTTATTTAATATTCTGTTTATTTTATTTAGATAAAATGCTGTTCTAAAAATATCTAAGAAACTAAAAATCAGATAGTCATCTGAAAGTACATTGGAGGAAACAATTTTGACTGTGCTGGAGAGAATACTATTTGTCCCTCAAACAGTTTACCAAGGTTTGAGAGAACAAATAATTCAGCGCAAAGCTAAGTGTATTAAAGGTGAATTGGCTTCTTGATAACCACATATCAAATCAGAAAAAATAAAATGGAAATCAAATTATATTTATTTGACTGTGTGCTTTTTAACTCATCTTTGCTTTAATTATCTACCAAGGTTATAGAACTAGACTGCTTGTGTGTATGTACGTATTTAAATGTGAATGTGTGCAAAAATGTTAATGCATTTGTGGGTTTTCACTTTCATAAAACAAAACCCAAATTGTTGTCTCGTAGTTGTACCTGCCCTAGTTTCTGACTTTGAACTACCTGACTAATCCTAATGAAACTGGAGGTTCAGTTTGCCATTACAATTTATTATCTTATTGTGTTCATGCTTGAAGATTTCTTATATTCTTTATATTTCTGGATTTTAGCATAGCTGCATGGTTTCTTATATTTAGGATATTGAAAAACCTCTTTGTCATGATCTGTGAAATGTTGTTTAATGTTCTTTTTGGAAAAAACAAGTTCTAGCAAGGACATCATGTTTGGGACATGGAACTGGAGGGAAATAACAAGGAATGGAATAGACAAAGGAAGATAGGAGGCCTAAAAGCCCCTGGAGAAGCTCCAAGGGGCAGACCTGGGGGGCAGGACTTGGGCCGAATGGTTTTGGGATTGGATGTATACATCAGATATGATAATTGATTAGCATTGAAAAGGGGTACTAATGCAATGGCATGGGGAGTCCTCTGTCCTCTGTTCCATTAAAGAACGGCTCTTCACTTTATCTCTGTTGGGAAAATTTTTTCTCTCGTTTTAGTTCTCAGTGCCACAGGAAAGTTTGCTTTGCAAGCAATTATTAATTAGATAGCAGATTTCCTCAGCCATAATGCTTTATAGTTTAGAACTTGCTGTGTAATATGTCAATAACAGTGAAGATACTCAATTTGATAGATTTTTTTTGGTGACAAGCTACATCTTCATTTGGGGTCTCAGTCATTACATAACTCACCATTGAATGGACAGGCCACAGGAGTAAAACATTTTCCATCAATTTAACTAGGAATAAAAAATAATTCCACTAAAAGATGTGCTCATAAAGGGTTTGACTGCATTTGGACTGGAACTCCATTATTTTAAGAAGTGCCCGGATAACAAAATCTTTGTCAGAGGGAAACTATCCAAACTGTGTTCTAAATCTTTTATGTTTGCATAAAAATTACATGAGTAAGTAAAAATTATTAAATGCTACAGACTTATGCAGATCCCATGTTTTTAGGTAATGCATATCTTAGTGACTGTCCTGCTTCAGCACTTTGCCGGGGCAATTGTTTATTGAAATCAAATAATGTTACTGGGTATGTGATTTCAAAGTTTCAGAGATAAAGCTTTTGTACCGTGTTCAGTAACTATACGTTAGCTTAATTTGTGGTATTTTTGTGATCAAATATGAGCTGAAGGCTTTCTTCTTGTCACTACAAAGCTTAGATAACACTGTTCACTTCGGGAATCTTTGAGATAGTAATCAGCTTAATAGAAGCATTTCAAGGCAATATGTTAAATCACTCTCACAAAAGAGTACTGATGTTCAGTTAATTTGGAACATTATGTTTCAAGCTAAAAATGCATTACCAAATACTGTGTTTCTTAGTTATTTGAGGACATAGATCAGCTAACATCTATAGATCATAATTAATTCTTAGTTTCTGGTGTAAACAGACACTTTGACAAGGAAGATTAGTAGTTGAATAGAGACACTACCAATTAACCTACTGCATGTCCAGAAAGAGGCATCTAGTTTGCAATTCACTATGTCACATATTTGTATTGTTCTGCCCTCAAGCCGCAGGCAATGTCTACCTTCAACCCACCTGCATCAGGAAGTTGAACTACCAGCTCTCAGATTCAGTATTACTGCAAATGTTATGGCTGACATTTTTGCAGTCTCAAACCATGATGCTCACCTGTCTGACCACTGAGTCACTAGTTCATAGAGAGAGAAAATAAGATTAAATGAAGAAACAGAGTATACCAAATAGCTTTAGACTTGAATTTTTCATGATGATATATTTTCTCAGCTGTGTAGGAAAGATGAACTTTTCCTGAGTTCCCCTCTGTATCCCTCAGAGGCACAGCTTTTTAACTGAGAAGTGTAATAGTGCAATGTTAAAGAAAGTTCAGATCAATATTTTATAAAATTGTATTTGTGAATAAATTGCACTATATACCCTTTTTATATAATTCCAGATGATTCCCTTCATATGGCTGGAAATTACTTGCATGTTTAGTTCCATTGTTGTCCACACAACACACTGTTGTCTTTGCTTCATGTTCATTTTACTTACTCTGAATTAACCTAACAGTTCTAAATTAGGGTTAGAATAAGGACCTGTATTTACTATGTGATAATACAAACATACACTTTTTTTGGTTTTGATCTGGAGCAATTAAAGGAAACATCCAGTGCTTAATCCAGAATATTCCTTACCTGTTTATAGTAAAAATACAGAAAAACATAAAAGTATCTATATATGAGATACAGTGACATGAAATTTTGGTACAAATAAGTCTTGGTATGTGGTGCTGGCAAGTCTTGGATGTGAGATAATTGACCTACTGTTTCAGCAGAGATATTTTTATTCTCTTCTTGTGCAGTAGACTTTAAAAAATTACATTCTAACCAAAAATCTAGTCCGTGTAAATACAGTAAAAAAGCAAGTGGAATTTGTACTGGATTGAATTTCTTTATGTATTTGATTAAAACATATTAAAAAAGAACACCTCTGAGACTTTAAAACAGGCACAAATTTTATTTGGAACACTAGGAATTTCTGTCTTATTGTAGTCTATTTATCTCCTCTTAACAACAAATATCTTGTAAAAATAATCTTGATGTCTTTTACTCCAGACCTTGTTACATCATTCCATTTCTGTCAAAGGCAAAAGCAAAAGAGTGAAAAATATTTCTCTCTATATGCTTTTGGACTGGGGTGTGTCCTTTATTTTCGAACTGGAGAGTAAAATTTTCCACAATAATAGGGAAAAGCTTTACAAAAGGAAATGTTTTCTCTTCAATTATGACAATTCTTCATATTTTTACACTGCAACAATTGAACACATTTTTTGTGCAATGACAGAAACAGTAATTTATTAAATAGAAGTCAACACTACCAAAAATACACACTTGCAATTTGCTTGTCTATAATATACCATTGAAATCATTAAAATAATGAGAATCAGAACAAAGATTAGTAATTTTCTAAGAATTTTCCTTCCTTCACTATGCTATTTATTAAAAATGTTGCTTTCTTTGTTAAATGCTTTTATGAGTCAGTGAATACTTCTATCATCAAACAGAATTGTGGGTTATTTATTTAAACTTGGTAGAAATAACAAGGGAGTGTGTTTACTCTTCCTATGATAGTAATCAGTAGATTATATTACAGAATGAATTATTTTCAATTTAATGAGTCAATACTTAAATGAGATGGAAAAATATGCATTTCAGAAATGTTGCATCTATGTGCAAAACTATCACCTGTGAAACAGGAATCTCAGTCCTCAAAAGAAGAGCAACCCTACTCTAGGATCAGACCTTAAGTGAGTCTTTAAATATGACTCTCAACAAAGCACAGTGTGAATCCAAATAAGCTCTCTGATATTTGGTGATGTACAAGTGTATAATCCTTTTTGGGGTTTTTGCTGTAGATTATTTGAAAAAAATCGCTATACATAGAAATCATTTATGCTTACTCGATGTAAGAGATATAAACCAGATGATTAACTGAGAACTGTTTAATGATTGTCTAATCACCTTTGATTAGACTGTGACATAGAGAATATATGCATTATTTGCATTTGTTCCTATATTCTAAAAATAAGATTACTATATGGTCAGATGCTATGAATAGCTGCAAAATTATATCTATCCTCTGCAATATTGACATAACTCTGTCTATAAATATTGATGACTTTTAAGCTGTTTATCAGTGTATTTATAAGATGTGTTTTTCTAAGTGGCACGAGCACTAGCCTGGCTCACATGCTCCGAGAAAAACCTCATGATTTTATTTATTCTGTTTTAGTCTTGCTTAAATATCTGGAAAGTCAAGTACTTTTTCCTTTGGTTCTATCCATTGACTGTGATAATTATGAATTGCAGCTGAAACACTGAATATTCACAATAAAATTATAAAATGATCAGAAGTGACAGATAAATAAACTGTCAGATTTCATTTGCAAGGTGATTTGAAATTTGCATCCTGACTCATTCACCTGCATTCAGACGGTTGTCAAGACAAAAGGACTCTCTTTGAAAGATTCTTTTCTGAAATAAGGCCCTTCTATGGATGCTTTTCAGTGGTGGGGATACTGATATTTTCATGGATAAATTTAAATGCATCTTTTTTGCTGATGCTTTTACTGACAGTTTGACTTCTATTATTCTCCTCATTAGTGAGGTACCGGGGGTTGTTAATCTAAACAAGAACATATATTTGATATTGTTATGGGTTAGATTTCTTTTGGTGAAATTTTCCCATTACTACCATGAGATGCTGGCAAAAGTGAGGAAGGGAAAAGGTAAACCACTAAGCTGAGAACAGAATTCCTCTGTGGAGGTGGGGTAGAAGACATCATTGTTTTCAGCCTGAGATTTAATGGCCCCTGACGGTCTGATGGCAGGGAGGTTCTAGAGCAAGGAATGGCTGTACAAGAGTGGAGAGGCAACATGGATATGTGCTGAAGACAAAAGGGCTGTGGGGTGGAGCTCCTGCCTTTCCTTTCCCCTCAAGCTGAACAATAAAAAACCTGTGGGGGACCAGCCCAGGGCTCAATGGTTTTCAGAAGGAACCCCTGGGAGAGGGCCCCGGCACCACCTTGCTGGTGCTGTTTCTCCCCGCACTCTCTCTCCTGTCCCAAACTCTCCTCTGTGCCTAAATCACCAACGGTGCTGTGTCTGCCTGGCCCGGTGCCCTAGAAAAAAGCTGCAAACTTCACCCCCTCCCCCAAACAGCCATCAGGGTCCAAAATGGCCCACCCAACGGATCCCTCCTGCCCACTCCTGTGCTGACCAATTCTGTCCTTGGCTTAATGGTTACCTTTTCTTTTCCTCAGTTTGATAGCATCATGGTAGTTGGTAATGGAAATTTTTAGGTAATAAGAAATTTAACCCGTGACACCCGGCCCAGCTCCCATGTCCAGGTGGACTTCACAGCAAGCCCAGAGGTCTTGCCTTTGGGTGCCTGCACCGGTCCTCACTCACAGCCAGCCCATCACTCTGACTCCATCTTCATCTGTTCCTGTATTGGACAAATGACTTCCGCTTATCTCAGCAACAAACTGGGGAACTCCCGTGTGTGTGGTTGGTTGATTTTCTGATATGGAGAAAACCTTTCCTGATGTATTTACAATCTCAAAATAAACAACATATTAATAATTCAACTCCAAAGAAACTTCTTCACAACTATGAAAAAATCAATGGATTTCATAAGAACTTTTTAATTGAAAATGTCAAGAAAATATTACAATGCAAAATCAAAACTATCAAAGTATCATCAGAAAAGCACTTCTGAGTAGAAGTAAAATATACTGCGTTTTCTTTTTTTTTCTTCTTTATGTCCCAGTTGGTAGTTGGTGATTCTGAAAAGCTGTAATTCTGTATGTTTAACAAAGTTCTTAGATTTCAAGATGTTATAAAATAGTGACTTTCTGATAGGAGAGTAAGTTCACATTTTAGTGATGCTATCTTGAGATTTTAACATCTTACATATCTGTAAATAAATGACAGATTGAATATTTTGAGTTATCTTGTTTAAAAGTAGTAACTGTCATAGAGATAATTGACAGAAGAAACAAAAGAAGGTTTTAGTGAATTACTGACTGGATAAGTGCCTTTTATTTTTATGCTATAGATAATAAAATACATAAACCAAAGTAACCGTTATCCTGACTAGTAGTATAACAGAAAAAGACAAGGATGAAAAGGAAGTAAGTACAAATTATTCAGTTAATTTGTTTTCATATCAATAACTCATAGTCACTTCAATTAGAGCTTTAAAAAAGTACTTTTAAGTCTTACTTTTACCTCATAATTAATAATTTTACTCTATTATGCATTCATTACTATCTTTCCTAGGGTTCTTTGAAATGTTTCAAGAGATGGAATTTCTATCATGTCACAATAGAAGGTACTTCACACTCCACAGATCTCATTCTCAACATATTTCTTTAATGTCTTTTTTGTTTTAAGTTCTTAAAATCACTGTCAGAATGCTCCTTCTAAATTCTTAAATAATTTCTCAAAAAATATGTAGTTTCTTTAATTTTGTGTGGTCTGTATTGCATTAGTTTGATACTTCTTACTGGATCCTACTTACATAAGCAACCTGCAGTCATATGTCTAATTCCTCTGGAACTGCTAATTTATCTCCCTGTAAGTCTTCCACCTTTTATTATTCCATCACTTATGAATCATACTCATGCAGTGTCCTGTAAATCTTCCAGAGCATAAATGAGCATATCAAATAAGACTATGTCTAAAATAAGTTCCCTTTATACCTCATCAGCACATCCTTGTGATACTAAACCGATAACTTACCATTTTACATAGCAGCTCCTTTTATTAACAGTTCCTCATTATCTTCGATTAAGACAACATCAATCAAGGAAGGCAGGACCTTCTTGGACTTAGAAGAAACTCCTCCCTCCAACTTACTATAACCTTTGAAATCAAGAGGCTTTCAGGCAAAATGAAAAAAAAGCACAGTTTGGGGTGGTGGCCGTATGTTCCATGGGATCTATAATAATGCTGGCCATGCTGGTAGTGGATAAGTAGCAGCTTGCAGCTTATCCCCAGCTGCAGAAACAGCAGCTTCTCTCAGCAGCTTCTCGCGGTGGCCGCAGCTGAGAAGAAAAGATTTCTCATGGTAGCAGGAGCTGAGCAGAGATGGGTGCTAGGAATGTCATGGGCATGGGTGAGCATGGCAGCTGGGCTGGGAGTATGGCAGTGACAGTCCACGGTGGTGGGGGACTAGGCTGAAGGTAGGAAGGGTGGGCATGGATGAGGACGGCAACAGTGGTACGTATGTCTGGGAGGTTGAGGATGAAAGAGGTGCTGGGCACATGACAGAGTGGCAGTGTCCAGACAGGTCTGTGCCTAGAAAAGCAAGAGTGTAATATCTTGCGGCAAGGGTCTTCAGTTCCCACGATGTTAGTTCTGAAAATTCTCTTCTCTTCTCTTCTATCACTCCATCCATGCCCACTGCCCCCTCCTGGCCCCAGGAGTGTGGGGCTGCCAAAATGGGGGGGGGGGGAACCGTCCTTTGTGCCTCTCCCCCT
>WEIV01004830.1:691-15001 GCA_013390005.1 Calyptomena viridis
ATATTGTGTGAATCCTGTAGTGTTTTGTTGATGTGGATACTCCATACATCATGAGAGTATATTCTACCTGCTGCTAATTTACCTTGCTGGATCCTTTCTTATATAAGGGTCGCATTTCTGAAGTATTATGGAGAGAAGCATGTGCCTGCCCTACAGCACAGAGATTGATGTGAGAACATGAATTAACTTCCTGATGTTTAATGTAGCATCCATACTTCTCCAGTGGCAAGATATTTTGCATGTATTTGGTTTACTTCTGATGTATTTTAATTAATGATAGAAACAATAGCAATTAGCTTCAGTGAAGTTCTTTATATCTTCATAACACTTAGGCATTTGCTAATACTGAGACATTAGCTAACTAATTCCATTTTTAAAACAGACATTTTGAGTTGATTAATTCAAGGCTAATTTATTAAACTGTTTAAGACCAATCTTCTACATTCTCTATTTTTGCTCATCCCTGAGATTAGTATTGTCATGAGCCTTTCTATGTGAAATCAGTAACAGACAAATATGTTTTATCTCAAATTTTTATGCCTTTGACTCATCTGGAATATCATGGAATTAAAGTGATGACAGAATTAGAAGAGGTGTATTTCTAATTCAGAGGTTTTAATCTCTAGCTATTTTTCCAGCTGTCTTCTGATCCCACATTATTTTTACTATGATTTCTGGAATAATTTGAATTCATTTTCTGTCCCTGCATACATATTTAATTCACATAATTCTGGATTTTGTGTCTACGTCCAATTTTATGTGTTCTCTCTTCTCTCAAGTACCATTCTTATCTGGACAGAAAAATGTGTAAATGACATTGTAAAATTAATTCAAAATTGGAATCATGATGATTTTGATATAAAGTTTGTTAAGTTTACAAATTGCAAAAAATCTAAGTAGTACTGGGGGGGTTTCCTCAAACTTCATGAGATAAAAGGTTTTGGGTGGTTAAATTGTCTCCTCTTTTGTTGTGCCTGCAATACATTTGCACAGGTGGAACATTTTTGTTTTTACCTGCTACCATTAGTAGGCAGTATAAGTTCTATTGTTAGCACATAGAAATAGACGCTGAAGCTACAGAAGAAATAAGATGTAAATTTTGCATATTTCTATCAGGAGTGCAAAAATATGTATAAATTAGTTTGCCACTGAGTTTAGAAAATTAGATTCTGCTTTCTGAATGGTGTTAGCAAGTTCCATGCCTGCACCATCCCTTCAGAGAGTCAAAGTATGCCTTAATTCCATTATGCATTTCATAGCTTCTTTTGAAATTATGTAATTTCCTAAATGAATTTTATATACTTCAAAGAAATATTGCCACAGGCCTAGTGTGTGAGTTCACCTTTTAAACCAGCGGCACAACTCAGCTATCAGTGAATTTAACAAAGCTACCAGCAATGTAATAAAGCCCGTACAACTATTGTCCTTTCTGCTAGAGAGTCAGTTTTTTCCAACACCAGAATCATCTGACACAACAAACTGGTCAAACCAGATGTGCTTCTTGACTCCCAGAGAACTGCCTCATCAAAAGTCTTCTGCCTGCAGAAGGAAGTCTTTAACAACATGGAATGAAATATTCCCTTCCAATCTTTCTGCTTGACCTTGCAAGTTAACTCTTCCATCCCACTCATTTACTTCAAGTCTTTGTGTCTGACCCACATGTCAGTCTTTTGTTTGCAGGCCATGAATCAGATGTACAAAAAAATGTTCTGTCACCTAAAATATGATTTAAGTCACTTGCAAGTTTAGCTGCCTCCTAGAAAACTCTTGTATGCCTTAATCTGCTCATACCTCTGCTGCTGTGTGCAGCCAGGACTGTCTCCATGTTTACAGAGCTGAATGTTCTGCATTGATCTCATGCCAGAATGGGATGTGTAAGCTCTGGAAGTTCCCTAAGGTGTCAAGTCCAAAGAGCTCAGGACACAGCAGCAGAAGTAGTTTCAAAAGTGTTACTCACCACCACTCTCAATCCAAAAGAGAGCTGGTATATGTCCTTTGCTAAGACATCAGGCTGCTGGAAAATCTGGCCTGAGAAGCGAGGCACTTGGATTGATATTTTTCAGATTATGAGATTGAATTCCCCAACTTTCTGATACACAGTAAAGAAAAAAGGTGAAAGCTCTTTTTCTCTCTTCTATAAAACTTTGAAGCCATAACATACTGCTAATTAATTTCATCTGTTAGCTTTTGTACTTAAAATATTTATATTTCTCAATAACTTTACTGTCATAAGTGCGTGAAACATTTTTTGCAAACCCACCCGTAGGATTGGTGTGACAAGTTGTAAGGTTTGCATTTTGAAGCTTCAACCGCAGTTCTCTATCACTGAACACTGGGCATAATTTACACTTGGCTGAATCCACCCTGTTGACAAATTTCCAATGACTAAAACAGATAGAAACTAACAGCTAGAAACATAAATATGCTAATTACCTCTTCAAACTGTTAATGGCAAACCCCAGAGCCAGGTTGTGTCAACACTGTTTTTCTCTAGTCAAATCCATTGTACTTTCTTTACACACTTTAAGTAAACCAGAATTATAGAAATTGCAATATGATACAAACATCGTTTTTATATATTAAGCAGGACATGCTGTGTGCATGTGCATATATAATATAATTTGTGTACTATATAAGCTACATGAAAAGTTATTAACATATGTGAAGATACATATTAACATATGTGAAGATTTTTGGTGATAAGATAAGGAATTTGTTTTTGCCATATATGTTGCAAAACAAGGTATGTGCTACTTTAAAGTACTTTTTGTGTTATATATTGCATGTAAGCCTTCACATAGGACAAATGTAAATGAGAGACCAAATCCAGTCAATTAAAAAGTCTGCAGAGAAGACTGAATTAATTAGAATATTTAAATTGATATACATAAAAAGATAAGTGCTAGTGAAGAGTATATTACAGTGTTTTTATTAAATAGCTTAGTTCTGCAATATAGATATATGAAAACATGGACCTGTTATGGTAAATATTATAGTATTTGCCAACATTAAACAGTCCTTGTCTGTTCTTTGAAAAAAAGTCCTACTTTTATTAAAAAAAAAATCTTATATGTAAGCTAGTGTTGATGGCAATTTTTGAATTATGACTAGATAGGTAAACAAAAAGTGCTGAGAATCAATGTAATAAAAAGGAAAATTTCTTGGTTTTAAACAAGATTATATCTGTATTTTTTCTGAATATTTGTGTTTTGACATGCACTTCTTAATATGTCCTGCAGTTTGTGTACTTTTAAGTCCTTGTGACTTTTGCTCTACTTTTGCAAAAGATGAGGAAATTCAACATTGCATAACTAAAGTGTAAATAAATCCATGAATATATAACATTTAAACACCTACAGATATTTTCACTTCAGCTTTGTAAAGTTTTTGAGTAGCAGAATCTGGTGAGAAAAAATGTGTCTTGTCAGCTACGGGATTCTGTCATTATAATCCCCAGCTCAAGAAAGGGTGATGTAATGCCCAAATGTTTCAACTTCTGCGCTCAAAACTCCAAAGGAAGGGAAATCACGATCTAATATCTGCCTACTGCAGTAAGTCAGTTATTATTATTATAACAACAACATGGGAAAATAGAACAGTTACTAGCTTTGCCAAAACAGGGATGCAGTGTACGCTGCCCTTGCTATCAGTCACTTTGATGCCTGTTCAGGCCCTGGTTCAGAGATGTGCTTGAGCAGTAACTCATTTAAAAGAAGTGCCATTGAGCTGATTAAATCTTATTGATACGGGTTTTTCTAAAATACTGGCAAATCAAAAGAAAGTCCCACACTTTTTGAAGAAGGTCTAATGTAAAAGAAGGGTTATGTGGATTTCTCTCTATGGCGTGATTTTTAAATGTATTTGCATAATCTTTGGACTTTTCGCTGTCATCAGTTTCGCCCTGTCATCAATGTCATCATTGGGAGTTTCAAGTGGCTATGTGTCTCCTCTAAAACAATTTAGGACAATTTTATAATCCCAGAACCAAATTTTTCCTTGTAGTGTCAAGAGTTAGTGTGGAATGTGTGTGTGAGCTCATAGTAAACTGTGATTCACAGTCTGTATTTCAGTCTTCATTCACCCATCACAAAAAAGGCCTAGAAAAAAGACCGAACACAGTGGATGATGGTGCTAATTATTCTTGAATTCAGTGTATCTGAACTTGACAAATGGCCAGTCAGGGTTCAGCCATGCATTTACTGTGTTAATGCATTCATATCTATCCAAGGAAGAAAAAAACCCACTTTTAATTTCCGTTCATTACATATCATCGGCTCAATTAACCATTATATTTCTAGTAAAGTACTGGCAAATTACTGCTTTCTTATTTTGGCTTGCCTGAAGATTTATGGCTATTAGCATTAATTTGTTTGCATTATATGGCATTTCTTTCTCTCTTTAACAGCAGCATGCACTTTACTCTGAATGGTTTTTTTCTGTGTTTGCTGCCATTTCAATATTGCTTACTAACATTTACTATATTTTGCTTTTTTATTTTGCTGACAAAGTTGCATTGATGAAAGCTGATTTGCAAGGTAGATAGCCCTGTGTGTATTAAACAAGACTGAAACCCCCAATGCACAGTTGGATTTCTGCAATAAATACTCTGTACATTACAGAACTAAAGTGTCTTATTTTGTTTAAGATTTTATCTTTCACACCTCTAAAACAATAGGTTACATGAACCTTCATTTTCTAGCATAGCTTGCATAAAGGCTTTCAGTCTTGAATATGTTTGTATAGTGATTGCTTTAGTGCTTTGATCATTCCTTTTTGAAATTTCTTTATATTTCAGTAGTCTAGTTATGATTCTCTAGAAATAGAGTAGCTTTGTTTTTCATGCGTATGTCCCATTTTGGCATGCCAGTTCATTGGTAGTCTGATTTTCTGCATTTCCCCTTTAAAAAGGAACCTGCATGGGATCCCTGAAGCATGTGAATTGGTTCTTGTCAACATTCCTGCCAAAGAATACCAAATTGCCCTTAATTTCAGACCTAAATCATTTAAAATAATTTGTGGGATTAAAATATTTGTAATAGAGTAGAATCGTTTTATTATTTTCTAAAATTTGTTTGTTGGGGGGGTTTTTTGTGTTTGTGTTTTTTTTTTTTAATTTTATTATCCAATCTTTCACATCCCAGAGTTTTGATTTCTGTGGCATCTGGCTTTGCTGTTTGAAATGTATTTACAGGAAGAAATAATGAAGTTTTTAGAAAACATTTAGCCAGTTAATGGTCTGACACAAGATTCAAAAATAACTCACAACAAAGTTAATATTCCCACTGTACCTGGAATAACTCTGCTTCCATTTGTGCATTCTTACATGTTTGACATAGCAATCCTACAACTTAAGCAAACTCACCTTTTTAATGTTACATGCTGCTACAAAATCAGCAAGTTTATGTGCGTTTGACTTGGTAACTCTTTGCTCATTTGATCTGAGATGTTGGCAACTTGTTAACGTGATCCAGTGAGAAATACCTTTCTTTGGAAGACAAAGTGCAAGACCTTTTTTGTATGTTCTCACTAGGCCCCAGCACAACGTGCCAAGAGGATTCCTGTGCAAACCAGGGTGTGTGCTTACAGCAGTGGGATGGATTCAGTTGTGACTGCAGCATGACCTCCTTTAGTGGACCGTTATGCAATGACCGTAAGTACACAACCAAATGCCCTGCTGAATACTTGAGAGCTTAAAGGAAACTTTTGAAGCGAGTGCCTGAAGCTTTTATATTGTTTTAATATTAGATATTTAAATGAACTGGTAAACACTGTGAAAAATGCTTTTGATAAGAACAAAGCTAAAATATACAGTATGAATTTTGGACAACAAGAAGTATCAAACACAGGAATAATTTGGTTTTGTTACAGTCAATTCCAAGTCTAATATACTGATAGTTACCTGTTTCATATAGTCCTTTTCCTGTCTAAATATTACAAATAGGATTTTTTTTCGTGGTTGCCAAAAAACATTTTGCATTTTGTTATCTTAAGATATGTTATAATTTTGTAGCACTATTATGAGGGCTATAATTACTGTGAAACAGTTGACAAGGCTCGTTATCTGCCTTTGTAGATTTCTTTAGGTGACACACTAAACATGCCAATAATAAAAGCATGCTGAGTATTTTAGTTCTTTTAGATTTCATTTGAATAAAACTGCATAACATATACCAGCCATCTGGCCTTTCAGGAAAAGCTTAAATGTGTCAAAAATAAGGGTCCTGATTCACCAACTCCATAATCTAGTTTTATTCCAATCTCACCTTATTGATCTAAATAGAATGATGCAGAAGTGATGGTGGAATAGTAATGGAGAGCCATAATGTTCCATGGTAAATGGTAAAAGCAAGTTAGTGAGTTTAATTTTTAATTGATCATATTTTTAATATCCAAATGTTGTTCATTTTTATATCCATATTTCCTTAAGGTTAAGTATTTTTATTTCTATTTGTATGCATTTACAAATGACTGATGATAGAAAGTGTTGGTATGACTGTCTAGTCAAGCATTTTGGATTTTTGAGTCTTGTTGTGGTTCTCCACTCTACAGCAAGGTGTACTGTCTTGGACAAACCCAAAAATAACAGAATATTTATAATTTCAAAAGCTTTTGGATTGAATTGTATCTCTCACAAGGCTAGAAAATTAGTTATATGTGAAACCTAATTATTTATTCTCATAAGAGTTCCATAGTTTGAAAACTATGGAAAGAATGAAAAGGGCTCATCTCAGTCTGTTTCTCTGCAGTTGCTCTCATGGTAGAAATGAAATTTGGTATCAAAAAACTTTCAATAATTTGGACAAAGATTTGAGTTTACTTTGTGTATATGAATTTGCAGTTTCCAGCAATGTGTGTGATTAGTCATATTGCTAAACATATATTTTGAAGGTTTCAGCCCCCTACCTGCTGCAGAAAAAATTGTTTCTATTTTGCTTTTAAGCTGTTATTTCTGGTTTTCTTTGAGTTGCTTCAAAAGTAACTAAAAGCTATGAATAAGAAGTTACATATATAAAAGCTAACAAATAAAAAGCTTTGTTTATGGATGTTTTAATAGTAATTGACATCTGGACCTGGAATAGTCTATGAATTATTTCTTTACGTGACAGTGAATGTGTAAATTTGCCAAATCGATGAACTTACGTAATAGAGATATTTACCAATCTTTGGAGGCTCATTTGTGTGGTAACATTGTGGACTACATTACACACAATTGAGACATTTCAGAATATACTATTTCTGATCATAGTAAAGGAGTACCTTTAGTAAATAGCTGCCAAAAATGCCTTTTCCCAGAGAAAGTTTTTTTAGGTTTTTTTTTTTTATTACCAACATGAAATTTAATTTCATCCTAGATATGGATGTTTTCTAATAGACTGCAGAGTCTAGTAAATGTAGTACGTTTGGTTTTTGCTTTATCTTGCCTCCTTAGATTAGTTCAGATACCAAAACATCTCTAAAGTAAATCTATTAAGAGAGATTTTTTGTAATGGTATATATGTTGAAAAGGAGGAAAAATTATATTGTAACCTCAATGTCATCTAGATGCTCCAAAGTTGCTCTCTGCTGTGTTTGGGAAGAGCATAATGGGAAGAGAAATTATGAAATGTTACTACAGTTTTTGATAACTTGCCTAGGCTGCACAACACAGGCTAAACTTCACAGCACTGAAGACAAATTCTTTTCATGTGAAGAAAGATTATCTCAGCAACAGGTCTGAAACAGCACCTGCTTGTTGCTGAAAATGCATCCCCTTCATGAAGGATGTAGGCACATCCTGAGCAGTGTGTGTGAGCATGTTTCCTTTGCAGATTGTGCGTGGAGCAACACTGGTTGACAGAAGCTGAAATCTAACCCAGTATTGCTATGCAAGCAGGCCCTTGGCTTACTTTACATGTAAATATACTGTTTTATGTAAAATGGAGTATTCAGGACATCAAAATCTCATAGGTAGTGATTTTTTGCTCTCAAACCCAACAACTGACGACTCAAAAATAAGTGTCAGTGGTAATAAGAGAAACAGTTAAAAGTACTTGTTTTATGGAGACTTACATCTCTCCTGTATTGGATGTCCATGTCCAGGCGTAGGCAGTGAGGTGCTGGAGGGTGACCTTGATGACAAGAGGACAGGACTGGCCCATGCTGGCCCATGCTCTATCAGACCCATCACAGGGCATGGCTGAGTCCCTCAGCCAAGTTGGTAGCATTTCTATGAAAACACACTTAGAAAGTGTGCCAGTCTTGCTGAAATGCTGGACAGATGAAGGATAAGGGAACAAAACAAGTGAGAAATAGCAGAGGGAACATCAAAGTCAGAGCAGAGAGAGTGGGTGTACAGCTGAGTGGGTGTTTCGCCCTCAACCGGGATTTAACCCATCACACCTCACCACTGTTGTTCCACCAGTTCTTAGGGGACAACTTGAAGAGAAATTTCAGTGAAAAAGGGATCAGGGTGAGAGGGAACCTGTGAAGATTGCCTGGTCCAACCTCTCTGTTTAAAGCAGAGTCAGATAGCACAGGTTGCCTGGGTCACCTTCTCCGAGGATGAAGACTCCACAACCACTTGGGCCACCTGTGCCAGTGTTCATTCACCCTCACAGTACAAACATTTTCCTTCAATTTAAATGAGATTTCATACCTTGCAGTTTGTGCCTATTGCCTCTTCTTCTTTTCACTGAGCATCACTGAGGAAAATCTGTCTTCTTTACCTCTCATGCATCATGTATTTTATAACATTGAATGATTCTCACTAAGCCTTTTCTTCTTCTGGCTGAACAGTCCCTGCTCTCTCAGCCTCTCTTCATATGAGAAAGTCCTTAATGGCCTTTGTGGCCCCTTGCTGGAACTTATTCCTGTGTGTTCACATTCTTACACTAGGGATCCAAGCACTAGAAGTCAGTGCTCCAGGTGGATCTCAGCAGTGCTGAGTAGAGGGGGAAGATCACATCCCTCAACCTTTCTGCAATGTTTTGCCTAATGCAGCCAGTGCGGCTGTTGGCCGTTTTTGCCACAAGAGCACATTGTTGACTCATGTACATCTTGCTGTCTACTGAGGTGCTCAGAACCTGGATGCTGCTTTCCAGCTGGTCAGGCCCCAGCTTGTCCTGATATGTGGGTTTATTCCTTCTCAGGTGCAGGATTTGGCATTTTTCATGAGGTTCTTGTCAGTCCACTTCTCCAGCTTGTCAGCATCCCTTTGAATGACAGCACACACATCTGGTCTATCAACCACTCCTCCCAGCTTTGTATCATCTGCAATTTGCATAAATGTGCACAAATTACCTTGCAGCATTTGAGCTGATACTTTCAATGTGTTTCCCATAGTAACCTCAGTGCACAAAGATCTGACATACACCATTCCTAGGCTTTATAATGCAAATATGTCACGTGTATCATTCTTGTCTTTAATTTCCAAAACAGAAAACGTGAAGAAAATAATGAAAGAAATAGTTTCTTGAAAAGTATTATGATACTTTCTACTAATACATTGTGCATGAAGTTTCTTTAATCTTTCTGATAACAGCAAATTATTACTCCTGTGCTGTTCAGTGTATTATTGCAGGTGAAAATGTGCACAAGATTAAAAAGAAAATTTTTTTAAAAGTTTGGTCAAAATAAGTACCATGTAAGGCAGATTGTTTTCTTTCCCAGTCCAAGAGTGTATGCTAGGGAGAAGAAGAAATTTAGGAAATGTACTCCTGTGAAAAAAGACCTGGGCCAGCTAAGTGTAAGGGTATAGTTTTACAATTGTAGTAAGCAACACCCATCATAAAAGTTTTACTTAGTTGCAAATCTCAGTATTCCAGTTCAGTAAGTATGGAGTGCCTGTAGATCATAAGCCATGATGACAAAGGTGGCAACTTTGGGTGCTGCAGTTTCCTATTTGCTAGAAATATTACAAGGCAGGAGAATTTTTGACCCCAAGATGTTATAGAGATTATAATTTCTCCTTTTGATGTGATATGACACTTGGAGATTCAGGGCACCAGTGCTCTTTAGATGTGATAGACGTGTTACACTGATAAGTGTAAAGCATGCCAGTAGCAGTTGTTCCTACAAAATTGGGTTATTTTAAAACTGTACTAAAAGGACAGTTAATGGCTGTTCTTAGAAATGGATGCAAACATTTCCTCTGAGAAAATACATCATGAACATAGTAACTACACCTAACAGCAGGTTATGTAGTAAAAGCTATCCTTCCAGGGAGTTCCATTTTTTTTTATAAGAGTAGGGTTGAAAATTACTCTGGCACAGCAAAACAAATCTATAAGATATTAACTGCTTTCTATAAGTTTACATCTGTTTTTACTCAGGCAGTCTCTAAGTGTAGGCATATTAGTGAATGTAATGGCACGTTTGTGGAAACAAATACTGCTATTATGGCATAGAAAATAGCAGACATAATAACATTGTCACATTATGGTAGTATAGAAATGTTCAGTGCCAAATTACAGGGCAGCTTCAACACTGTCTGTTACCATAAGGGAATAATGTATTGGCGTTGTACTTGTGGTATAACTAACGCTGTGTCAACACTTCCATACAACCCATTTCTGAAGGGTTAGAACTTCACCACGCACTCTCCTGATGAGGAATTCAACATTCTCAATCATTGTGAGTAACAAAACTTTTTTTTAAATTCTCCTTTTTTTTTTTTAATCTACCAAGAAAAATCAAAAGTCCTAATTTAAATGCAGAACTGTGTCAGTATTATGAGATGGGTTGATATAAAAAAATGTTTGATTTTCTTGATATTCGGTTGTGTTGTAGAGAAACTGTCTTTCAGCTAAGACTACACCTGTCCTTGCCAGATTTAACTCCAAGTGTTGGCTTTCCTAACCCTCTTTTTGCATCAGGGGCTGAAACATGTGTTTCCAGAAAATTAATTCCTAATTATTTCATATTGAACATACAGTGGTTAATTTTCGTTGTTGCTGAAGACAGCAGAAGCAAGGCCCTGTAAAAATACATTAGTTGAAGTTTATGAGAGATTTGGATATTAGAGTATTTGACATCATAAAAATTCCAGAAGGAACTGAATGATTCTTTTTTTCAAGGTAGTATTTCGAGAGAGCATTAAGTAATATTAAGGTTATATTTTAAATCCCCAAACTCCTAAGTATTGAGTCAACATACATCAATAAGTGAGTGGTTTTATAAATACCAGCCACCTTCACTGCAGAACTCTCTGAAAGCAGGTGCATTCTCATACTGAAACAGTCTTGTAGTTTGTGAACATGTAATTAGTATGTAATAATCCTGATTGCAAGGAGGAGTAATTCAAAACTGCATACAATTGTAGCTATATCCTTCCTTAGGCTTACAGTGTTTAGTGTTTAATGTTGTGCTTGTGTACATACATATTTTTTAAAAAATCATACTTATAGTGTATAGAAAATAAGACTATTTATTATTTTCTGTTACCCATGCCACTGACTTTTTACAGTTTTCTGAATTATTGTATGGGGTTGAGAATTGGGTAGCCATCCTTCTCTCACAGTGTCTTCCTTTTCCTGGAATGCAGATCCAGGGGTGATATTTGCTCTCTTTCCATTATCAGTCCAGTATTACACAAATGATGGATTTATATCATTGTGCTGCATAGAGTTCCTTCACATTTATTAATTGATTTAACTGTTATGGATACTTCATGTTTTGGACCTTTTTGAAACCTGGAGTGTAAGATCAGTCTTAATGCTACTTTTATGAGCAGTATATATACATAATAAAGAAGTTTAATCCAGTGACCAAAAGCTGAAGTAACCAGAATATCTACTCTCAGAAGTACTATCCACAATAATATTACATATTCCTGGCTAAGACTTTGTAGTTGCCAGATACCAATAAACATATAACCTGCTATCAAGAAAAGAGGTAGAAAATTCCTCAAGAGTACTTTAAAATACATTAGATTTTCATCTCTAGTAGCTGAGAATAAAAAAATGTGTCCCTGATAACATACCAGTCTAAATACTTCATATGATTACTTTGCCACAGAGACTCACTTTACACAGGAGATATAAAGATAGCTGTGAACAAAATTACTATGTTGGGCGAAACGGTGAAATGAACTAATTGAAGAAATCTCAATCTGTTCAGTTTATCTTATCTGATATCTCTCTATAATGAATATCTGTAATTTCTGGTGACAAATATTAGTGGCCTAATTTGTATGAACTTCAAAGGAAGTAGGACTTTGTACACACAGTCTTTAAAACGCAGAACTGTTGAGGTGTTTAGGAGAATTAGAAAAGCTGTGAAAAGAGGGCAAGGAAAGTGTTGCCTGTGAGCCATGGCTGTCAACCAAGATTACTTTTTTTGTTGTTTTTTATTGGAAACTTAATCAGGATAGACTGCAGCTTGAACTGTCAGGGTCGTGACACATGTCACACAGTGCTTCAGCAAGAACTATGGGGTTTGATGCATGGATGACAACATTTTTTTCAAGTTTTTGTTGGCCCAGCTCTGTTAGGCTTTTTCTCCTCTATTTTATGTGCATTTTGCAGTATGTAAATTTTGGCTTTTCAGAAAGATAAATCAGTCTATTAATTATGTAAATGGACAGGCATGGTTTTCTTAACAGTTTGAAAACAAGTTGAAGAATCTTTTTAATTGTCTCCATACAAATTCTGGAGTAGTCATGTAGATGACCTATCCATGCCTGAAATAGTTGAGGAATTTCCATTTTCTTAAATATATTGCAAACTATCCCTTTAAAAAATTAAAGTAATAGTCATTTGGCAGTTATTGTAGAAATTCTTACATGTGAAAATATTTCTAAGAAACAGTAATAAGTAAGGTTTTAAGTGGGATACTTGATACAGAAAAAGCAAAAAAGGAACTTTCAAGGTAGCCAAAATACATTGGTATAGTGCTTATAGCTCAAACAACAGAGAAATTATGCAACATTTTTGGCCTACTCAGAGAAATTTTCTATTTCACAATATTAAAAAAGGAACATAGTGTCAGAAAATTGCAAGCTTCTCTCTGCCTCTGGAGGAATCAGGGAGTAATTAAATTGGATTTTGGTATGTCAATAATATCTTTCTCTTATTAATGGCATAATAATTTTGTAAATCAAATCCTAGAAGTGTTTCCAGTGTCATAAAGGTGAAAATAATTAAGGGTTAATTAAATATATTCTCATGGAACTAGAATTGTTCAGTTGGGTATCATTAGATTTCTTTCTCTAGAACTTTCAATTATTAAAATTTAATGGCATATTATGTACAGTTCAGACCTGAAATTTGTGTAGCCAAAAGCTATTCACAGTAATAAGCATTCTAGATAAGTGCTGTCACTGTTCTCCCTCACAGATTTCTCTGAACATCCCAACAATATCATATATGAAAATCAATTTTAGGTAGCTGATAATTTTCTGAACTACATTAATCATTATACCCAGCACAGCTGGAATAGAAGTATTGACTCTGTAAGGTGTCAGTTGCTCATCTCCGACAACCCCTCAAAAAAGGCAATGAGTAGGTGCCAGCTTTTTCGATGGCTGGCAGCTGCAAGGGTCACAAATGATAAGAAAGAAGAAGAAAAGCTTTCCAAAGCAGTGTCTTCTATAACCCATTGTATAAGATTAGCTCAAAGGGTATATGGAGGGTTTGGTAATGTATATCTATTTTGTGTGTAAGATATTTAAGTACAATGGTACAATGGTGCATCAGAAAGATAAAGTTATTCAGTTTTTCCTGACCTGTACAACTGGACTAAGGTTACTAAGGCAACCTGTTCTTCCTCAGCATGTGTTCTGGCTTGACAGCTAGATAGGTGGGTTAGAGTCAAAGTAACTACATACATATGAGGAATTCATGTGCTCGTTACAAAATGAGATTTTGTTGGTCTCCTGACACCATCTTCAGAGACTTCTAGGTGTTCGTTTTTGCCAGATGCTGCAGAAGATTAAGGCAAACAAAACCTGTCTATTAAAAGCAGAGTAAAGAAAATGAACTGAATCTGATATAGGTAAATTAAGGTGTTTAAGAGGCCAAATTAAAAATCTGAGTAATTGCTTAGGAACTAGGAATGGAAGCATGCACTGGAGTATTGGTAAGGCACAGAGATAGACATTACAGAGACATTTTTGCAGCTTTCATGATTTTGTTCCGGTGCTGCAGAATGGACATTGCACCTGTTCTGACCACTTTTGGCCTGTCAGCCCACTTAACCAGAAGTTAATCTAAGTGAAATGTCCCTATTTTTCTTAACACATTGTCCTTGTTTAAAACCATAACACACATACATCTATAAGGATGCTTATTTTCTCAATGTCACCTGTAATGTTTAAGATCCTTCAATATATGT
>WEIV01004831.1:0-15915 GCA_013390005.1 Calyptomena viridis
TCCATGATTCCATGATTCTGTGACTTCTTGTCTGTGCCCTTGGCAGGGAAAACCACAGAGCTCATGTGCAGGATCCAGTGATATCCTGGGGACTCTGGAATCATATCCATCCACCTCACAGACACCATGTCAAGGATCTTTTTATTCTCCTGCTGTCTGCCCTTCCTTCTATTGGTGTCTTGCTGCCTTGGAGCATCTGTGGGTGTGCTTATGAAATGTTCTTAAGTGGATTTGAGAAGAAATCTATTCGATAAAAAGAAGGGACCCTCAAGTACTGATTTTTTGCCTGTTTCCTTCTTCTTCCAAGAGGCAGTTGAACTGCAGTGGTAAGAACCTGTCGTAGCAGTTTGCAGATCACAACTACAGGAGATCCTTGGTGTCCCTGCAGTGTTTGAGCTCAGCTTTTCTTCTCCTTGCCTTGCAACAGGAATCTTTTCACTCCTTCACAAAGAAGTTGTAATAAGAGCACTTCAGAAATTGTTGTTTATTGAATATTTGTGACAAACATTGGAATGCAAATTGGGTTTCAACAAATTAGCACACAGGTGGGTATTTTGTTATTACACAATTTCGAAATTATCTTCCTGGAACCCTTATTTTTCATGGTTTCCTTGCAAAGCTCTGATGTTAGATGTCTAAGATTTCTGTACTTCACCTCTCTCTGTGAATCTACTTCCATCTCTTTCCTTAGCTACTCCAAGAGGAATGGGAATTGTCCTCTTGATGTTGACTTGCTACAACTTGAGCAGAAAGACAATGGAAGCTTTGGGTTGGAAGGGACCTTATAGGAAGGGAGCTTCAGGATCATCTCATTCCAACCCTTTGCCATGGCCGGGGACACCATCCACTATCTCAGGTTCCTCCAAGCCCCATCCACCATGGCCTTGGACATTTCCAGGCATGAGGCAGCCACAGCTTCTCTGGGCATCCTGTGTCAAGGCCTCCTCACCCTCACAGGGAAGATTTCCTCCCCAATATCCCATCCATCCCTGCCCTCTGGCAGTGAGAAGTCATTACCCCTTGTCATGTCCCTCCATGCTTTGTCCCAAGTCCCTCTTCAGTTCTCTTGGAGCCTCTTCAGGGCTCCTTCCTGGAGCCGTCTCTTCTCCAGGTGAACACCCCCAGCTCTCTCAGCCTGTCTCTGGAGCAGAGTGGCTTCAGCCCTTGGGGCACCAAGATTTCATGCTGATCTGTTCCAGGTTTCTGCCTTGACATCTCCAACATCTTGGAGTGCCTCAGGATGAGGTAACTAGTCTGCCACAGCCAGTGAAATGTTATTCGGATCCAAATTGTCCTGGGCTTTAAGACATCTGTGTAAGTCATCTCAGTGAATTCTTAGTCTAGACATCACTTCCTCAACCCCCAGGCCCAGGAAAGGATGCTGTGCCTTCCTTTCACCTCCCTGGTCTCTCATCAGCACCTACCACCTCCTATGACACCAGCAGGCTTCTTCTTCTCTTCTCGTTGTCCACACATACACCAGATTCAGCACAAACACTTCCTTCGATGCTTCCCAAGGGATCACTTCCCCATGGAGATATCATCCTCTGATGCCAGTGTTTGCATTCCCCAAACCAGATCTTCCATGTGGTGCCCTGACCCCCCTGTGGGTTGACAGGTGTGTTAAGAGATGCTCATCTGCTCTGTCCCTGCAGAGACCTGCCTGTGCAGGTCATTGTCCCCTGTCATTGTCCCCAGCAGAAAGAGCAGCTGCTGTGTTTAGCATAAAAATAAAGCAAGAAAAACTGTGTTTGTAGCACCAAAAGTTTGCTGCCCTCTGGGTTTCTCTTCTCTGGCAGCTGGAGCACAAATCAGATCATCAAGATTTAATTCAGCCTGTGGCTTGAGCATCATCTCTACAGCTTGTCCTGCAGCCCTTTCCCTTCTCCACAAGCCATCTGTACATCTCAGAATGGATCACATTCCAGCTAGCTGGATGTGATGGAGTTCTTGTCCTGGCAGGAGCCACATCTTGCTGTCTTTTATTGCTTGAACATGTATTTGGTTCATCATGGAGGAGGAGCACCTGTGATGTCACCCGTCCCCAGCACCACTGTGACTTGCCGTCCCTGGGCAGAGCCAGCTCTTTTGTGGCTGCTGGGTGCACATCTCCTGGGTTTGCAGCATGGGTGGAAGTGTCCTGAGTGAGAGCTCTGAACACCTCCCTCTGGCCTTGCTCAAGCTGGAATAGCATTTTATCACTCCCTTGTGCTTGACTGAATTCATTTACATTTTGTTACTGACACATTGTGCTGGTATGCCCCTGCTTCCTGCAGTGCAGGAGTGTTTCAGAGCACCCCAGGTTGATTTCAGGGATTCTGTGGTGGAGAGCTTTATCCCTTCCCTTTGCCCTTGAGCAAAACCCTGTTGGGAAGCCTGAAGGCTCATCTGCCAGGGAGAATTACAGAATCACAGAATATCCTGAGCTGGGAGTGACCCACAAGGATCATTGGGTCCAATTCCTGGCCCTGCACAGGACACCCCAAGAATCCCCTCCTGTAGTTTCCTGTCCCACCTCAGAGTCCTTCCCTTGCCCTGGGTGTGCAAGGAAGTGGCTTTCCGGTGCCTAAAGGGACTCCAGGATTGCCGGAGGGACTTTGGACAAGGAATGGAGAGACAGGACAAGGGGGAATGGATTCCCACTGCTGGAGGACAGGGCGAGATGGGATACTGGGAGGGAATTCTTGTCTGTGAGGGTGGTGAGGCCCTGACACAGGTTGCCCAGAGAAGCTGTGGCTGTCCCATGCCTGGAAGTGTCCAAGGCCATGTTGGATGGGTCTTGGAGCAACCTGGGATAGTGGAAGGTGTCCCTGCTCATGGCAGTGGGTGGAACCGTATGGGCATTAAGGTCCATTCCAAACCATTCCATGATTTCATGATGCTTCTATGATGTGAACCCCATGGATGATGGGGCAATCCTNAAAGGTGATTTTCCAGGACCAAAGGTACCCTTGGAGCATACTTTAAGGATTCAGAATCTTCTTGAAGGAAACATCCAATCCTGATGCCAGAGAAAGACAATAGTGTGGACAGGGCTGGGGTTTGTCCTCAAAATCTTGTGCTAAATTGTCCTGGGAGGAGGATAGGCGTTTCTGTCTCAACAGAAAGATCCAAATTATCTTCTCTGGTGCTGCAACCCAGCACAGAATGGGGCCCTTGCACCTGCCTGAGTGGGCTGAAAAAAATCCAATTCTGATCATTTTTGCTCAAGCAGCACTAAATTTATAACCCAGCACAAGGAAGACAAGATCTAAAAACCAATTTAGCAAAAAATAGCCTTTGCAACTAAAAATTAATGCTTCGAAAGGCCTAAATGAAGCTTGAAAATAGCTTTTTTTCTTCTCCAGCTGATGATTCACGTGCCTATTTGCAAACAATTCAAATGCAGTAAATTGAGAGGAAATATAAATCAGGTTCCTAAAGTGAAGCTGCATAAATCCAATAAATGATTGATGAGACAATCCAGTTTTAAGATGCTGTTGTCTGTCTCCTGTGCTGAGGGAGAAGATAATGGTCTCTTTGCCTCTTCAGGCCATGGCCAACAGAGCCACTTGAACCAACCTCTGATTCCCACTCAAGGTCAGATGCAGCTTTTCCTCTCTACCTGGCCAAGCTCCCCAAAAAGAGAACTGTAGCATAAGGCTGCACTCACCCAAGGGCCTGGCACAGATCCTTGTGGTGTCTCCCTCAGGGCGGAGGAGAGGAGGGAACAGATTCACCAGCTGTCCTGCACAAGAGCTTCCAGTGCAGCCCTGCAGAGAATTCAGTGGCTCCCAGGAAACGTGGCCATTGACTTTTGACAACAGCTTGGGGTGATAGAACAAGGGGGAAGGGGTTTAAACTGGGAGAGAGTGCATTAGGATTAGCTATTAGGAAGAAATTGTTCCCTGTGAGGTGGTGAAGCCCTGACACAGGTTGCCCAGAACAGCTGTGGCTGCCCCATCCCTGGAAGTGTTCCAGGCCAGGTTGGATGGGGCTTGGAGCAACCTGGGGTAGTAGAAAATGTCCCTTCCAATGCAGGGTGTGGAACTGGATGAGTTTTAAGGTCCCTTCCAACCCAAACCATTCCATGATTCTGTGGTTCTGTGGATGCTGCAGTGAGTCAGGAGCCTCTGCCAGTTTTTAAGGTAAAGGAGCAGATCTGTCCGGCAAATGCTGGCTCTATAGGACCATGGCATGTTCTTCCACTCCTGTGGCAGCTCTGGGGCTGAACATGCCCTGGTGAGAGATTCTGGGCCCCCTTTGTGTGCCAGGGACATGTGTCCTGGTGGCACAGGGCAGCTCTTAGCTCTCAGAGCACAACAGCAGGGGCAGCTGGAAGAGTGCCTGGAGCTGAGGAATTCTTGGAACTGATGACTGTGGCACATGAAGGGCTGTGCAGAGACCTGTGTCCAAACCTTTGCCTGGAGGTGCGGGGGATGACCAATATATGGTTCTGTGGTATATGTGGAGGTGCCTGGGAGCTGATCACCAGGAAAGGGCTTGTGGCCAGAACACCTTTGTCATATGTAGTTCTTGGTCACAAAATCACAGATTCATTTAGTTTGGAAATGACTTGTAGGATCATCAAGTCCAAGCTGTGCCCAATCCTCTCACTGTCCCACAGCCCAGAGCACTGAGTGCCACATCCAGTACTTCCTTGGACATAACCAGAGATGGAGACTCCACCACCTCCCTGGGCAGCCCCTTCCAACGCCTGACCACCATTTCCAGGAAGAAATTCCTCATGATGTCCAACCTGACCCTCACCTAGCACAGTTTGAGGTTGTTTCCTCTTGTCCTATCCCTTGTTGCCTGGGAGCAGAGCCTGACATTCCCCCCCCCGAGCTCCACCCTCCTGTCAGGGAGCTGGAGAGAGCCAGAAGGTCTCCCCTGAGTCTCCTTTTCTCCAGGCTAAGCCCCCCACAGCTTCTTCAGCCGTTCTTGGTGCTCCCGCCCCTTCCCCAACTCCATTCCCTTCTCTGGACATGTTCCAGCCCCACAATGTTTGTCACATCATGAGAGGCCCAGAACTGGACACAGCCCTCAAGATGCCTCAGCAGGGCCTAGAGGTCTTCATTCCTTGTTCTCTCTTGCTGGTTCATGTGACCAGCAGCTCCAATGATCTTGTTTGGAGTAGTGGGAGCTGTGTGCTTTCCCCTGACTCTGTCCTCACATGGATGCACCTGTGCGGGGCACACTATGCACCTTCAGAGCACCAGGTTGTGAGCTGGGGATGAATGTGAGCACCAGCCTGCAGGGAGTGATGAGTCTTACACACCAGCAGCTGTTGGCAAACCCCTGAGGGAAGAATGTGAGAGAAATGGAGATCTTGGTACTGTGTCCAGCTGCCAACGTCCTGCCTCCAGCACAGAGCTGATGCCAGAATATCCCAAGTGCCCTGAAGGGCTGGTTGCTCATCCTGCTTGGATTGGACATCTCTGCAGGCATTGGCCAGGTGATATGTGTCACATGCTCTGATGCTGCCCTGAGGGCCAGCAGTCAGGAGCAGTTTTTTTCATCCACAGAGTGATGGGTGCACTGGGAAATGGACAAACCTCAGACAAGTTGCTCTGCAGCCCTGTGGAGCATGATAATTTTGGACATGCCACTTTTCCAGTTTCTCCAGAGGAACAGTGGGCTCCTGGGGATCATGTGGTGCAGGGCTGTGCCCCACTAGTCCTGCTGTGAGCTATGAAGTTGGAGCAGAGCAGATCACCCCTGAATAGACCTTGCATTTCATTGCCCTCAACCTGCCTCACCATCAGGCTCCCAAAAATGTGATGGTTTGCTCCAAGCGGCAGCAGTGCAGCCAGCAATGGGACGCCAAGGTGCTGGGAAGTACCTGAGCAAAATCCAGAGCCTTGTTGTTCCCTGCTTTGCCTTGGAATTGAGAGGTTCAGCCACATTTTCTGCACCTGACAGGTCAAGGCAGCTCCAGCTCCTGCTTCCAGGCAGCTTGGCATAAATCAGCATCAGAGGAATGAGGTGACTTGTCTCCACTCCAGGTTTCCCTGTTTGGATCTGGCTCTGACAGAGTTTTCATGAAAAATTTATTTTATGAGAAAATGGATTTTCAATCAAACCAGGCATTTCTGCATGAAATATTGTTTGCATTGACATTTTCCCATTTTTTTTTCAATGATACAGTTCCCTTCCTTCCTTCTCCCACCTTCTTCCAAAGAGACAAGAACAAAAATAATTCAGAAGCAGTGTTAATTTTTCAGCGAAAGTGTCTGTCTTTGGGTAACAGAGGGACTGCATATTTTTGGAGAAAACCAAATGTTTTTCCTCAAAACTGAGGAAAAGTCAGTTTTCAGAAATGAAATCATCAACTGTTAATGGAGTGAGGTATCAGGACTGCCTGAAGAGCTTGCAGAGAGAAACTGGGGGCTGTAAGCAGCCAGCACAGGAGGGGGTGCTGTGTCCCACCCATGAGGGGAATGTGGACAGCAGTGACAATGCCCTCGAGTGGTTCCTCTTCCTCATAACCCAAAGCCCAAGATGTCATGCTCCATGATGGAATTTCCTGTGTCCATCCTCCTGCTCTCCACCAGCTTTGGGTGGATCCTAATGAGGCTGGTTCAGGCACCCAATTAATCTCCTGCAGTGGCAAAGGCTGTGTTGGGCAGAGGAAGGAAGAGGCAGCTCTGGGGTCTCAGGGGACTCCAGCTCTTTAATACAGCTGATTTTACACCTCCCCGTGGGTGCTGCTGCTGTGGACACTGCCAGCCCCTGGTGCCCTGGATTCCTCTTCCTTCTGCCCTATTTCTGCCTGGCCCATTGACAGGCTGAGGGAGGCTCAGCTTTCCAAAAGCTCCATGTGACAAAAATCTTGCACAGGCAAAGGCTTTTCCTCACCAAGCCCTGGGAGATTGTGCCTGGATCTGCTCAGGCACAAGTGAGCACCCAGTGAGGGTCCTGACTCCCTTGCAGAACTCAGAGTTGATGTGGGGAATCCAAGGTCACCTGGTATGTTCAACTGGAGAAGAGGAGGCTGAGGGAGAGCTCAGCAGGGTTTGCGGCTGCTCCTGAGGAGCAGCTCCATCTCTGCTCTATGTGACAGAGACAGGACACAGGGAATGGCTGGAGCTGTGCCAGGGGAGGGTTAGGTTGGATATTAGGGAAAGGTTCTTCCCTCGTAAGGTGGTTGGGCACTGAACAAGCTCCCCAGGGCAGTGGGCACAGCCCCAAGGCTGCCAGAGCTCCAGGAGTGTTTGGACAGTGCTCTCAGGGACAGAGTGGGATTGTTAGGGTGTCCTGGGCAGGGCCAGGAGTTGGCCTGGATGATCCTTGTGAATCCCTTCCAAGTGAGGATATTCTATGATTCTGTGATTCTATGATCTCATAAGCTGTGATTCAACAACAGCCCTGAGCTGGATATTCATCCCTACTCCTTGATCTGACTGGGAGCAAAGGGTGCTGGTGCAAGAGAGGGCTGTAGGATCAGGTGAAGCTGTCAAGGCACTGCATGCTGCCTCCAGCATGGGGGATGCTGCTGGCTGCCCTTCTAAGGAGCAGAGCTAATTCCAGAGGGGCCTCAGTGAGGTTCACCCTGCCAGCTGTGGCTGGTAGCTGGCTGGGCACATAGCCTTGGGAAATTCGTGCTATTTTCCAGTTCTCGATCTTTTGCAGGACTAGCAGAATTTCTCACTGTAGAGACATTTGTCAATTTCCATAATTAAAGCACTGCAAACTCATCCAGATTCACAGATCCCTGCGCTGGCTCCCTGGAGACTCACCACTTCTCTCCCATGAATTATTTATTGGCAGTGCTGTTTCTAACAGGCCCCTTTGTCTGCTGCTGTTTGCTCCAGATTCCAGTTCTCTGAGGTGGAGGCGATGCTAGTCCTCTGAGGCAGAGCTGGGGTAAGGAACAGCTCCATTTCCCACAGCCCTTCCTGCTTCACTCTCCCTGTCAGGTGAAAACAAGGGGAATGCCTTGAAACAAGGGGGTGCTGAAGGAATGCAGTCCAAGGGCAGACTCTACGGTCTTGGGGGTCTTTTCCCACCTTAATGGTTCTGTGATTCTCCAAATGACTGTGGCAGCATCAGAGGCTCCTGTGGAGAAGTCTGTAGCCCCACACTGCTCCGTGTCAGGGTGCCTAGAACCTCTGTCCTGGGTGCTTATATCACTAAGGGCTGTGCATGTAAAAGGTGGGAATGTCTCTCCATCCCTGTGTGCTCTGTACATTCCCTCTGTGATGGGAACTGGTGAGGCCCCACCTCAAATGCTGTGTCCAGTTCTGGGCCCCTCATGAGAAGGACATTGAGGGACTGAAGCATGTCCAGGGAAGGGAATGCAGCTGGGGAAGGGGCTGGAGCAGCAGGAATGGCTAAGGGAGCTGGGGAGGCTCATCCTGGAGAAAAGGAGGCTCAGGGGGGAACTGGTTTTCTCCAACTCCCTGACAGGAGGAGGAGCTGGGGAGATATCAAGCTCTGCTCCCAGGAAAAAAGGGACAAGATGAAAGGAGACACAATAAGATGTGGCAAAGGAGTTTTAGATTGGATATTAGAGAAAATTTATTAATGGAAAAGGTGGTCAGGAAGTGGCACAGCTGCCCAGAGAGGTGCCCTGGAGAGATTTAAAAGCCATGTTAATGTAGCACTTGGGGACATGGGTCAGTGGTGACTGTGGCAGTGCTGGGTTGACAGTTGGACTTGATGATCTTAGAGAGCTTTTCCAACATGAATGATTCTGGGATTCCATGATTCTGGGAAGCAAAGGTATGGTCTGAGTAGTTACAGTGCAGGCAGGCACACCAATCTCTCCTGTGTGCTCCCCTTCTCACGGGCTGCTTTGCCTCTGGGTGAGTGTGCCTATGGGCTGGTTCTCACTACATTTCCATGGCTCAGGCACAGAAAAAATAACAGGTAACAGAAAAAATAACAGATAACATGAGAGAGAAAGCCATAGAGAGAGAGGAAGGCAGGAGCAAGTGGTAAGTACATAGAAACCTTGCCTCTGTTTGCAGGCTCTCCCTGCTGGAGTTGAGTGTGTGCTTGTAAATCCCACATCAGAGGAATACAAATATTTGTGCTGCGGAAACACTTTTGATGAAGTCCTGGAGCTCCTCTTCTCAATTCCTTTTAGCCTTTCTGAAGCTTGTTCACTTCACTTGTCTGTGGGAGATGGCAAAGATGCAGCTGCTTTTACATGGGAAGAGAGTAACAGGACAAGGGGGAATTAAATTAAATTAAAATAGGAGACATCTAGATTAGATGTTGGGAAGGAGAGGGGTGAGGTCCAGGCACAGGCTGCCCAGAGAGGCTGTGGCTGCCCCATCCCTGGAAGTGTCCAAGGCCAGGTTGGACGGGGCTTGGAGAACCTGGGATAGCGAAAGGTGTCCCTGCCCATGGCAGGGGGTGCAGTGAGACCAGAGCAGCACTTTACAGTCCCATATCCCAGACTGATGTGTCACCCTGGACCTGGAGCTGAAGTTGGTAAGGGCATTTGCGGCTGGAAATTCAGCCCTAAAAAGATGCAACCTGCCCAAATTACAGATGCCTGTGCAGTTCTCCTCCCCAGCTATGAATATGGATGTACAGCAACATGGATTTTAATAACATAAGCACTTGCTATGCCATACCCTGGAGCCGTGTGCCAGCCCCATGCATGCAACAGGAGGGAATGCCCCAAAAACCAGCTGAGCTTTTGGCTCCCTCCCCGTCCAAACCATTGTGTGATTCTGTGGCTGAACTGGGAGCACTGGGATTGGCCCAGGGTGGGAAATTCGTGGTGCTTTGCTGTCCAGGACAGCGGGGCTGGGGGTCTCCTGCAGTGCTGGTGGTGGGTTTCCCGGGATGTCCACCAGAAGGCTGAGTCCTGGGAGGCTGGAGGGTTGTTTTTGGTGAGCCCAGCTCTGGCTGTGCTCATCACAAGGTGTGATCACACCTGCAGTGTCAAGGCCCACAGGTATAATTTTCAGCTCCTGTCCCCTTCATTAAATCAGATGAGGCGAGAAATGTTACAATGCAGTTGGGGACTATTGTGAAAAACGTCTGCAAAGGATTTTTCAGAGTGTGATGGAAGCTGGAGTATTCATCTAGGCTTCTTAGTTTTGATTTTTATTTATTTATTTATTTTTCCCAGGGACTGCTGTTGCTGATGTATTATTTATACAGCAGGAAATTAGACTCTGAGGACTCAAGTATTCTTCAAATAAGCTTCCTAATTCTGTCAATTAAGAATGCACAGGCTGCTGGGGCTCTGGCTTGGGATGAGCCACAGAGGAGTGAAAGCTGCCCCTGGTCATTGCTCTGATGTGCTGCTACAGATATTTCAGCTGGAGGAAAAATATCTTGGTCCCAAAATCAAACGTGTGGGATGCTGGGAGGGTTATATAAAGCAGCTCTGACTGATTCCAGTGGGACAAATAACTTCCCTGTGCTCTGACAGGGGAATGCTGAAGTGCTAGATGTGTAGTCGTTCATTTATCTGGTTTGTAGTGAAATTCCAGTGCTTTTCCTTCCTGTTAGAAATGGCTGCCAGGGCTGGGGGACCATTGTTAGGGAGGAGTTTGGGGTCATTTACTCCATAATTAATGCAGTAATTCTTCATGTGCTCCCGGTGTAGCTCTAGAGCAAATGAGTTGATGTGTAATTAATATATAAAAGAGCATCTTCCCTCCTTTATTGCCTTTCCTTAACCAGCAGGTGTTTGGAAATCAGTTTGGAATTCTCCTCCTGCACCATGGCATGGGGTTCTGTTTCCAGCTATGGAAATAGGATTGGGCACATGGCTGCAGGACGGGCTGTTCCCACCTCCTAGGGGAAGGGAATGTCATGGGGCAGAGAAAGAAGAGCAGATTGTCTCCAAAATGCAGATGGGCATGGGGCCAGCACCACACTGGGAAACAGAGTGTTCCCTTCTACCTGCAAAGGCTCAGCCTGGATCATCTCAGAGCCAAGAAAAAGGCTTGGGGGAAGCTGGGGCTCAGGGAGTTCTGTCTCAACAAAGGCTTTGGTGCAGTTCTGCCACAGGATGTCATCACAGCAAGAGCTCAGTGCTTGTCCTCCCCTTGGTGCTGCTGGGAGACAGGTGAGACCTCCCAGAGGACACCCCTTGGTCCCCACCTCATCTGGACAATGTTCCCCCCCTGCCCTGCAGGCACTTCATGCTCTCACCTGAGGGAGGAGGTTTATGGCTGCAACACAATGTTTCTTTTTTATCATTGCTCCTAATTTAATGTCCACTGCAAATGCAGACCTGTCCATCTGGAGGAGGGAGAAATGCCAGCACTGCCTGCTCTGTTTAGGTGCTGCTTCTGGAGGACACAGACACGCCCTTGCAGCCCCTGCCCAAGGCCTGAGGACAGGACTGGCACTGCTGTTCTGGGTCAGGGCTGGCCTGGTGAACCCTCTTCTCCCGGGGCACAAATCTTTCAGTACCACTTGCCAAGACCAGTCTAGAAAAGGATGGATTCCTGTGTGGCCATGGGAGTGTGGGGCTGGCCCCTGTGCACCAACCCCAAGCTCTGCCCTGTCCCCAAAGCCTTGCAGGTGACACCATAGGGACTGACTTGCCTGTGAGAATGAGCTGGGAATCCCCAGTCACAGAAGAGGAGGAAAAATAATTTCCCTTCCTTTCTGCAACCCTTCATGACCTTGGAAGTGTCTCCCTGTCACTCTCCTTTGTCACTAAACAAGGTTTCCCTCCCAGCCTTCTGTAACTCCATTCTTTGTGGAAAAGCTGCTGGGAGCATGGATTTAATTTTTAAAGTGATTTGTAGATGGAAAAAGATGAAATAACTCATCCATTTGGATTCATACACCAGAACCACAAATCAACAGCTCCACAACATTGAGCAGCTGTAGGAAATGCTATGTGCTTGTTTTAGTGCTTGGATTTGTGCATGGGGAGATGGATGTAGGAATTATCCTCTCTACCATTTCCCAAACCATGGGCATGTCCCTGTGCAAGCAGCTTCCCATGGGAAGCAGAGATGCTGGAAGGTGACTGTGACCGGCAATGTTGTCGTGGTTGCTGGAGGGTGAGCGTGGCTCCTCACAGTTGCTGGAGGATGTTAGAACATCCATAGCGCAGTCTTGGCTTCCCTGGGAGCACTGTGCAGGATCAGCATTGGGGCAGAGCAGAGCTCAGAACAGCTCCCTTGATGAGGGCGTCCCATTCTGCTTAACTCTCTTTTGGCCTTAACAATGCCCAGCCTCTCCCTGGGTGCTTTCCAGAATCTGGCTCTCAATCCCCTGCGTCTGGACCTTGCTTTGTCTTTCCTGCCTCCCACAGGAGACACTCCTGACCATCTCCATCTGGTGTCCACTGCCCCTCTACCCCATCCTCCCACACCTGCTGTTGAAGTTCTGGTGCCTTCCCTCAGTTTTGACCCAGTGCTGGTTTCTCTCTCTGCTTCCCAGCAGAACACATGGGCCAAGGGCAGCACATCCTCCCTCTCTGTGGCCATTGCCAATTCTCAGATAGGTGTGAGACCAACAAACTGAGAAATTGGGAGTAAAATACAGCTCTGAACCACACAGGCTTCCACCCATGTGCTGAGTTGGAAAAGCTGCCAGCAGGTACTTGGTCACAGGCTATTTCTGCCTTGAAGCAGCAAGTGAAATCTAAAGCACACGTGGCATTAGAGTTCTCCATGTCCTTCATGCTTGGGAGGGGGGGAATAAATGCTTTCCTTTTCAGCTCTGGTGAATGCAGGGCTGAGCCTCTCCATCTGAAAATGCTAGGTTTGCTATGGAAACCAGGCCCTGTTGTGACAGCTCTCCTGTCCTCAGCCAGGGAGGAATCAGAGACAAAGCTCCTGGGTGGGGACAATGAGCAGGACAGAGACACTGATCCTCTTCTGCATTTTGTTAGGGAATGTGCGGAGCAGCTCTTTGCTGGACTGGCATTGCTCTCAGTTTGGGAGGGCAGTGATGGGGAGGATGGTCTCCACACAGCAGAAATCTCCCCACTCTGCTCATTTCTAAGGTGAGCCTTTTCTCCTTGCTATTCCTCTTCTCAATCTTCTTTTTTAGTCCTTCCAGATAGGAATGTACAGAAATATCAGCCACAGTGTTTTAAAGAGGCAGCACACTTAGAGAACTAGGATATATGTAATTAAATTTTGGATTATTCCTGCTTTTCTACTTCTTTCCAGGAGGCAGAGCTTTGCAGGGACCTGCCAGCCATCTCCTGGGGATGTGTGTACTCCACAGAGGGATGAGAAGCAAGAGCTGGACAGTCCTGAAGGGCACTTGCCTGTCATCCTCAGACATCTCTGTCATGGGTATGACACTCAGCAGAAATGTCCTGCAATGACCAGGAATAGAGGAGCACATCGGGAGTTTCCTTACTCACATTCCTGAGCCCCTGCCTCTGTTTCCAAGTATCTCCATGGCACAGCAGGGACATGCATAGCCAGGAGACATCAGGAGGAGGATTTGTAAAGGATTTGTAAAGGCAAAATAGAGGGGCAAAATCTACTGCTGTCAAGGTCCACACAAGGTCTCACTGGAGGAACTTGCAGGGGTGTCCCTTTAAAGGAAAAGAATTGTCCAGTGACATTTATCTGACCAGCCCTGAAAGTCTGTGCAGGGCATCTTTGCACCTTCACAGTCAGAGGAGTCCAGAGAATGGTGTTTCTTTCTCAACACCTGCAGTTTCTCAGCTGAACTGTGTCCCAGGCTCTGCAGCCCAAACTGATGGCATGCCCTTCCCCAAACTACAGTACTGACCTGCAACTGTGAACACCTCTGAGGTTTGCGGTGCCCAGGAAATCCATGCTTTCATCCCCTCAAGAGAGGGAAAAAAATTTATCATTACCATGGATCATCTCCGGGACTCTTTTCGGGGGGTCCCTGGCCCTCCCATTCCCTACAGGAATGGTCCAGCCAGTCCCCAGCACTGCTGCTCCAGGCAGGAGAGCCTGTGCTGCTTCTGTGGCTGAACCCAGGCCTGTAAATCACTCACCCCTCCTAGCTGCCCTCCCCAGGAGTGCTTAAATCAATGCTAAATGAGCTCTTTTAAGGAAATGTAGGCATTCAGTGGTGAGTTATTGCACGGCACAGGGGCTTTCTTAAAAGCAACGAGCACTTATTGGTCATCTGGACTCCACAAGGCACAACCCTTTAAATCAGAGCTCCTAGGTAGGGCTAAAGCAGCTCCTCTGTCACTTCCTGGAGCTGAGTCTGTCCTGGAGGGTTCACAGAATCCCAGGATATGCTGAACTAGAAGGGATCCACAAAGATCATCAACTCCTAGCCCTGCACAGGAACATGCCCAAGAGTCACCACATGGGCCTGAGAGGATCATCCCAACCCTTCTGGAGCTCTGGCAGCCTTGGGGCTGTGCCCACTGCCCTGGGGAGCCTCTTCACTGCCCAACCACCCTCTGTGGGAAGAACCTTTCCCTGAGATCCAACCCAACCCTGCCCTGACACAAGCCCAGGCCATTCCCTGGGCTCCTGTCCCTGGTCCCCACAGAGCAGAGATCAGGGCCTGCCCCTCCTCTGCCCCTCCCCAGGGAGTTGTCACTGCAATGAGGTCTCCCCTCAGTCTCCTCTTCTTCAGCTGAACACACCAAGTGCCCTCGGCTGCTCCTCACATCTTCCCCTCGAGGCCCTTCCCCACCTTCATTCCCTCCTTTGGACACTCTCTAATGGCTCACTATCTTCCCTATCTTGTGGTTCCCAAACTGCCCCAATATTGCAGGTGAGGCCTCCCAAGGTCAGAGCAGAGCGGGACAATCCCCTCCCTCCCCACTGTCCTTCCAAACCATCCTCTTCAGTGCTGTGTGTACTCAGGCTTTGGCTGTTTTTGAGCCTTTCTCCAGCTCTCTCCAGCTCATCCTGTTGCCGAGGAAAGGGGTGTCTCTGTCTTCTGGGGTGATGTGATTCATGANGCAGCAACGGCGGCATGTGAGTGCCCCCACATCTCTCTTCCTCTAACAGCCAGGCTGGGGCTCAGGTGGGACTCTGCCCCTTCCCCCCTTCCCCTGCCTTTCGTAGGCTGTTTCAGTGAGGGGGGCAATGGATGAGAGCAGCCTGTGTTTAATGTGAAGACAAGACGTTCCTCAGCAGCCTGATCCCATAATTTCTGTGCTGTGTGATGGCAATGAGTGACAGCTCTATAATCTCACTCAGGGAAGTCACTGTATGGGTCACACTCTGTCAAGGAAACCACAGGTAATGTTTTGAGTTTCTTCTCTGAATTCTCCTGATTTAAAAGCATTTCAGAGATTCCCCCTTCTTGTCTGTGATGTCAAGGGAGTCACAATAAAATGTCATCCCTCCCCCAAAATATTTTACCTGCAGATGAGACCTGTGTTGGTTTCTGACTGAGATGAGATGGTTTTGGGTGCAGAAAGGGAAGGAAGGACCAAAGTTCAGCACAGTAGGAGTTGTAGAGCAGAGTTGTGTGGCAGCTGTTTGGAAAATAATGTCTTAGGATGGCAAACCCTCAATGACCTCCCTCTCTCCAGGACCTGACATCATTTCGCTGCAGCATTTATTAATTATTTCCCCACACCAAACCTGCCATACTGGGTACCCAGCCTGGAAGGCATTTCCATGGTCATGGTCATCTCCCAACACCAACTCCCCACTTGCAAGGTCTGAGCCATCTGCCCCCTCTGTATGGGGCAGAGCAGCTCTTCCTGACCTTTAGGGGATGTGACACCTACATCTTGCAGTCTTAGAGCTTCTTAGGTGTTCAGTCAATATGGGAAGTCCTGAAGTCAGTGAATCTCATCCCTTCCTTCACCCTTGGGTGAGGGAGGGTGTGTCCCCAAGGCACAGTGACCTGCAGGGCTGAGCACCCAGCAGCTCTGGGGGTTTGAGGTGTTCTCCTGCAGGATATTCCTCTCCCCTGCAGCTCAGACTGCAAGTGAAGGGATGAAGGAGCTTCATCCCCTCTGTCAAAACCACTGGCACCTTCATGCAGCTGTGGGGTTGGGATACCACTGAAAATCATGGAATCATGGAA
>WEIV01004832.1:0-12274 GCA_013390005.1 Calyptomena viridis
GGCGGAGTGCGCGGCGCGGGAGACGCTGGAGGAGGCGGCGCTGCGGCTGCGCCACGTGCGGTTCGCGTCGGCCGTGAACGGGGTGTGCGCGGCCGCCCGGTACCACTATGTCACCGTCATCATGAAGGGCGAGGCCGAGCCCGGCGCGGAGCCGCGCAACCAGGAGCCTGACAAGAACGAGGGTGAGTTCTCGATTAAATATTTAAATTAAATATTTAAATTTAATTGATTAAATACAATTAAATACATTTAGCGTGATAGAATGGCCTGGGTGGGAAGGGACCTTAAAGACGTTCCAACACGCTTGCCACGGGCAGGGACACCTTCCTCTAGACCGGGTGGCTCAAAGCTCCATCCAGCCGGAGCCTGAACACTTCCAGGGATGGGGCATCCACAGCTTCTCTGGGCAACAGAGAAGTTGCTCAGGCAAAATGACTCTGCACGCAACAGAGAACTTGGCTCTACATTGATAGTTTCTGCATGATCCATAGAGTCAAAGAGGAAGAATTACCAGAACACACAATCACAGAATGCCCCAGGTTGGAAGGGACCCATGAGGATCACCAAAATCCAACTCCTGGCCCTGCACAGGACAACCCCAACAATCCCACTATGTACCTGAGGGCCTTGTCCAAAGGCTCCTAGAACTCTGGCAGGCTTGGTGCCATGACCACTTCCTTGGAGAGCCTGTTCCAGTGCCCAACCCCACTCTGGGTGAAGAACCTTTTCCTAATACCCAGCCTAAACCTCCCTCAACACAGCTTCATGCCGGTTCCCTCGGGTGCTGTCTTAATTCTGTATTTCGATTTTTTTTCTTCTTTTTTTTCCCCTGCTACAGGCTGGGAATGGGTTAAATGGGATGAATTTCCTCCAGCAGATCAACTGTTCTGGGGCTTACGCTGTTTACGAGAGCAAGGTTACAATCCCTTTACAGAAGAGCTTGATCATCTAAAGGGGTACACAGGAAGTCACCAATTAGGGTAAAACAAACTGTACATTTTGTAACAAACTAAAGGACAGACCTGCTTTTTTGGTATAAAATAAAGAAGTATTTATCATGCTCACCCTGCCTATGTGAAAATATTACTCATCCCAAAGCCACAAAGATGCCAGATATTTCATTGTTTTTATCATCTTTCACATGACAGCGGTCTCTCGTTCTAGAGCTATTTCTAGTTCTAGTGGTTAACAATTAATGTTTGCTTTTATTGAAAACTCACAGTGCTTTGTCTGGTTAATCTTTATGTAGATGAACAGCCCTTTGGAAGTCAGAACTAGCCAAAGCAGCTTATCCCCTCCAAAGAGTTGCAGTATCAGGCCCAAGAAAACTTGTTTAAACCACTGTCCTGCTTTCTATGTAAACCTACTTTGTCATGCTGCTTTCCTGTAATTATTGGACCAATTTTAAAACTTAGCCACAAGGCGTCATTCTCCTGCAGACAGCAGTATGTACTTGAAAATCAAGAGTATTTATCAACATGAAAAGGTTGTGGTGGGTTATTCCAGGGAATGAAATTCCCTGATTATGCTTCCACTTGCTTTTTTGAGAGAGTTCTGTTTGCAGCTTCAGTTACATTGAATTTATCTGCAGAAACGTCACACATCTCTGCAGTTGATCTGAACTCATGTTACTCATAATGGAGTGGTGCCCACAGTGTTCTACTAGGTTGACACAAATAAACTAATCTCATTTGTAAGTGTAGCTCAATGGCAGAAGTCATATTTCTTGGCTAAAGAGGATTGTCAGTAATAAACAGCACAGATGGGTGTAATTCTGTATGACTACTGAGATTTGATAGAATTATGAATTTCCAGTTTGACATGACTAAATGACTGAATTGGTAATGAATGAAATCACAGTACACAAAGATACATAAAAAACCAGCAAATTTATATTTTGAATTTTTCTAGAACCTGTAACCAAATTTGATTCTTTTCCAGCTGTAGTCACTAGGATATCAACAATGAATTTTAGGATATGACTTTTAAAGAAATCACTAATTGGCTCTTTTTTTTCTCATGAGGGTTCTTTTAAAACACAGTTCTTGTTTGTTTCTTTTGAATAAAACACAAGCACAATATTGAAAGATTTAAATTGTCTGAAATTATGAATTGACTCATGAGTTCTTCAATAAGCTCGAGGGGTTTAAAGCCCTTCCTTACTTTGCATGTAGAATTTCTTAAATGGAGATGGCTCTTTTTGCTGAGAAGCAGAGTGATACGAGGTATAAGGATGCTACTGCCAATGGGAAGCCTCCTGCTTAGAGTATGAAGTATTAACTATATGCAACTTCCCTCACGCTAGACAGCCTTTCTCTGAAGTGAAGAAAGAAGATAACATTATACAGCAGTTTTGAAACAGGAAATATCACAAAAAAATCCTTTGCTACTATATTTGTAACAAGCTTATTTTTTCTATTCAAAAGTGGAAACTTGCTTCCTGAAAGCGACCTTACATACACTGAAAATTATTCCACTCAGCTGTCAACAAAGAAACTGTAGGAATAGTTGACAGATGTCCTACCCATCTGTCACACATAATAATTAAGAACAAAATATATTAAAATTATTTAGTACAACTTATATTTTACAAGGCATCTAGCTCCTGACAAGAAAACATGAGCCACTCTAAAATGGTTTGTCCTGCAATAAATATTTTCTTACCATATTTTGTTCATGGTTATATTCATTCTGTCTCTTGTAAATACTCAAGTAGTTACTGAAATGAGGATATGAACAGTATCTCCATATGTCAGCCTTTCTGTATCCTTTCTGAGTGGACTGATGAAATTACTACAGTGCATTACTGAAACCAGCTGTCAGCAATCCCCAACTTAAATAATGCTGTTTGTATGGATCATGCATTTGTATTTCCCACCCGCCCAGAAAATTTGGTTCAGTAGATTTTAGCTGCTAAGACTCAGTCCTTTCAACTAAGTCTTTGCTTTTTGGTACTTTTGCTAAATAGGAAAACCTATTATGTATGTATCTAAGCCACTGAATAACAGAACACTCGTTAAAACTTTGTGGTTCACTAAACCGTTTGTAACAGACAGGATTCACCTAAAATGGCATTATAGTTAACCAGCATTGAGAAACATAATCATGAACCATACATAGTTTGGAGCACTGATGCAAAGAAACAGATTAGAATGCATCTTATACCCAAAGACTGTTTTTATGGTAAATGAATAGTGGGCAGAGCTGCTGTCTTACCTATTTCTTACATGTAACACATTGGTCCCATTTAATCCTTTAATAGAGTAACAACCCAGAAAAAGAAGTGGTCATTGATTCAGTTCCCTCTTATTCATGTCTGGAAATAAGCACTCACCTCCACAATATTTCAGTTAGTGAACTACATGACAGAGCCATAGAAGAGTTTTGGGTAGATTGCAACATTACACTTTCCATGACTTTTATCTATTTTTATATTTCATTCCAAGAAAAGAATGTCCTTTTAAGTTAGAAGATAAAAGAGACTAGTGAACTGCATCTGCATCATGAGCTGAGAGAGAGGCATTCAGAAATAAAGACTAACCTGATGATACAAAGCTTTAAGAAACTCCATTTTGCAAGACTGTATGATTCTGATCACACGTTTTAAGAAAAAAAAAGTGAACTAGAATAGGGGTAGGCAAGATTAACTAGGACTGGGACAGGGCACATGTATTGGGATTAACACAAAGAGGAAAGACATTGGAGGTATACACTTAAGAGGAAAATACAATACTCAATAAAGGTTAAAATATATATGTATATAAATAACTTTAGACTGTGAAAGAGGTGACAGTTTAATGCCTCTGAAAATACTTCCAAAAGGAAGAGCTGAGACAAAAACAAATTCCCCATTCCTCTTAAAACAAAAACCACTGCCCCATATTATGATTGAACCTGACTGAAGTCCTTTTCCTTTCAACATCCCTAAAGGCTTTGTACATATTGTCACATGTGGCAGCATTACTGACAGCAGGTTTGGAAAGACCGTCTGAGCAAAGGAGGAAGTACCTGATTATCAGGTACTTCCTGTAAGGAATACACAAAATGGAAAAGTGAAGAGAATTGTGATGTGTGCTGCAGGAAGCCCTGCTGCAGGACATAAACCTGTAACTGCCAGCAGCAGCAGTTCACATTAGTTTTCTGATTTGATCAGAAGGTTACTTAAGAGAAAAAGCACCTGTCATAAAATTACTCCTTAAGCAAAACAGAACAAGGAAAGGAAAGCCAAAGGAAGTGCCTTTGGAAAGACAACACAAGGCTGGAAGTGCAACTGACCAAGTAAAGAAATTAGCAGGTTCAAAGGACTGAAAAAATTATAGATGACAAGAATAAAAAAAATCCATGTGCATTTTGAACTGAAAGGAGCTGAACCTGCAGTGTGCCACAAAGTGTGTCATCTCCAGGGTGCCAGGACACTTAACCAAGTATTGGTGTAGCCTTGTGAATGGGCGCTCTGCTGCCTCAGGGTCTGCCCAGCTATGTGTGTACCTGACAGGGCTCACCTGAAAAGGACAGGCTTTCTCTTTCTGACGACTCCTCAGATGCTTCTGATACTGACTGGGCATTTTGCAAAGGCAAAAACGGAGTACAAACTTCTGAAACTCAATCCATTCTGGGATAAAGTGTGCTGAGTTTGAGGTTACAAAGTAACTCATCTAAGATTCAAGTTCGGAAAATTAAAGTTAGATCAAAGCTGAGTTTATTTATGACAAATCATTCATTATATGATACAATAATTACAAACTCTTTACACCTTATTGCCATAGTTTTGTTCTTGATACACAGATGATCAAGAACATGGATCTAGGCAGTAACAAAAAAAAAGATACTAAAATTACAAACTTCATGTTTCATTTCTGTGGCATAGAAAAAGGTTATCATCAAAAGAGTAAAGTTACTAACAAACATACAAGGGGATTCCCCTTACACCGCTTTTCCCAGGAACTTTTGTCATGTAATGTATAGTAAGTACATATATATATATACATATGTACATACATGTGTCTCTTGCAAACATACACATTCATACAGTCACTGAAAATTTGACATCTCTCCCCCAGCAGAAAGCTCCCAGTCATTTTACTTGAATATCTAACAGGAAAAAAAATCTACAGTCCATGGTTTTAAATTAAGTCATCCTATTTCTGAGCCAGCTGTTATCTTGTCCCTACAAAAGGCTGCCGATGTAACAAAAGGATATTGCAGTTTGTGATGAACAGCATCCAACCTACCTTCACCACAGGAAAGGTCTACTAGGGATACTGTCCCTCTTGTACCTAGTCTGAATCGCTGCTGCTGCTTGAGGAGTCTGTTGACATAACTTCTACATCATCTTCATTCTCTTTATTGTGTCCTGGAGGCTCCAACATGAAGTCATTACTATGATTAGGAGGTAGCATGTTCATTGACATATCACTTGACTGCCAAGGATACTGAGGAGCAAGCACATCTGGGAAAAAAGTGGCAAAATCGACCAAACTATCAGTTTTGTATATCGAAAAATTCAACACGACAGCTCAAACGGAACTTCAATTTAAAATCAAAATTAATCTTAAAATCTGTTCTGAATTTTGGACAGATGAAATCCTCCAGTAACAAGAAAACATCTCATGATGGAATAAATCTCTGACTGTAAAAGCCTACTCTGCCAGAGAGACCCATTTATGTAGGTGGGTCTTGATCTCTCATCACTCCACTTCAAACAGTATGTATTCATGCAGAGATTTTCACCTTCAAAGCACAGTTTGAACTGACTTAACATTCATAACCACTGTCATGATAATGAAAATTATCACTCTCTGCCAGTACACAAAAACAGATGAAAACATTTGTAAAAAAAAAAAAAGGGTACCCCATAAAAATTCAGAGTAAAAGGTTTTCTCCAAATTTAGCTGAAACACCTTGGATGTTGTTATGACAGCAAATATGGTGCAGCAAATGTGGCAAACCAGGGTCACAGAGAGAGATACCTGAGAGGTGGGAATGCCTCACTGTGCCCCAGCCAGGCCAGCCTGAGTTGTCTGACTTCTCTCAGCTCTTGCTGTTTCTTCTTTTCTTCTCCTACTTCCAAAGCTGTCCCATAACGTACTCCTTACCAATCTATTCCCCACTCCCAACATTCCCCAGTCTCTTCCTCCCTTGCCCCCAAAATGGCTCCCATTTCAAAGTTGCAGTACACATTTATTCAATTAAGAACTTTACTTGTGAAATTTAAACCCACCTTTTCCAGCTTCTAAGGCAAAATTCCTTTCAATTCTTACCGAGACAGCACTTAAAAGTAAACAGAGCAAGTCTGCATCCTCTAAGGCAGAAGAGCCAGCCAGCATGGGCTCTACCAAGACATGCAAATAAATGCTCAAACTCCATTATAAAGTCGAAACCTTAACATCTCCTCTGACCATATTTCAAAAGAACAGAAAAGATACATGGACCAATCCCCAGCATTTTCCTGGTGGGTGGTATGGACAGATGTCAGGGTCCTTCTCCTATTCAGCTCACTGACCCATTTTATCCAAGGCCAGGGGTTTACAAAGCAAAAGGATGCAGAATTTCAAGTCACTTCTTGAGAAGTGGAAATTGGATTAGACAGCTGATCAGAAACAGAAAAGCCAAGTTTACAATGGAGTTGTAATAGGGGGGTTTTAATTAATTAGGCATAATTTTTGAACACAAGCTTTCCATAATACCTGAAAGTGGCTTAACAGATGGGTAAGAACTGTTACATATCACCTATGAATCCAAACTAAGAATTTTTCCATTATTTAGTCTAACCATGGTAGACTAATACTACTGCACAGGTACATAAAAACTGAACTTTTGACTCAATTACTGTCATTTTCTGCTAAATTCTATTTTAGCATGAATGAATGAATCCCACTGAAGTCAATGGAAGTGCCTATTTCATAAGCCATTAAAGAACTAAAGCTCAATTCCTACACTCAATGTACTATCTCACAAGTTGTTCCTTGCCATGTCTTTTCAATCAAGAACTTCTAAGCACAGACTTAAGGAAAGGTAGGGGATGAAAATAAACCTCCTTTCTTCCAAATACAGTTTTCACAATTCCATACTTTGTCATCACTACTAAGAGAAGGTTGTTGTGAAAGTGCTTCTTTCTAATATGATTTGATGTCATGTAGTTTAAAGCCATTTAAAATAAATTAACTGAGTTTTGTTTATATTGACAGATTTTTAGTGTTTGCTGTTTAGCATTAAATAAAATAACATTATGCGATTTCTAATTGTTAACTTTATTTACTAGGTCTTCACTGCTAGAGAACAACTGATCATAATTTCCATTACTTTACCTCTGATTTGCTTTTGCCAAGGGCTGTAATTGCTGTGACTGTTCAAGGAATAAAGACAAGCAAAACAAAACTGAGTTTCTCTTACCTGGCAGTCTGCCTGCTGCAAGTGCATCCCCTGGTAAGTGTCCATTCACTCCATTGGTTGATGGGTTGTTCATCTGACCCAAGAGACCACTCCTCATTTCCAGATCTGTAGGATATGGCCTACGTGGGTCCCCTTTAAGGAAAACAAAAAAAGAAAAGAATGCTTTGAAATATTTAACAATTGTCTTGCAAACATTAGCTTTTTCCTCAGTGACTAGTTTAATGGCCCAAAAACCCCATGCTCTGCTTGGATAAGCAACAAGCATCACACTTGTTTTATCAAAATCTGAGTTTTTCTTTCACTTAGACTTTCTTCATTCCTTCCAACTTGGCAGAAAATGCACGTTTAAAAAAAAAGCAAATAACCCAAAACAACTACAACCAAAAAAACCCACCACATTTAGAAGAGATCTTTGCTCTCCCTGCTAAACAGCAAGGACAGGAATTGGATCAAATGTATTTTCATTTTGGACAAAGATGATAGTACCCAAAATTTAAACCTGACATAATGAAAGTCCCACTTCTTACTCCATGGATTACTAACATCCATTGAAAAGATTATTGTAAGGGACAAGAAGGAACACAGCCAAGCACATGAAAAAGTCTTTAGCATACTTGGTTTTAACTTAATAATCAAGGCCGACACTCAGGGGAAAAAAGCAAACAAAGGAGAGCAAAGGACACCAGTCAGTGAATGGAAGCATACAGTTTCATAGCCTTTTGAAGGCATGTGAACTGGATATCCATTTTTGTTGACAATATTAGATATAACAGCTAAAAAAAAAGTTATTTTAATAAACCCCAGTGGTTTTCACTGTATAAAAACATTACAAAACCAGATATTAACCATGATTTATCACAAAAAAAGAAATCTATTTAAACACAATAGTTACCCGGTACCCATGTCAGAGGGGCACAAACAGCATTGCTAGCACTGATCCTATGGGCATATTTAATTATTTCTTCAGAGGAAATGGCACCTGGAAGAATGGAAAAAAAGTTGCTGTATTCTCAAGAGATTGCACTATTTAATTACTTCCCAGTATTGGAAGTAATTCCCAGTAAAAGACTGGGAATGTGATTTTGCCAACCATTAAGAGCCTCGTTCAAATGCGTTGACAGTTTAGATGATTTTCTGACTATACAAAAATGAGTTTTGCAGTGATTTTACAGCCACGACTTCAGTACACCTTCAATGTCAACAGTTCTCCAACCTTGCGAAAAACACAAACCAATCTCTTAAACAGTGTACTTGACAAACACAATTTGTAAAACTTCAGCACCTGCTTTATTATCAATTTTCTGTAGTAAAAAATTTGTTTATTTAGTAATTGTAGAGCACACCCGTAGAAGTCCCTCTAAATATGTGCCTGTATTAGAGTAATAGCAACTTTATGAAATTCCCTGATATTTTAGATGAAATAGGTATATCAAAAGACACTGAAAAAAAAACAAAAGCAAAAAAGAAAGAAAATGCCTTCCCCACCAAAAAAGTCAGTTTAGCTTGCTAAATGCTACAGAAATGCAAGACTTGCTACAAATACAAACTAGTATCAGCAGCTAGTCAGTCTTTCAATAAGAAAGACATGTACAAACATTCTCTCCCTTTCCTCAACAGGCCAACTGAGGTAATTTGGTGAGACACTCAGTTAATCAGATATACTGTTACCAGTCCAAGAAGACTGTTGAGATACTTCAATATTAAAATATGTTTGTCACAAAAAATATTTAATTCCTCTTCTTATTTTAAGGAAATGGTTATAGTTTCATAATGAAATGGAAATTTGTTTACACACAATGCATCCAAAAAATGTGACAGCAGAATTAAAAAAAATAGAAATTAAAAACCCCCAGTTTGAGCTTACTAGCAACTTCCTTTACAACTGCATTTACATAGGATGTACAATCAGAGACTCACCTTTCCGCGCCTTTTCAATCGATTTCAGCTTTTCCTTTGCTTGATAAACAGCTGTTGCCTAGTTGTAAAAAGAAAAAAACCACAAAGTAAACCAAACATTCAATGCATCTTTAATTTGTACACATCTACATAAAGTCAGCTCTGTGAATAAATGCTTTAGTTTAATTGCATTTTAAGAGAAAAACTATGCAGTGAACATTTCCAAAATATACAGAAATAAAGTAGGTTTAGAAGAGAATTAGCATTATAAAACAAAACTGAATACCATGATAACTAAACAGCATTTGACTACTAAGGAAAAAAACCAAAACACTAAGCTCTTATGAAGTTTTAAATATTTAAATCTTCTCAAACTAACACACCACCACTTTCTCCAGAACCACCTTTTTCATAAGTTGATGCTCAAAAGAAAACACATCATTATGAACTTACCAGTATGTGCTCTGCTTCTTTTAGTTGTTTCTGCAGCTGCTGAATATCATTATCCCGCTTTTCTACTACCTTTTCTAAAAGCTGCATTTCATGATGGATTTTTCCCTGATCGACTGCCAACTTCATTAGCTCTTGAAACTCTCCATCTCTCTGAATCAGCATTTCCAGGATCTATTGAACGAGAGTTTTGTAAAACTTTTAATTTGGCTAGAGTAACAACAAACCCTCAGCTATGCTACAAAGAAGAGCAAGTGACATCCATAGGAGTATTTTTGTTTGAATGAAAAATGAAACAAAATTTCTTCCTGTTTGCAGAAATAGCCTATGAAGCATACAACAAATGAACAAACAAATAAACAACATGAGAACCAAGAATGCCTTTGTAGTAGGGCCAAAATCTCATCATCAACATTAGCTTGAGTATAAGCAAAGACAAAGGGAGAAAGAACCAATGAACAAAAGAACAAATGAAAGAATGGGAAAAAATTAGAAGTAAAGCATTATGCTTACCCAAAGAAATACAGTTTAGAGAGTCAGTTACCTGGCTTTCCTCTCCCGGTTGTGGAAGCTTTTGGTTTCTTGAAATTGCCAAAATTTCAATTAGTTCCCTGAAAGAAAAATTCTGTTTGCACAATTTTCTAGGGCATTATCGTATCAAGTGCTCACAAAATTATCAGAGTACTGGTATCATTACAAAAGTATTCATGGACTTGAGTATTTCAGAATTTTATAGTATAGTGTTGGCAAGCATTTCTCAACCAAGAGAGCACATTTTCTTCTTTGTTCTTTGAGCTCATGAAAGTACTCATGTATTTGTACTCAAGAAATGTGCTAACTTCCTGTCAAACTATAAAAGACATAAGCAGAAGCTGAGAAACAGGATAATGAAGTGCATTCATATCCTTCTACTGCCTTTGTTTGTTGCAAGAGGGCATAAAAGCTGTCTTCGTTGTTTTACTTCTCTACTTTTTCCCCATTTTTTTCCCAACTGAGCAAGTTTCACACATGTTTAGAGAAACTAAGTCTATGCTTTCAAACACCTACTAGAGTCTGTTGTGAAACTACTTTTACAAGTATTCCCACACAGGTATATTATCAAACACATGTATCAAAACATATGTATCAAACACAAAAATACCAAAAAGCTAGTAATATTCTGGTGCCAAGTTAGAAGTGCTTCTCAAACAAACCTCTTGCTCATAATTCCAGACACCCAGCTACTCTGCCAGTGTTCCAAAAAGCCAGCAAGAACGTCTGAGGGATCACGATGCAAAAAGGCATTTTCTCTAAATTCAGCAAAGTTCTTTGGCTTCTAAGGCTATGGATAGCAGGTTCAACCCTATGCAAGAGTAACTGTCCATCTGAAGCCACTGTCCTTGGAAGTACTGATTCTTTGCTTGGTCCACTGTCAGCAGCTCAGTGGGATGTACAACTGATACCGCAGTGGGGCTACAACATCAAAATGAAAACAGGTACTTTTCAAAATGTCTGAAAATGTCTCTTAGCAATAAAGGGTTAAGCTCTAAATAGCACCTTGGTCTATGTCTCTTGCTCTTTCTTGAATACTACAATGATTTTAAACAGTTAAAGAAACTTTATGAAGGCTACAGATTAGACATGTTGCTTAATTTTTGCCCTACTACCAAACCAGTATTGTGACTGTGAAAGGCCTAGCTTCAAGGGTGCTGCAACACTTTGCTGACCAACAGGTAGATTCACTAAATGCTGCTGAGGGTTGCTCTGGATCCATTACGATAGAACATCAGTTCCAATGTTCAAAAAAGTTTAGATAAAGAACAAGTGTTTATCGTTGGTTTTGTTTTTTTTTTTCTCAAACCACATGTTCCCACCAACCCTTATGTCACAATAAAGTCTAAGATTAAGGATAAAACCTAACTGGACAGAAGAGCAACTGACCAATACCTTGTCCTACTGATGGCAATCCCAGAGTGAGCCAGCTACATGGATAGTATGGGTTATTCCTTCTGAAAATGTTTTCCTAAACTCTGGCTCATCAGGAAAACCAGTTGAACCTCACTGCCAGTTATGCCTCCACAACATGGTGAACAGCGTGGATGAGGGTCACTAGTCTGGCCTCAAGATCATGGACGATTTATATTATTTTAGAGATGCACTCTGCAGCCTACCTGGAGCGAATTTAACACTAATACAGGCAATCAGCAGAACCACGTATTTCATGCAACACCATCTACACATTTTTGACTTAAGAATGATTTTTAGTGACTAAGATACCCAAAATCGGGGGGCGTGTGCATTTCCCAGGAACTGCAGGTGTCAATCAAGAGAGAATGGCAAGTAAGAGAATAAGGAACCCCTTCTCTTTGAAAATGGGAAACGAAGCATCGCCGATGGTTTCCCCTCGGGGTGAGCGCCGCGGAGCAGAGCACAGGGCTGGGCAGGGCCGAGCCGAGCCGAGCCCCGGCGCACTCGGCGCAGCACCTCCCCTCTCCCGCAGCAGCCGGCCTGGGGACGGCGGGAGAGCAGGCAAACGCGTACCCCAGCCGGGCCAGCG
>WEIV01004832.1:12287-70890 GCA_013390005.1 Calyptomena viridis
TTCCCACCCGACGGGTCCCGGGGGGGCGGGAAGGGCGGGGAGGGGTGGGGTGAGGGAGCGGGGATCGTCACAGGGAGCCGGGGGCGTGAGGGGAAAGGAGGTCACATCTGCTTCAGGGAGGCCAGATGCGCGTCTGTCGGTGCCTTCTGGGGCCGGATCGTTGCAGGGGGATCTGCGCGTATCGCTCTTTGAATCACGGGATCAATCGGGCTGGAAAAGATCTCTGAGATCGAGTCCAGCCTATGACCGAACACCATCATGTCAACTAGACCATGGCAGTAAATGCCACATCCAGTCTTTCCTCAAACACTTCCAGGATCGGTGGCTCCAACATCTCCCTAGGCAGCCCATCCCAATGTCTAATCACCCTTGCTGTGAAAAAATTATTCCTAAAGTCCCACCTGAACCTCCCCTGGTGCAGCTTGAGATGATTGTTCTATTGCTATAGTTGTCTGGGAGAACAAGGCCAACTCTTATGTGGCTACAACCATTCCAACTGGACTGCATTTCCAGTTCTTGGATTTCCAGTAAGAGCCTCCAAACGAGATTCAATCGTAGGCTAAAGACACGGAAAACAGGCTGCGAGGAAAGGGCATGCAACTGAATCACATCTTGCATTTTTTAACTTAATTTTTGAGAGTGTTGGTGTCAAAATATCCCTTAGGAGCCTTTGATCAGATGGAGGATGAAATCACAGAATCACAGAATGGGCCGGGTTGGAAGGTACCGCAGTGGGTCATCTGGTGCAACCTCCCTGCTCAAGCAGTGTGGTCCTAGAGCACACAGGTTCTTGAATATCTTCAGTGAGGGAGATTCCACAACCTCTCTGGGCAATCTGTTCCAATGCTCAGTTACCTGCACAGTAAAGAAGTTCTTCCTCATGTGCAGGTGGAACATACTGTGCATCAGTTTCTGCCTGATACCTCTTGTCCTATTGCTTGCCACAACCAAGAGCCTGGCTCTGCCTCTTGGCACTCTCCTTTGAGACATTTATACATGGTGCTTTACTGATGGCCAAAGAAGGTTAAGTGCCTGATACTGAAAATGTAACAAAAATCAGAGCTTTAAATCAGACCAAGCCAAGGGCTTTACCTGTGCTGGCTGTCCCATAAGTGATCAAAGCCAGCAGTGACTCACCTGACACTGCCTGTGCAGACCTGTGTGTCCAAGGAGGCTAAAAGCAGCTTGGCGTCCATCAGAAACCTCCACACATGATGGTCGNCGTGCAGACCTGTGTGTCCAAGAAGGCTAAAAGAAACCTCCACACATGATGGTCGGGGCAGGTAACAGGTGCGATTCCTGCCCCCAATCCTACCTGCAGTTGAGATATAATTAAAAAATACTGTTTTGTTATGTTTTTTTTTAATGTGCTGTATGTTGGTTGGTGCTGTAAATGGGCCTCTCGTTCTGGGTGTGGTCACAGTGAAGCCAGTGGAATTTTATATATTCAAGAAAGTTTCAGTAATGTGAAAAGACACTGAGAGGCCAGGGTGAGGGAGTATGGAGTCAAAGCTAGTCTGGGGCTAGGGTTTATTAACTGGGGCAAGCACTGCCACAGAAGAACAGGGACCATGTCCTTCTCTGTTGGCAGGCAGCTGCAAAGCCTGCCAGTAAACAGTGATTCTCTTCTCCCCTGATTAGAGAAAGCACGAGGTGAACAGTAACATCCCTGACTGTTCTCGTATTTATTCTAATTATCTTTTACCTTCTGCAACAAGGATGTCCTTGAGAAATTTACACTTATATAAAAAAAAAAGGCAAAAAACTCCTTAGTCAGTGTTTCTTTGAATTGTGGTTTAAATAAGTGATTCGACATTATGAGATTTGTGATAAAGCAATAAGATTTGGCATCTCTGACAAGAAGAAAACTTCTTCAACAGGAGTTATTTAAAATTCCTTTACAACACACAATAACCCTCAACATTCTGATGGTAAATAGTTTGGGAATTCTCTTCATAGCAGATGAAATCTCATCAAATAGTTCTGCCTTTTGAATAACTTTTGCTTGCTTTTTTTTCCCTCCTATATTTCCTTGCTTTTGTTCAGGAAGAGATGTAATCAGTGATGCCATCTGCTTGTGCATCCAGTTCACTGATTTGTTAGTGTCTGTATGGGTGCACAAAAGGAAAGGAATAGCAACTTCGAAAACAAAGCAATCCTTCCGCTAAATCATTTTCTTCCTCATACTCGTTTTGACATCTGAGTTATTTAGACCTGAAGTATTTCTGATATATTTCATGGCAACAATGCTAGTTTCACTATAGCTAAAAGCTTGCAGCATTAATAGGACACCCAAAGTTGACAGATGTGAATATCAGTTATAGGAGGTTCCTGCAGGCTGATCTTTCCTTCTCCTTGTGCTGGGGTGTTGTTCCCTCCCTTCCTCTTGACAGCAATACTACTCCCACCCAACCAGGCCAATGCCACCAGTCATTCACTGGAGCAGCCATCCTTCTCTCCCCACTTCTCAAATTTCTGTCTCTCTTCCAGGCAACATATACATCTATCTGCTTTCTAATGCCCAGTCCTTCCCTTCTCCTTGCCCTGGGGATGCACCCCTGGCTGGGAAGTGCAGGGGCATAGGCAGAGACACAGTTGTTCTCATGCCTCTGTGTGGGAAGACAGGGTGACTCCAGAGGCATCAGGGAATGCCTGCCCGTGCCAAGACATACAAAGTCATTCAGACTATGTCAGAGGGGTCATCTTCTTCAGGACAAAGGCAAAGGCTGGATGAAATGGGCTTGCACCCCAAACTTGCCCCATGGGCTAATTGCTTTAAGACCAAGTGGATGATTTGCTGAATAGACTTCTCAAACACTTGCCCATACAAAACAACAGAGCCTCTGTTTTTCCAGTGTTGGTTTCTCAGTTCTTCAGTGCTTTTGGCCTTCATTCCCCTGTGTAAAGTTTTTTCATAATTGTGTTGGTTTTGAGCCAGATCTGCTTCTTTAAAGATCATGCCCCTCCTGAATAACTAGGCATTGTTCCCAATTTTTTTTTCAGTAGTCTGAGAATGTTTTAGGTTGTGTGGCCGTAAATGTATCTTTCCATCCACAGCAAGATTATTAGACATTTCAGAGCTCTTTCATTTCACATTGATTTTTCAATGGCCTACTGAATGTATAGTTAAGAACCTACTAGCACAAGCAAAAATAGCTTATTTTATCCTGTTCAGTTGAGTTTTGTCTCTTCCAGAATGAGCCTTGGGGTGATGATCTGCTGAGTAAACTGACTGCTCTAGAGATTCATGAGCTGATCTAATAGTTCACCAATGCCAAGAAGCTGAAACGTTGCTGACTCCTAATCTCCCAACTTCAGATTTTCACCCTCCCTTAGCTCCTTGGTGCTTGCCATATGCTTCCATGAGCCACTTCAACTCAATAACAAGACTGAGGAATATATAACAAGACTGAGGAATATTTAATTTTGGAGAGGGTGTTCATTTCCTTCTGGGCTAGTGACTGAACCCTAACCTCATCATATGGAACCATGCCTTCAGAGTGCAGTTTTAGTTATACAACTAATTTAGTATGACTGTGGGCTAGTGCTGAAAAGTGCAGTCTTCCCCATCTCTCTTCAGCCGTGTACTCCACCTTGATACCCCTTACATGAAGTACAAAGACTGTGAGACTGCAGAATGAAGTGAGCGAACAAGTTCAATGGAAAAACATAATTTTTCTGGTGGATTTGCTTTCTGTCAGATGAAGATGTTGAGGACATTGACTTCAGGGCTAGCCATTGCTAGATCACTAGACACAAGGGAGTATGTGGCCAGGGGAGGAATGAGTGATTCTACTATTAATAATTAAGTGCAATTAGGACCTAGGATTCTTCTGGTGCAAAGCCTTTTCTTCCAACATACTATAGTGACTTCTTAACTCCTGGTGTTCCTACCTTACTTTTCATGAACCAGAGGATCGCTTTGGAACTTGGAAGTTCTTGAGAAAGAAACTTGAGAGAAACTTTTCTAAGAACCCTGAAGCAGATATGCGTTTCAGTTGCAGTCTGTATCTTTTCCAGGCTATGGTGCTTTTCAGCTAGACATCAAGAGTCCAGCTGGCAAGTGTTGGGTGTAACACATGTTAAAATAATAAGGAAAATACTGACTATAGAAGATACATAATTCTTGAATGCTCTCAGGACCATGTGTAATAAAATATTGTGATCACTAAAAATAAAAAGTCAGGAGAATAAGCAAGGAGAGCAAGACAGAAAAGGACAGAAAAAATACTCATTTCCACTTCCCTAGAAAATGTAAAAATAAAATCCATTCTGTCAAATATAAACTAAAATAGAAATCAAACATCTTGAGCACTTGCTTGGAAGGATTCCACAGCTGTACTTTGGTCTGTGGAGATGAGAATAATCATCCCTTATTTGTCAAGCTGTCTTTACACCATTAATATTTTGAAATGCTTCTCATAAATCATCAATTTCTTATTGCTATTTAAAAAGAAATCTTTATTTCCCTGTCCTGCTCACTTATTTTGGATAGTGATTTTGGACCAATGAGATGAGAAAGCAAAATAAAGAAAAAGGATGTGGCTTTGCTTTGCCGATGTAATTCTAGAATAGGTTAAAGAGGAAAAATAGATAATACTATGAGCCAATGGGTTTTTTTGGGAGGGAAGGAGTGTGAAACACTAATATATATGGCAAAAAAAATTAGCGTTTGGTATGCCATTCCAGACTATTCCAGCACGGAATTAGCTCTGCTTTGAGCTATTTTAAACCTGAGTTATACTGATTTCTGCTAGTGTAAATTTGGGCACAGAGCCCTCAAGACAGGAAGTCACCCATGCAGAAAGTTGTCCTGGCTTTCAGTGTGCTGGAGGGCCTGCAGGGATCAGTGCTGCCTATGAAGTAGGAGGTGTTGAGTGGGAAAGAGAATCAAAACTGGTCCTGGATAGTGAGAGGAGGGGAAAAAGAAAGTCCTTTGAAAAGGGAAAGCTTGTTTGACAGCTTGGCCACTAGAGATATTCACAATCCTGCCAAATGTTCACAGGAATAAAGGGAAATTTGGGGGCAATTAAATATGAGATCTTTTCCCTCATCAAGCTAAAAGTTGATGCTGACTACTTCATGAAATAAAACATCCAATTAGGGATAATGAGACTCCTGGGGTAACTCCCCAACACATATTAATTTTGAGTCTTCATCAAGTTAAACTTGTTTATTTGGGAAAAAAAAAATTATTTTCCTTGCGGCTTCTGCTGCAACCTGTTTACCAAAAACTACTGGGACACCCACACGAGCTTCTGTAGAAGCCAGTCTGAAATTCAGAGTTGTTTACTTCCCCTCAGAAAAAAATCCAAGGGCAATGATGACAACAGCAATCCCTGCTCTCCCACATGCTGAATTCCAGCTAGGCTGATAGGAGTGGTAATTTACTTAGAATGAATCTACTCCCACATCTCTCTCACCCTTTTATTGTGTCCCATTTCCTGCTAAAGATAAAGCTGTCATCTCTTCCCATTTAGACTAGATCACCTGTCTTTTAACTGGATGAGTTTGTCTTCTATCTACAAGATGCTACTCGGATTTTCACTTGCTTCACAGTAAGGCAACTTCCAGACAGGTTTTCAAATACCTGCAACTGACATAAGCTTCTGCCCTGAGATTCAGAAAGAGCAGAACACCAGCCAGAAATAGAGGTAGCTGGCTTAAATTAGTTGCAAGGACTGAGTTCTAGGGTGAAGATAAAATGGAAGATTTATTTAGAAACCTACAAGAGCAAAAATGAAAAAAGGTGGTTTCTCTCCTAGCAGTTGGAGGTGGGCAGAGGTAAAACTCCATATAAAAATGAGTCTTGGGAGAACTGAGGCAAGTTTTTACTGGCAGCTGAAAAAAAACAGTATGATACACTATTCCAAAAGCAATTACAGAATGACTTGTACTCAGCAGCCAAGTAGGATCCCTTGGGAGATTCTGAAATCTAACAAACGACTAACAGAACTGGTTCCATGTGAATTGAGGGGAGAGTTCATAGCTATTAAGCCTGGGAAAGACCATTACAATGAGTAGTGGTCTGTCCAGTGTGAAGCAGGCCTTGCAATTATATACACAGATCTCTACTTCAGGACCATGCCATTCATTTGGATATTAATGTATTATGTAGAAAGAAACTCCACTCTCATTTAAGTACTGGCAGATTTATTATGCCTGTGAATGAGTTGTTCAAGGGTTGGTGGTAGGGTCAAGTGAAGAATTGTTTCCATAGTTTTGATCATCCAAAAGCATAGATACTGAAAGTACATTGAACAGACTTTATTCATTAGTGACTTATGTGGATGCTTTTAGGTGGCCAAGAGAGGTCATTAGAGAGTCACCTTATCTGCTTCCAAAAGAGATGAAGACATTCAGCAGCACTGTCATTCCAGAATCAGGGACTGTATCTCAAAGGCCAGGTTGCGTGGGGCCCTAAGCCACCTGATCCAGTGGAAGGTGTCACTGCACATGGCAGGGAGTTGGAGCTAGATGTTCTTTAAGGTCCCTAACAATGCAAACCTTTCTGATTTCTGTGATGATTTCTGTGATTTCTATGATCAATTCAAACCAACCTCCCTCCATTACACAAAGCCTAACTACAGTTAATGTTTATCATGTCATGTCATGTCTCCTTTTTAGCTCAAAGTTCAACATGAGATCTCTAAAAGCCCCACAGTTTTACTATGCCACCTTATGCTAGATAGATGGCAGTCAATGAAAGTAATCTGCCAAGAGTTCATACATTATTAAAATACATGTATCACTGATATCCAATGTATTTTGAAATTATCCTGGGGTTTTTGTCTGTTTCATGTAAACTTCTTGTGCCAGGACTTGTCTCTTGTGCCTTGTAAGGACACAGAACCTTGCTCTGCTCCAAGCTGCTTGTCAAAATTCTGTATGTTATACATATGGCAACGCTAGCATTGGAAAATGCTTTGTAAAGAGCCACTTTGTAGGCATGAACTTGGGCACATAAGGCATACATGAAAAATGCACTCTGGAATCCAGAATATGAAAAGCAACCAGCACAATCTGTCACATCATTACAGATTTTGAAAAGCGTCATGACAGGAGAATAATTTACATATTGTCACTTCCTCGGGAGGGGAAGACGAGGGGCAGGCAGTGATCTCTGCTCTGTGGGGACAAGGGACAGGACCTGAGAGAATGGCCTGAGGTTGTGTCAGGGGAGGTTTAGTTGGGAGATTAGAAGAAGGTTCTTCACCCAGAGGGTTTTTAGGCACTGGAACAGGCTCCCCAGGACAGTGGTCACAACACCAAGCCTGACAGAGTTCAAGGAGCGTTTGGATGATACCCTCAGGCACATGGTGGGACTTGTGGGGATGGTCCTGTGCAGGGCTAAGGGTTGGACTCGATGATCCCTGTGGGTCCCTTCGAACTCAGCATATTCTGTGATTCTGTGATTTCTCTCAGCCTCACTGAATTCCTTTCATAATCCCTGCCCTGACCTCATCCCAGTAAAAGGTGTGTAGTCACTACTGTAGGAGGGAAGGTGGCCAGGCTGGGGTCGCATGTAATCCCTGTCCCCAGGTGCTTCATAAATCACGCTTAGATTATATGGTAATAATGTTGGCAATGAAAAGAATGCCATAGCAGTGAGTTATAGGCATTTGCAGGTAGTGTGGCGAGGAGTTCACCCCAGGGAACCGTCTTACTCAGTCGCCTGCTCCTTCCCTCAGAGTAGCCCTTGTGCTTCTAATTCTCACTTGTCTCTGATTTTATTCTGGTTACTCAGGGCCTGAGTCATATACCTTGAAATAAGTCATCCTCATTTCCAAATTCAAGCCTCAAAGACACATGTACAATTATGGTACTTCAAGAAATTAAGGTTCAGTTTTGCTAAGGGTTGACTGTGAAGTGCTGAGGGGTTTTTTCCCTCAGTTCAATAGCATGCCTCTCCCCGTGTTTATCTTTGGGCTTTGGACTTGGTGCTTGCAATTAAGAACATATTTAAGCTGTTTGGTAGATTGTAGCCTGAGTGTACAGTACCTGGCAGATTCCAGTCTTGCAGGATATAGTACATGGGGACACATTTGTGCTAGGACTGCACAAGTACATTTATTCTAGATGCTGAAAACTCTGCCAAATGCTTCTATACACCATGCCTTCCAAGCTGAGATATTTTGTCCTTTAAAATACAGTAAAGTTCTACTGTCCTTGAGTATTTCCACGAGGATGGAGTTGCATCCAATATGGATGCAGGCAGGATGATAGTAGAATTATAGGCAGTTGCATGAACTAGTTGGGTAGGTTCTCATATTCCACTATCACAGAAGAGTATCCTTCCACATTCACCCAAGAGCTCAAACTCCCTCCGTGACCAGTATAGATTAGACATTAGTGTTGGAGGTGGCACTATGCTTTACTCTCCCTGCCAGCACTGACTATACCTTCCTGTCATGTGCAGCTGCAAGCAAAATCAAAGAACCTCATGGGGTAAACTGCAGAAACCAGAAGTGCCTCCACTGTAGTCCCAAGTCCAAACACATGGTTCTGGTGTGTCAGAGTGAGCCTTGAGTGTGCACCAATCTATCCTTTTGCCTTACTCACTTCTTTTCACCTTTAATTCACAGGAAATAAGATCAGGCCAAAAGACAACCATAACACATTCTTCTAGACTCCCAAGAAAGGAGCATAAAGCAGAGTATTCCAGACCTGCATTCTGCATGTAGCCACGTCTCTTGTGTTGTTTTAGACCTTCTTTCTCTGTTAACTCACATTACCCATATGGGAATATAAGTTTTATAAATTATTTTTCAGGAAACGGGTATTTCATAAACAAGCTTGCTTTTGCCTCTGTGAAAAGGCTATCCTATCTCTATGAGATTTCCACTCAGGCTATCAGATGCCTTGCAAAATTGTCTCTTGCATATTACAGACTCACATAAAACTCCTGCCTTGTGAATTCACATGTGCCATTGGTTCTGTCATCTTCCTGCACAAATAGTTGCCTCTCCTTCATCAAAACAGACAATTCAGGTACTAAGGTACAGTCTCACAAGAGAGAACCATGCCAGACTCCATAGAGATAGAATCCTAGATCCATAATCCTCCTTCTCACCCAGCTCCTCTTCCTGGCCTGAACACAGGTGCCAAGAAAGAAAAAAATACAGAATTAAATAGTAACCTAATGCTACAGAGTTCTGTGAACAAGAGGAGGACTCAATACACGTTTTTAAGATTATTTATGCCAGGAAATATAATAGAAATTCTGTTCAGACATAGGCAGTTAGAAAACATTTCAAACTTTGATAAATTCTGCCCTTAAAATTTAAAAATTTTTAAACCTTAAAACTTTTGCAGAGAGACTTTAGTTTTGATTTTTTTTTACATGATTTTGATGTCTGTTTGTTGCAGTCCTTATACCAAGTATTTGCTATTAATCTCATGTGCCAAATTACCTCAAGGCTTGTTTTTATCAAAACAAAATGCTGTGGTTTGTTTCAACATCTGAATATCAGAGGTAGGTTAGCTGGAGAAACCAAGCAATGTCCCTAGTTTCAGACTGACCTCTGGCAATCCTGTTTCCTAGTGGAACAACATCATGTGTTCACTTCCAAACACCTGACATGCACTAATTTTCTAGAAGTAACAGTATGTAGGAAGGAAATGTAACCCTCAGTCAAACCCCACTTTCTCTATCTTTTGGAGAGATGACAAACTTCTATTAAGAGAAGGAGAATTAAAGCAAGTCCTTTCCAATTTGAAGTTTCACACATTTAGAGGAATATGCTAACCAAAGTTTGCTGAAAATAAAATGGAAAGTGATGTGGAAGCTAAAGTAACTGCACGTGCTATATTCAAAGCCAGACTGTGAATGGATTTCTTGAAATACCAAATTTTAACTGTAGAAAAGCTGTCAGAATGCATCACATATGAACACAGAAAGACATTACAGACCGCAGGCAGATGAATATCTGCAATGAAAAAACAACCCAACTGGCACATAGAGGAATGCTTGAAGCCTCCTTTGTTATGACTACAGTAAAAATACACATCTATTTTTTGTTAGAATAACAAAGCATTCATTCTCCTTCCTGCTTGGAGCTGTAGGGCATTTACAGCATGTTATTAGAAACTGTACAAATGGCTTGTGTTTTGAAAAATCAAAGAATTCAGTGAGTAAGGAGAATTAATACCTTCCCTATAGCCCTGCCCTTGGATTTGCTTATGTGTTTTGCTCTAGGGAGTCACTGGATTAAAAAAATGTCATCTATGCTGAAATCAAGAACTGGCACCCAAAACCTCCATCTCTCAGGGGAGCACATCTATAATCAAGGTATGGAGATGGAAAAGCCTGTGCTTGTCCTAGCTTTGTGATTCTTCATTGCTTTTTTTGTCCAGTGGTCTCTTCTGTAGGAGGGAAGGGTCATACATCTTAGCCTTTGAAGGTCCCCTTTGAGAAGGGAACTGCAGGTTTGCATACTGTTCCTCTGAGGAGAACCCTGATCTCTTTTTTCTTTGGGTAGATATTCAAAACATTGCATATTTCTCCTTGGAGGCCACTTTTCAACAAGATACATTTGTTTCTTAGGGAAGAGATAGTTACTAACTCAAGAAATGGATGAAAGGAAGGAGAGATCAAAATATTTTCCAGTCTGACATATGCAGAAGCCTAAATCTGAGAAGAGGAAGAATCTCAGCTCTTCTCTGCCTTGTCTTTCCCTTTGACTGGTTTCAACAGATGCTGCTCTCCCTTGTTCAGAGGTTTTGTTGGTAGGAAAAGGATGCACCACTGTCTAACTCCCTCTGTTTCTGGAAGAGGAGAGAGGAACCTAAATCAAGCTCATGAATTACAGTCCTCGAATACCTGCCCAGAGATAAAATACTCAACCTCGAGTCCCTTGTAAATCTTCCTCTTCTGTTCTTAGTGCCTAAGTTTGGAAACACACCATGCATATTAAAAAACTAACAGGCTGTTAAAAAGGCAAAATATCTTTGTCTCCTTTGTTTATGCTGCCAGCTAAATGTTTGTATCCCTTCTCTTGCACGAAATGGACTTGTGCAGTGGTCCGATTCAGAAAACAGATTCTTGAGCTACAAAAAACCCACTCAGGACAGGTTACCTTCTAGTTAGATCAGCTCTCTGAGCTTACTTCCTTCATCTGCTGGTTCCACTGGTGCCAATGCTATGCAAGACACGAGGCCAAAACATGTGAGAAAGGAAGAAACGTGTGAGTGAGGAGGGAGGGGAATCAGGCAGCAGTAGCTCAAACTTAGAACATCTTATGCTGTGTTGGAATCATACTCCAGGGTATGGTTTGGGCTGTTACCTTCCCAATGGGTTGCCATTATCCATATCTCCTGCAAAATAAACTGTTTGTACTGCACACTGAGTCCCAAAATAGATTAGATATCACGTGCTGTAGGGTTTTGAGATTAAAAAAAAAAAAGAAGAAAAAATATGGCAATGAGCAAGGTTCAAGGGTGGGGTTTCATGTGATGCTGAATGCAATTTAACAGGTTGCTAATGCTAGAAGGAGACTGCTTGTCTTTTTTTTTTCCCTGCTTTTCTTCCCACACAGGCACATGCCATTAATGCTTGCCTTGCACCTACTTCAGCATTCATCTTGCACTTAGTTTAAGAGTGGGTCAGTTTGTCTCACTAATCACATCAGAAAACAAAGACAGCAAAAAAGTGAGTGGTCTACTGGGCTTAGGAGCTGAGTCAGCTTTCTTGGTCACCTGGCTTGTTCGGATGAGCACCACACCAAGCAATTCCAGGGAAGGAGCAGGAGGCTCAGCTGGGAGTAGGATCATAGCCTGTTGGGAAAACAAGCTGCTAGGTTGGCCCAGTTTCCTGCCAAATTGCAGCCCAGCTTTTCTTGGACTTTGCTGTCCAAAGCACATCATTAAACACATGCCAACTCCTCTGTCAGAGCCCTGCCAAACTTTTTCTGCTATGCACTATGGGCCAAATGAGTTTGCAGATCCTTGTAGATCCAAGAACCTTGGCTCTTGCTGGCAGCTCGGGCAAGTTGTGGAACATTGGTACAATGTGCTCCCCCTCCAGGAAATTCTGCTTACTAAGAGAGCAATCTAATTATGTGCTTGAAGCTTTTGGAAAATCCATATCACCAGCCCCTGAAGGGGAGCAGCAGGAATCCAGACGCTAGGCAACAATAGTAGGAAATGCTGTGATGAAGACTGCATTCAGGAGGGAAGAGTGTCACTTAAATGACAAAATACCTACTTGAGAACTTCCTTTCTTTGAGCAGCAGTCTAGTGATTCTTTTGCTAAAAGGACTTGACATTTTGTTCACGGTCAGGTCCCAGGTTTTACAGGCAGCTGCCATAATGGGCCCAGCCTCTCTCTGCTGGGATTAACATGAGAAGAGATTCACAGATCTGTTTCATAGGTTATAGCTCTGGCCCTTTCCTGTTCCCCAAACCAAAGTGATTTCAGTTGGCCAATGGTCAAGCAGAAGGGAATACTCTTTCGCCCCTGAGGAGCAGCAGGATACAGTTTGAGTGATTACAATCTACAAAGTCATCCACACTCTTTGGACAGAAAAACAACTGACTCTGTCCCTGGACCTCAGACACTCAGACAATAGGATCCACTCAGAGCAGTTGACACCCACTCAGAGCATTTGAGACCCACTTCGATTTCATAAAAGCGGTAGTGGAGATGTGGGAACCTTTCTTTCCCTTCAACATGAGCTTTCCAATCTCCTTCAAAGTGATTTGCTTCAGTCAAAATTCCTCTGTGAGTTACATACACTGAGTTCCTATCAACAGCATCTGCTGCTGAGCTATTGTTGAGTATGTAACAGAGCCATAGGAACCCTAGACTCCAGATTATTCCTCACAGAATCATTTGATTTATGCTATCAAGTTCTGGAAAGAGGATTCTTTCTGACAGAATTTGGGAATGCATAGGTGTTGCAGTAACATGGCGCAGGATTTCTGAAGAGGAGATGTCCTGAATTTCTTGGCAAAAGTGAAAGAAGTAGGTCTGAGTCACTGGTGGTATAGCAGAGCCTCCGTATTTTCATTTGTGATGGTGGCTGCATTTTCTTCTTTCCACACTTATGCTACAGTGTTCATGGTCTTTGCAACCTGTTTCAGGATCTAGCTGTGCAAAGGAAGATGATTTGTTGTGGCTGTGTTCAGTGCCTGGTGTGGAGCCTACTTTCCGAGAACACGCTTGCCTCAGGCTTGCAGCATGAGTGTTCAGATATGCTTAGCATTAAAATGTGGTTAGCTCAGTTTCTAGACCAGCTGAACTTTTACAATTAAGGAAGACATTGTGCAGCAAAATCAGACTTCTCTGTTTATTTGCTTTTAGGTTCTATGGAAATTACAGTGATGCAGTCTTGCTCTGAGCATATGTGTGCTCTTGTGTGTCTGTCTGTCCTCCCTTTGCAAACAACTCCTGGCCATTCTAGGCTCAGCTTCACTCAAAGACAGCAGTTTCAAACTGGGTCCCTACATATATAATGAAAACAGACAGTTGAATATAGCAAAGGGAAAGCCTACAGCCTTATACAGAAGAAAATGTGTACCATCAACCCAAGCCATGTTAGGAAAAAGGAGTCTACACATGAGTGCGATATTATATGTCCCAACCTCATGAAGAGTTTTAATCAGAGGTGGCACCACTATCAGGTGGTGGAAGATCCATCATCAGTTGAAAATTTGTTGGAAACCAGGTTTCATTTGCTGTGTAGCATATGGAAATACTTGATTACTTAGGTGAGTAAAAAGTAAATAGTCATTTTGTCTCCCACTCTTTCCTGCTCTGTTGCTTTCCTTTTTTTTGCTGCAGGCCTGTACTATAGAACCAGATCCTGTGTGACAAGGAAGTGACGGTTGATGACCCTCACTTCTATGCATAGAAGACTTAATTTTAAGAGAATGTTCATGGAAGTTATCTATTGAATTTGAACGAGGAATATTTTACTTTACATGGTCTTGTACATCTTACCCTTAATCCCCTGTTGCTTACGGTTTAGCAGGTTTGATATGTCCTTTGCTGAAACTATAAAATATATTATCCACATATTATTCCATGTAGGTGAATTCAAAGGCTCTATTGGAGAAAAACACAATAAAACTGTACTAACTTTAAAATTCTGGTAGGGTTCTAGCTACTTTCAACAATCCATACATCACCTATCTTGTGGTAAGGGCCTTGCCTTCTCCAAATTGAATCATTCATACTACCAATTTTATGAATCAGGACCATAGTGAAGTACTAACACAGATAAAATATAAATTTCAGTTGCCAAAAGAAACAAACAAAATATTGTGATGTGCATTCCCCGTGGCTTTTACTGTCTGTCTTTGTCTCGACCACACTATGTCCAACACTTCAGTATGCAAGTAACTCTATGCATATAAATATCAGACCTTCTCGAGTGTTCAGAAGACTGTGGCTTCACAGAACAAATGCATATGAGTATGCATAGACTGATGTTGTAATAATTACTAGTCATATTGTAGTTTTACCATAATAAATAAATCTTACAATGTACTAGATCTATGCCTTCATTATTATGAGTTATTCTGTTGACTTCAGCACATTTATTCATGTTAGCAGACAAATGCACTGTTCTCCCTATACCGGTGAAGGAAATAGTAAATGTCCCTTGAAACTAGCATTTTAGCATCCAGACTATTAAACTGGAAGAAGGATCCCAGCAAGGGATACTGTCAGAAGGCTCTCCTGACACTTGAGCTAGGGTGTGCAGCCCCTCCCCTCACAGTCCCTGGATGCTGTGTGGTAATCAGTCATGGACCATTCACAATATGCAGTTTGGATGCAGCCACCCTGTTTGGGGAGATAAGAGAGTTTAACAAAATGCGTAGTCACAGTGGGATCATAAGCATATTTCATTTGCTAGTATAGGCATTGCCTTAACATCTTGCAATTGCTAACACAGATACAGCTAATGTGAATTTGTGAGTATAGAAAGAATCTCCTTTAAAGCCTGACTATCTGCTACCCTTGCTTATCCATTTTGTTCTTTTAAAGACAGTTTTAACGTCAGTTCCTTCTTCACCTTTGAGGCCCAGCTGTCAGCATTTCCCATTTCTACAGCTCACCCTTAAATTAAGGTAGACTTCTTATGCTCCCCTAAGCAGCAGTGGTGTCAGCAAGTACTGCAGAAGCAAGGCAGAGCCAGAAAGATCTGAACTTATCTGGCAGATTTAAAAGCCTGTCATCTTTCCATGCAAGAACAAGCCTGTGTAAGGGAGGATTAGTTCAGAATGCATTTTACATTAAAATTCAAACACTGTCATAGGAGAAAGATGCTCTTCTTCTTCTGTTTGTTTTTTTTCTCCCCCAAAGGAAAACATTCTAGTGCATATTTTGATCATTGTTCATTCTGCTTCTGATAAAAGTCTGTGGAGGAAGACTCAAAATAATAAAATACTGTTTAAAAAGAGCAAAACTTGAGTAATTAAGAAGTGAATATATGCTTTTTATTAGTCATGGATGTATATTAGTCAACAGCTTTAAACATGTTAAAACCTGCTGTTTAGTCCTCAATTACTTTTCATTCCCTTTCCCTATTGCTATTTTTTTATACTGTCAAATAATCTAGAGGCCCAGTCCTGACTAAGGAGGAGAGTCCTCATTGTGCTCATGCGTAGAACTTAACACTTGATGGATTTATCTTTCTTTCAAAATGTTTGCTCAACTATGGTTATTATTCAAATGATGCAATACTATGACTATATATATAGGATTACCATACACAGATGGTCTTGAATCAGTTCACTGTGTTTTGTTGTTTTAATAAATTACATGCTTTAATTAACTAAAATCTCAGCCAGGCGTTTCCCTATCAATTTTCCATAGGCTTCCTTTGCCTTTTTAATTGTAACAGCAGCCATTTCCCATTCAGATGTTCAGAATATACATAGTAACACCACCTTTAATGGATAATGTTGAAGCCACCTGCAAATCAAGTGCTTATAGAGAAATAATTATTCTCCTGGCGCACTTGTCTGATCATGAAAAGAAAGCTGATTTTCTCAGCATTGCTTGCTTTGCTATAAAGTGTTATTCCTGTTTTACAGAGGAGGGCAGTAAGAAACACAGTTTAATCCCTAATTTCTCAAATCTGATATCAGGGAATTTGAACCCTCTGGGTGTGAATAAATTGTGGGACCAGAGACTTCACTTTCCAAAATGGACTCTGGCCACATTGTAAGTGCACATGAGGATAAGGTACTGATGTTGAATTTTCCCCCCTTCCTGCATCCTGTTTTTCACTGGAAAGTAAATTCAGGAGTATGGGAAAAGGCAGCTCTCCAGTGTGCTCCAGTTGCTCTCCATCTGAACAGGCACAGGATCTCAACAGCAGCAAGGACAGGGAAGGGGAAAGACAGAGAAGGGAGATACCCTGAAGCCCATAGTATCCTGCACATTGCCTGTTACCAATGACGGTAGATATGTAGAGTGAAAAACTTCCATTAGCACTGGTCTCTAGATAAAGGAACTTGTTGGCAAGTATGGGATTACGATGCTTTTTTGTTTTATTCAGGGTTATGGTCTTATTCCAGGATCATTCTTTCTCTCATTTCTCTTAGATTGTTGCTACAGAACCACTCTGGATATTATGATATTACATATTCATATTACAGTTGCAAAATAATACTCTGTCAATTTAAACTCTCGGTTTTAGAAAGCACCTTGTGATAGTAAATCTGAGAAATCAACCAATTTTCTTCCTATGATCAGTTCATCTATAACCTCTCTACAGCCACATTTTTTCTGCTCCTGATACCCACCTATAGATCACTATTTTTTTCTTCAGATTGTGTTTTCATTATTACTCTTCATCTATGAGAAATGTTTCAGTTTCCCTGCAGCAGACTGGCCTTTTTTCTGGGATGTTTCAAGGGGAGCTAATCTGCATCAGGAAATTGCTTCAAGGTGATCTATTTGGGACAATCAAAAAGTACGCATACTGTGTATGTGCTATGTAGACATATTTTGTTATTTCTTTTGTACTTCAGAACATCACCTCTGGCTCACAAGCATCTCATCATGACCAATCCTTGCCTTTCTCATAGCAAGTGGGCAATAAATGTGTGTTTGACAATTGTGGCATCCAAGAAAACTGTGAGAGAAGAGCCCTATCCAAACTCAGTCAACAGCTGGAGACTATAGGGAACTGCCATGGGTCAAGGCTGGCTTCCAACTCTGAGGGGAAAAGTGCTAAAGGACAAAGTTGCGTCCCTTCCTTGCCTGTGAAGGGACTGCTCAGAATGTTATTCCTTTCTGCACGAGGTTAATTTTTTTTTCTAAGGAGAAAACTTGTTTATTTTCTGTCCCAAGTTGGAAATGCAAAATGCTTCATTTACCACAGAGTCACTCAGCATCAGGTCAAGGGGCTCCATGCAAGAACTTGAAGTGAATTGAATAAAAGCAGTTCCAGTGGGGAATTTACTGACACATCATACTTTGTTGACTGACACTACTCAGTTCAGGGTTCCCTCAGGCCCAATGTGTGACTGGTTACAAGACAGGCAAAACATTGCATTTCTCCAAAGGTCAATTTCTCTCTCCCCATCCAGCCTTGATCTCAGCCAGAGAGGAAAAAAAAACAGGATTGCATTAAAGGAAGGAGTAGCGTGTGCTTGCAATATGCTGCCACATTTCCACCCAGCTATGGTGTGCCTCTCAATACATAGCAGATGTGGCTCTTCTTCTTTCCCTTTCCACTCTCTTCTCTCTATCCAATGACTTTTTTGATCATTTCAACTGATTAGGAAAAAAGCCAGTTTAAGTGTTCTACACAGCCCTATCAAACATATGCACTGAATCTGCTAATGCCAGTTAGGCAGAAATCTCCAAGCTTTCTGCCTCCCACATCTCTTCCTCAGGCAGGCTTTCTCCAGAAACATCAGTAAACTTGTCATCTTACACTGTCCCTCAAGTACTTCATTACACTCCTCAAAAGTATCATTTTTTAGAAGAGCTGGTAGCAGTGCAGAAACTGGCAGGTCTGGCATGATGCCTGAGTTGTTGTCCTGTCTGGTTTGCCTGTTCTGGTCTGTTGTCTTCAGTTTTAAGCTTAACTACTCGGTCCTGAGAGGTAGAGACCTTCTGTCCTGTGTCTGTACAGCACACGGCACTATGGTGTCCTGTGTCCATTGCTTCAGGTTTCTAAAAATGGATGCACTCTGATTGATCTTAATTGCTCTTCTCCATTTCTAATGGTTAATCATATTTTGTGTAATACTATTCTCCCTGCCTGAGTAGGAAATTATACTCAGAGCAGCAAAATCTGCAGGGATGGAGTACAAAAAACTATTTCCTTGGTTTCTCATTAATTTTTGGGACTACAGTGTGTCTCCTCCAGGGCTCCTACACAGGACTTTGGTGCTCTAGGTCTATGAAAGTGCTATAGCCACACTAACCAGCCACTCAAACCTACCATTCTAAAGATTTCTACTGTTTCACCCCAAAATGGGCAGCCTCTCTCTGCAGCACACACTGGCAGTAAAAGTTCCCAGCCATATCTGCCTTCCTCTATCTGTCCCCAGGCACAAGACAGCCAGTTTGAAATGGTACTGAGAGCATAGTCTTGCTGTGGTACTGGTGCTTCCCGATGCAGATATGAACCTGTCAGATGAAGTCAGTGGTTATAACCACAGTTTTATAAAAAGATCCTGCACCACTGAGTATTGATAGTAGCTCTGTGGTGGAGAGAAAGCTGTCTGAAGCTGTGCAGTTTGGGATGTGTTTTAGTAAGAATCCAAGTATATACCCAAACTGAAAGTGTTAGACTAGAAAAGTATACAAACCATTATGTGACAATGATGCAAAAGAATCATGGAAGTTACTAATGTCTCTGCATTGTCAGAGAGAGAAAAATGGGGCATACAGGAGTATGGGTGGACAAGCCGTATGTGCAGGGTCACAGGTTTCGTGGAGAACTGAGAAACTGCTCCCTTTAACTCTCTCTTCAGCATCTGTTCATTCTGTTGTTGCATAAAGGCACTCCCAAAGTGCTGGACAGACTGAACAAAACTTGCCATTACTCATGAAAAAATTGCTGTTCAGGCCATGAGGATGTGCTGCCCTAGCACAGTGTATCCTTGCTTACCCTTCTCAAAGTGGCACATGGCTTCCTGGAAGAGATGGACAGCCAGGAGGCAAGAATATGCTTGTGGTGGCTGTGGAAGTGGCAAGGGTTAACCTTCCCACATCAGAACCTGCCTGGCAATTGTTTCCACACCAGTGACTGAAGAGCCCTTTGAGGACAGCAGGTTCCTGTCTCCAGTCACTTTAAGGCAATGTGGGGCAATTTATGCAAAGGGGCTTCAGAGGAGCTGACTCCTGGAAACACACAGCTTAATGGGAATCCTCATTTGTCTTGTCTCAAGCTATGATATGTCAGATTTTTTTCTTTTTAAAGGCACCTTTCATACTGCATACAAAACACCTCTCCATTTCAGTGACACCCACCATTTCAGTTTCGGGGTTCCCTCAGGCCTGTCTTTCATACCTAAGACATCATGTGGTCATGATTTTACTACCCTGCTGGTGGCTCACCGTCCCTCTTCACGAGATCCATGCTGAAAAGGTACCACAATCACTCCCACCCTGAGACATACACACCAGTGTACCACAATTTTTCTCCTAGGATCTCAATTCTCTTCCCATGCCAAAGGCTCTCTGCCCATATCACTTTCCCTTAGCACCAACCCTCCTACCCAGTGCAAGGATCTTTTCTTCCTCTCGTTTTTCCCACTCTTGGATGAAGTGACCCTGATTTCCTAATGCTAGGGACTTTATGCCCTTTCTTTCCGTGCTAAGGACTTGATGCTCTTTTTTTTCTTTACAATTCAGGCTCCCCTCATTCCCTTCACTCCTTTCCCTAACCCAGAGGCTGGGTTCATACCCATTTCCCCACTATTATTATGGGGGTTTATTTCTATCTAGGAGAGGAATTATTCAGTGTGGATGTGTCCCAGCTGTATTGACAGGACAGAGAGGATGGATGGGCACTGCTGTCTCAGAAGGTGTGAATGGATTTTTGGTTCACTATACATTTAGAAAAGTGCCTGGGAAAAAAGCGTTCTACCCTCTTCATTTTTCGTTCCTTCTTCATTATTAAATATTTACTAAAATCAAGAGAGTTCTGCTCACTCATTCCAAGAACACACCCTGCAATTTGAGAAATAAATAGAAACTGTGTTCAGAAGTTACTGCTTCAGACAAGACAGAGATACCATGAGGCTGAGTGCAGGGCTCACAAACTCAGTCTGTGACTTGTACAAGACAGAGGAGAAAGCAGAGTCTAGTAAATATGATAATGTGATTTATTCAAAGATGTTTTCACACTAAAAGATACCTCTCTAGGTCTCCTAAACCAAAACAAGGTGATAACCCCCGTACATACTGAGAAAAGAATAATATGCCAAAACATGTCTGCTCATTTTTTTGTAAAATACTTACCACACTTTTCTTAATTTGGGTTTAAAACTAGCATGAAAATTTTCTTAATCCCCACACTCCAGTCTCATCACACTGTCTATTTCTCTTCCTCTTTTTTCTCTGGATATTTATTTTTGGCTCCTCTGTCATTCCTGTTTCATATTTGTTCGTGTTTGTTCTTGTTTTTCAAATACAGAACCTGCTTCTATTGTCTTTATGCAGGCAATTTTTTATTGAAAGCAAATGGTAGTCTTACTGGAGAAAAGACAATGGAAATGACCTATGGTTTTCATATTAGGATTGTCGTGGCTTCTGTGACAAGCTGCATGATGGTAGGGATATTCACCAATATGCAAGTAGCCACAGATTTGATCACAGATAACCAGTTAAATACTATGTTTCCATTTATGGTCTATGTAAAGAATGTATTGTTCGTAAAATTTACTATTTTTAACCTATTTTTAAATGCTTTCCATTCAGAAGAGACAGTATTATTTAGGAATCTAATTCTTGTGCTATGAATTATTGAAGACCGAAGGAAAACTAACTGGTTTGCTGGCAAGGTGCATATGTAAAAACATTGACCAATGCCTTTGATTGATGATGGCTTCTTGTCAGACATTTGAGTGATGCAATTTGTGCAAAAAACTCTATATTCTTCACTGTTGCGTCCAAAAATGTCCAGGCATTTCTTGGTACATACATTTTATTAATCTTGAAAGGGGATTGTAAGCTCCTTTTTTTTAGCAGAGTGAAGATGGATGATTTACCTCTAAGGCAGTCAAGACTCATAATTGCACATCTTCAGTCAATGGGAATATTGCTCTTGACTTCAGTATCTACAGATGAAGTCATAGGCAGGAACATAGATCTTTTATTTTTGTCTAAGCCTCCCCAGAAGAGGTAGTTGGGAATTTTTCTTATATTGAGAGTACAGTTTTCTCTATGAGTCCTGGTGTTTCTTTACAAATTACTATTGCCTTTATCTCTCCTGCACAATTTATGTCCCTAGTGCAGAGTCTGAGCCACCCTGAACAGGTAGGTAGTCACCTTGCTTGTCTTACCCTGTGCTGGTGCGATCAGTGCTGTATTACAGCAGATAGAGAAGATTATAACAACCAACCACAGGGATTTCCTGAGAAACTAAGAAATATCTCTTTCATTTCTTTCAGCTTCTTCAGTGTTTCATCCTTGTAATCATATCACTGCCCCACTAATCAGTCTCAAAAATATAAAGAAAACTCAATTGTTTGCTCTATAGCTTTAAATAATCCTAAAGAGAAAAATGTTGGAGAGAGATTGCATGTTATTTAATTTTTTGTCTCTATAATCAGGCAGAAGTTGAGATTTTCTGGGGAGTAAACATTTTGACAAAGCCATTTGGGATTTGAGAACGTAGTCCTTTAGGAAATTTTCCTGAAGGAAATTTTAAACCAGGTTTAAATTATTGACAGATACCTAACTCTCTTTGGCCCAGGGACAGTACTTAACAAGCAGTATGTTGCAGCCTGCTCAAAATTCTGCTGTCACTACAACCCATGGTTTTAACTTTTTTCCCCCTCCCCTCCCTTCGCCTCCTCTTCCCTCCCTTTTCCTTTCTTTAAGACTTTGAGCAATACTGGAAAGTCTGAACTGTACGATGTGAATAAACCACAGGCTGGAGATGCATACTTACTGCTTTACTAGAATTACGGTATCATAAAGGAAATCTCCCTCATGTTGAGCATTCCTTGGGAAATCTTTCCTTGTTCTTATTAAGCCAAGTGACCTTACTGAACTTACAGTTGTTTTAAAAATATATATAAAATTGTGTAGGGTGTTTTACGAGTTTGTAAACTGAGTAGAAAGGTTATGTCCACGCAGCTTAAAAACTTATCTCAAATGCAAAAGTAAGGATACTTCTGATTACTGCCATGTGACAATTGGTGGATCCCATTCTCTGTTACCAGTATTTGCATGCAGGCCCTCTTAATTTATGTTTCTGCTCCTTCTGTCTTTCCAGGACGCATAGCCTGTCACAAAAAAACCCAAACCAAACCACAAAACCAAACCAAACGAAAAAAACACACACCAAAAACCCCCAACAACCAACTGAGGGAGTGATTAACACGGAGATGTGAGCATCAGGGCCATTTTTGCACACACATACCCCCCCTCCCCCCTGACATCTTCATTGGGAGGCTGACAATGTCACTTGTTCCGACATTAAGAATGAGGTTTCATATTACATCCAAAGCGAAGTGACTGTGGCTGCTGTCTGCCAAGAGTCCTTTCACTGCTCCTTCCCCTTCCTCCCCCACCAGCCAGCTCTGGCTGCTTCCCTGGAGGCAACTCTAGGGATGCTGCAGCTGAGCAGTGAATGGCTCAGAGCTGATCCAGTGCAAGCTCATCCACCAAGCAATAAACACCACGGTAATAAAAAATGAAGCATTTTACTCCTTGATCCAGTTGATCTCTGACCACACCAAGGCCTGACCCATAGGAAGCAATGGGGCTGCCACTGTAGTAGATACATGCTGTTGCACAAAATTTGGTGCTAACGTTAAACTTCTGAAGATACCAGGTGATGCTTTAAGCAGGCATATCTGAGTGCAGCTCCTGCTGTTTGGGGAGGTTTGTCTTAGGTGTGGCAGAGCAGCTAGCAGAGAAATTAACCCTCCAACACAAGACATGGTTTACTGTTCTCTGAGCAGCATTAAGAACCAACCACATCGAAACCTGTCTAAACAGGACAGAGCGTTACGTGCTTTATATTGTACAACTCATGCAGCTTTGCAGAAGTTTACCCTGAAAACCACCAGTTGTGAGGCAGAATTAATCTTACAGTGTCAAGCTCGAAAGGTCAGTTCTTCCTCTCTTTGTGAAATGATTGTAAACACAGAAGAGATTTGAATATCAACAAAGCCAACAAAAGCTTTAGGGAAGGAAAAAACACAAACAAAAAAAAGACCTTAGCTAATAGACATTTTGGCAAATTTGGTAAATGATAATTTTGTTCTAATCACACCCCACTGACATTCCACTCCCCTGTTTGCTTTGAACAAACAGTAAGAATGCTACTGGAACAGTTTGTACTACAGGAGTGCCTAGGGGCTAGTTAGCTGGTGTCAAAAAGCACTGTGTGCATGCTCACACTTCCACAGGGTCTATGAAAACACAGTCATAGGTCCAGAAAAGCCATGGGAACATAGCGATGTACAGCAAATGGGAGGAAGGGGTGAAAACAAGGGTGCAGAGCAGTGATAGGGTGATTCGTACTAGTGAGGCAAGTAGCCTATCGCTTCACCTCAGCAGGCCTGTCATTTTACCTGCATATCAGTCACACAAGGCTGTATCCTGAATCCTGGGACTGCAGAGAAACAGTAATAGTACAGTCTCACAGTGTGTGGGTCCATCCAGTTGACTCAGTGCTTCAAGTGTAGATTCATCTTCTCCTTTGTAAAGATACCGTTTGCCACAAGGGAGAGCAATGCTATATAGCATTAAATGCAAATATGTGAGATCCTGGTGGTTCGACTGGGAAGTGTGAGATAAGGGCAACTTTGCAAATCTGTCATGACCCAGATGCCACAGATATGCCTCTGCTGTTGGACTAAACACAGAGTTTTAGCAATATTATGGGTTTTGATGGACAGGACAGCTCCTTCCACACATGGGTGAGCCAAGGTGAAAGAAAACAAAGTTTGTACCAGATCTACAGGACCTACCACAATATCTAATAGCCAACATGGACAGAGGCATGTGCTGGCCAGAGAAGGCCTGGAAGGCCAAGTGAGGAAGTTTGCATTTGATGCAGCAGAAAAGGAGACAAAAAGACAGGTACAAAAATCTCCTGAGGCCTAAACAGAAATTCGAGACTATGACACTCCATGCTAGGATATATTGTAATGGAGTAATATGAATCTGTCTTTAACATCCTAAAGCAGGTGTCCTGGGGTAAATTAATCACATGCACCCAACATTGTGGCAGTCTTGAGTACTAATGGACAAATCAAAAAGGAGAGATAGTATCAGCTCAATAAATTCTAAAACACAAAAGATATTTGCAGCATGTACTTAATGTATAAAAAGGGGGGAAATGGTATTTTTTGGGCTGGTAAGGAGAAGGAAGCAGCTGCTAGGATACTAAAGGACAAGTGCTTGCACACATTTTTTATTTGTGTGAACGGAAATGAAAGAAGGGAAAGAGCTTAAGGGGAAAGAGAGTGAGCTTTCAAAGTTATTCTGTGTCCTTAGCTTCCCTGAGATTTTTTTCTTTCTGTATCTGATTTAGATTATAAAGTCCCTAGGGCAGCAATGGTCTTTAATTTGAGTCTTCTTCAGTACTGGCTAAATCATCATGCTTAATGAACAAATAAAGTGTTGATAAATTCATGTAAGGGTTGTCTTCCTGCAGTCTGGCACTTCATAGATGTCACCCAGTCAGGACTGAAGTAAAAAATTCTGTATTGAACTTGAGATCAAGATCAACTTTAAGGGAAGAGCAAGAGAGTACTTCCACTGCCTTCAAATGAGGGATGCTCTGGTTCATGTTGCAAACAATTCTTTGAAATTAAGAGTGTGCAACTGGGTACTGTATATACAGGTACATTTCTGCATATTGCATATGGTAATTTGCCACCAGACAAACCACAGACCCAGTCAGGCAAGCTGCTGTGTCTTGGTGGACCCCAGGGTTCCATGCAGGTGCAGAAGCCAGCCATGCAAAGCAGCTTGCTGGATTATGGCATAATTCATTGCTGTGGTACATTTTACTCACTCTAAAGGACTTTATTCACAGCAGAGATGACTGATGTGCCGGGAGGCACAAGCCAAGTTGAAATAGATTTGTCAGGCTTATTTCATGCTTTGTTGTAGTGGGTACATTTTAGACAGATTGTGAAAATTATGTTATTTCTAAGATTTAGATTACAGTACTGCCTAGAGACTAATAAAAATTGGAGATTCTGCTCTAAAGGTTGGGTCCCAAATTATGTGAAAACACCAACAGTTTGCAATCCCAACCATCTGCAAGCTAAAAAAATAGCAAAGATTTATGCACCATTTGGTTTGCCAGCTTCAGCAGGCTCTGGGATATTTAGAAGAATACAGAGGCTGACAAACAGACTCATATGGCTTTTGATATGTTTTATTTCTTATCCTATTCTGTTTATAATAGTAAGTGCCATCTTTTTCTTTCTGCTTTAGCCCTCAGGAACTTATGTTGTACTTTCTGTGTTCTTTTTTTTTGAGTCATTAAAGGAAAGGTAGACTTGGAGGTGGTAGCAGATTTAACTTTGGACAAAGCTAAAAAAAATGCTGCCATAGCCATATTCCCCCATCTAACCATCCAGAGAAGGGCTGGTGAGGGGCTGTAACACAAGCCCTGTGAAGAACAGCTGAGGGAGCTGGGGTTGTTTAGCCTGAAGGAGACCTTATCACTTTTACAACTACCTGCAAGGAGGTTGTAGCCAGGTGGGGGTTGATCTCTTCTCTCAGGCAACCAGTGCCAGAACGAGAGGACACACTCTTAAGGTGTGCCAGGGGAAGTTTAGGCTACAAAATGGGAAACAAAATCTTCACAGAAAGAGAGATTGGCCATTGGAATGGGCTCCCAAGAGAGGTGGTGGAGTCACTGTCCCTGGATGTGGCACTTAGTGCCATGGTTTAGTTGATGAGGTGGTGTTAGTTAATAGGTTGGACTGGATGATCTCAAAGGTCTTTTCCAACCTAGTTAATTCTGCGATTCTGTGAATCTGGTAGATGAGATTTCTTTCAGGTGAAGCTGAGGGGGCTGTGCAGAGAAGAAGCGGGCATGGAAGGCAGAATAAGGCAGAGAGGAAGAGCCAGCCATAGTGTGAAAAGCCTTGAAACAGTGTAAATGGATTTCAACTTCTAGCTAAGAAAGCAAGCTGAAGAAACGTCTGTCACAGAAACAACTTCAGCTTATCTTCTCTCTCCCCCTGCCCCAAGAAATAAGAATGAGACGCATAGTTAGACAAAGACAGATAAATATATAGAGACATAAGACTGGGAAGAGTGATTGAGGGCAAAGTAAGACACACCATATCAGAATATTATTCAGTTACAAGAAACAAGGAGTACCAGAAACAAAAAATACCATGACACCATATGGAACTTTCCACATTTGGTTGCATTTAAAAGCTTAATAAAAGAAACATTAAAAACAACTACATTTAAAAGAGCTACATCCTCCTTACCTCAAAATAGTGTCCTTTGTTGGCAGACAACATTGACATTTAACACCCCCCCTCAGTTTTACATATTTGGATCCACAAATGTCTAGCACGGGCATTAGAAATTTATAATCCCTCTGACCCATCGACCGCTTGAAGCATTGTGGCATTTTAAGAGGGACATCAGAAAGTGAAAGCAGCTCCCAGTCCTGATGGATGTAACAGCCATTTTCCACTCAGGGTAAACAAGGAATCAATGAGATGCCCACTTTTTGTGTCAGCTGAAACAATGGAAAACATTTGCCCAAGGACACAAACACAGATCTAAACAGCATAGGTCATCTGTTCTTAGGGGGGTTCCCAATATATGATGGGGCAGAGGACTGAAGGAAATGAAACCTTGTACATGAGGGAAACATGAGAAAGAATGAGAAAGTCATATGGATATAAACCTACTTGCTTGAGAAAAAATGACACCGTGGTTTTGAGATGTGATGGGCTGGTTTTATACATGTATCTATGAAGAAGTGGGGAGATCTTCCTCCTCACTTCCCTTTCCTCCCCATCTTGGCATCTCAGGCCCATTGTTCATGCTGGTGCTGGTTCTTCTATCTCTCTGAACTGACATAACTCACCAACCCAGCAGAAAACTAATGCAGAAAAACTTAGATATGCAGGGGCCATCCATGCAGCACAAGCACTGGGTGGAATTGCTGGTGGAAGGAGAGGAGTATGAAGAGTGAGATGAGGGGCAAAATTAAGAACAAAAGGAGGAAGAAGATGAGGCAGATTTCCTTTTGGAGGAGTGGAGCCATCTGATCAGCTCAGCTGCCTGCAAAACCAGAGCCTGAAGGCAAGCATATAGAAACAAAGCACAGTCCAGAAGTAAGCTGAGAGGTTCTCCTCGTGCTTTATCCTTACTCTGGTCTCTAATAGAGATAGTCCTAATATCCTAAATTCTTACTAATAAAAAGGTCAGAAGGGGCAACACATAAGGGCGCTGCTCTAATCCAGCTGCAGTGAGCTGTCACGGTTTGTAAACATGATTCAAGAAGAAGACAAAGTATATTTGATCTTGAAAGCTAAGAATGTATGCTGCCTGGGATGAGAGTTTGATGTAGCTTGACATAGATAATAAGATGCCATGCCTTAGCCATGACTGTCTTTTGCATACTCATGATGAATATCTGTGAGGAATATCTGAAGATGTCATTAAGGAGAACAAAGCAGAACTCTGAACTGCAACTTTTGCATGCTAAATATTGTCCTGAATACAAAGTGTGCCTGCATGGATTCCATTTGAAATGGGAATAGAGGTGTCACCTGGTGCTCTTCTCAAACTGGGAGTGAGACAATACAGTCTCACATATTAAAAAAAAAAAAATTAAAATCCATAGTAGTAGTCTGGGAAATTTCTATTATGATAGCTTTATTAAAGTACTTTACTGCTTTCATGTAGAATGCTCAAATACTTTTAATGATAGTTCCTACTAAAGTAAAACCTCCAAGGTCATACCAAATATGGGTGGAAAGTGGCTAGAGAAATCTCTGTGTTTTGTCTTCCTCGGCGCCCATAACTTTTTATACTTCAGTGAAATATCTGCAAATGATTCAGTTAACCTCTCTTGAATTTTAAGGCAGTTAGACTGAATTCTTGGAATATGTGGGGCAATTTGCAGTCTTGGGTGCAAGCTGTACCATCAGCTGTTTCATCTTGAGATCATGTAAAATTACCATGGTTTGCTTTGTGGATTTTATCTTTATTAAAAAAAAAATCCTTAAATTATCCATAGTTCTTTAAATACTTTAGCATGATAGCATAAAGCAGGTTAAGTTAGTTTTTCTGTCAGCCATTTTAGGTCAACAATTTTAAAGGACACAAATGATCGCATATACAGCATAAGGACAATTCAGTCCTGATGCCATCTAATGCTCTAGGGAGAAAGACCAGATTTTGCCAAAGTCAGCAGCAGAGCATCCGCTGAATTCAAGACTGTATTTTGCTTTCCAGGTTCTCACTAAAAGAGACAAAAACATTACCAGGCTCTTGCCAGGAAATCAACTCTACCCAGGTGAGTCACCAAAATTAAACCCTTCTCGGAGCAGGCTACAATCATAACCACAATCTAAATTCGCTTATGTGCATCGCATAATTTTACCGTAGAGCACCCTATCCGGACGGTGTGCTGGTTTCGCTGGACTTCTTCCCCTCACTGCACCGGAGAGGACCCCGCGTCTCCCCATATCCTTCCCGAGCCTACGGGCTGGGACTTCAGCTTCGCGCTGCCTATACAGCATTTCGGGAATTTTCTTCCCGAACGTTAAGGCCCAAACATTTTAACAAAAGTCAAATTAAAATGGCAACCAGAGAAATGTTGGCACTGCGACGGGTGAACCGAACTGCCTGGGCCACCCGTGCCCCCGGGAAGCCCAGGGCCACCAGCGTGCGAGGCGGGGGAGAGCCGCAGGCCTGCCCCCGGGCCTTGCAGAGGAGCCAGACCGGCGCCGGGGGCTCGGAGCCCCGCGGGACTCCCCACGGAGGCCAGGGCGATGGCGCCCGGCCACGGCCACGCACCGGCTGCGCGGCGGCCTCGGCTACCGAACGGACACAAGCTGCACAGACCGACCGACACCTCCCCACCTCGCCGCGCCGCACAGGGACGGCACAGAGGGCGGAGGGCGAGGNTCCGCGGGGCTGCCCGGGGAGGAGGAGGCAGCGGGGACGGTGCCGTTCTTCGTACGCCCCTTCCCCGCGGCGGTGAACCGCGGGCGGACCAGCAGGGAAAGCTGCGCAGCGGTGCTCCCCGCTCGGCTCACGCTTCTAAAATGGCTGACAGGGAACGAGCTTTGCAGCTCCGCTTCTCCCGACCCCGGGGAGCTCTGGGGTGGCTCGGTTTTTTTTTCGTTGTTGTTGGGTTGGTTTTTTTCTTTAGCTCCAAGAGCGCATGGAGCACGGCCAGCTCGCCTTTTAGGGCCGGCTGCCCCAAGCCCGGCTGCCCACCCGCTCCCGCAGCCCCTCGCTGTGCTCGGTCGGCGCTGGAGCTGGTTTGCGCTGGGGGGNCTGAGAATCGGCCATGGTGAAGGTGTCGTTCAACTCCGCGTTGGCGCAGAAGGAGGTGGTGAAGAAGGAGGAGGATAACAGCCAGGTGCTGATCCTGCCGCCGGACGCCAAGGTGAGGGCGGCTGGGGGACCGAGCCGCCAGGGNGGTTTGCGTGCAGCAGGCGGGTCGTGCCTGCCCTTACACCGCGTGCGATCCCCCCCGGCCGCACGGCTGGATCCCGCCGCTCCCGGAGCTCCCGGACTCCACATGCTTCAGGGCAAGGGAGCGCTTGGCGAGGGTGAGTTTGCGGGTTTGGCTGTGCTCGTGCCGCCGCAGAGTGTTTGCAGAGCCTGGTGGTTGTGTGATACCAAGAACTTCGCCTCGGAACTTGGGCTGGCTTAAGGAACAAAGAGCTGCCTCCCCCCGCCCCGAAACAGCACCTAAACTCCTGGCGCTGCTGTCACCTCCCCTCTGCAAACAGCAACAAAGAACAAAACAGCAGCGTCTTCTAAAGTTTTTGAGGTGTGAAACTGCCTAGAACGTAAAGAATTTTGGTTGCAATTTCTATGCTCCCGTGATCAAAACCAGTTCTTAATTACGAGTAGTGTAATTTGCTCTCAGCTCTTTGAAAAGTGAATGAAAACTCGAGAAAAGGCCAGTTGCACATAAATAGCGTGTCTCTGTTTTCATGTACTTTCACAATTTCTTGTGCATCAGGCCTCTGAATTACTAGATTGACTCAAAGTAATAGTGTTTATTCATTTCCTAAATTCTCTTGATGGACTTACGTCTAGAAAGACAGTATCTGTTCAGTTTATAGCATGAAGTTGTGTCCTAGTGCAGGTTTTGCTGTGATTTTGATGGGGCCGGGTTCTTCACTTGCAGAATCCATTGTCATTTTCAAAGCCAAAGGGAACCACAGTTTCCAGTGACACCTTCCTCACGGTTAAGTTTCAAGTGGTTAAATTTCACACTTCAACTGAACATACTGCACAAATAAAACTTTGACCAAAGTATTTAAGTCTCTAGACTTAATAAAACAGTGCTCCACAGCAGATTGAGACAGTATTGTTACTCAAATTGCCTGCAATTATGCGAAATCCGTTAGCTGCTCTGTGTTCCTAGCAGGAGTGCCATTCTCTAGAAACTAATGGCTTCCCTGAGCCCAGATTGAGCTGTAGACTTCCTTCCAGACCCCAGGGTTGGTGGACAGTTTGACACCAAGCACAGAAGCGAGAAACAAGCTACACGTTCCAGAAATCGGGGGTTTTGTACTGCCTGGCAGTCCAGACCTGCCCTGGGTGATGTTCGTTTCCAGATAGCCTACAAAATTGGGCTTGTTTTTCCTACTGCTAAACAAACGAAATACATCTGGCTAATTGTACACTGGGAGAACAAATCCTCCTGACCCTGTCCAGATACTGACGGAAGCATGTCATTTGACTATGATTTCCTTACCGCAGAGCTGTAAATTCTTGCAGCTGAGGATGAGATACAGGATCTGCCTTGACTTTGCCCAGGTCTCAGTACTGCTTTCCTTGCCTAGAAATGAGACTTGTAAACGTTTATTAACCAGGTGAAAAGGCGGTCTGGTTTCACAGCAGCTACTTAAAAGTTCTTGCACTGTTAGGGGATGAACATGCCTTAACAAAGCTTAAAACAGTCCTAAAATAGAATGCTAGGAGTGGATGCTCGGTACAGATGAAAATTCCAAAAGCAGATGGGTGCTCTTAAGGGACATTGAGTGTTTGACATTCTCCTTGACACATTTCTCTTTTGTCTGTAGAACTGCAGACCTGCACCTACTAGTGTGCAAAATCCTTTTGAGTAAGCTTATTTTGAGATTGCATGTTTTGGAGCATAAATAAAAGTAGATCCGAGTACAGTAGCGTGATCCGTAGTTTTAGTAGAAAAGGCTATGCAATCCATGCAGGATAAACAACAGGGAAACAAATTATGTCACACAGCTTTAGAGGTATGTGGTTCTTCAGCTCTGAAAGTTTATTCTCAGATCTCCGGACAAAAAGGGAACTGAGGGCCCTTGTAAAACTTGATAGCTTTGAGGTAAGTGCAAGATACAGTCTTTGAACTTTGCCTTCTCTCATACAATTGCATTAGAAACAGATCTTCCCCTTGCTGCTCCACAGCTTTGACTGCCTATGCAGTTCTTTGGAGGAAAGGGGAAAAATAAGCTACATCTGACAAATGTATTATTCATATGACTTAATTGCTGGAAAACTGAGGTTTGAAGGCAGTGTGGCAATGTGTATTGGAAGAGTGGATTCTGGGAGGTGGAAAAAGTCACCTCTCCGAAACAGCATATTCTTTCTCCTACATTGTTTCTGTAGGAAAATAAATAGATCTGGATCATGACTATAAATGTGAAAAATGTAGCAACATTTTATGAAGCTTTCTGTTATGAACAAAGTCCCGCGAGGCATTCTGGACTGAAGCAAAGGGAAAACAGTAAGAATGGAAGGGGATCGGCAGAATTGTACATTCAGAATTTTATTATGAAGAATTTACCGAAGATTAGAGCAAGAGATATTGGTAAACCAGTTAATATTAATGAATAAAGCCAAATACTCTGAAACATCCAGAAAATAAAAATTTGTGGAATGAGCTTTTGGGCTAGTTCTTTGACAGTCTCATTCTGCTGCTTTTCCCAGCACTGTGTCTTGAAGACTGCCACTCTGCCATCTCAGGATTACTCTCAAATACATAATCTTCCAAGGACTTATTAAAGATCATTTGCAGCCAACATATGCTAATGATGTAGCGTAGAAATAGTCTGATCTTGCCAAAATTTGCCCAGTAACCTCTGATGCAGATACTAATAGGAAATAAATTGGGGAAGGCTTAAGAGGAAGATGCAAGAAGAGTAGGGAATGTCTCGGGAACAACAGCTCAAAAAAAGCTTTTGCAGAAGGCAATGGTCTTGTGCATTGGAGGATGTTACTTTAAAAGGAGTTTAAAAATCGAGAGTGCTAATCCTGTTACTGCATAAATCACCAGTCAGTGTTATATGGTGTGTTGTGAAAGTGTCTCCATACTTAACTATAGGCAGCCATTACTGCTCTGTTACTGCAGTTGGGATGGTACTTCTATGCTGTCATTCTTGGACAAAATACAGAATATTCTTAGTGAAGGTTCTCAGGCCACATTTAATTTTCCACTTTGCTCATTGTCTTTGTAATAGGGTATTTTATAATCCAGTTTCCCAACAAACAAACGATGTGTGGTATTTTAACATTTCTCCCTACAATAGGTCTTTGGAGAGCCAAAGATGGTTCTCAGCATAGTTGAAATCTTCAGATGTTTTGCAGAGGCCATTAAATAGATTAAACCCTCCCCAAAGATCTTTCTGCCCTCAGTAGCTCTTGGGCTATTGCTCCCTTCACTTTAGGGTAGGTGGCAACATTGAAAAACTGTTTTTTTTCATTGGGTTGCTCAACGGAGTGCATCTTTACCACATAACAGCTTTGGGCAGGGAAGCTGTGGATTCACACATATGTGTTGTAGGTGATCTTTGGATAACTGTATCTGCAGAGAGTTCAGTGTGAAAGTGTAAATGGTAAGAATTTTAAAAGCGGCAGCTTTCTACATTTATTCCTTATGAGAACATTATTACTGCAACCTTAAAATTAATTTTTCACTTTAGCTTAATCTTTCCTAAATACTAATAAGCATTATTTTGCTGTGTAGAAAACCACTTAGATTTTATGTAATTGGTGTTAGATGTATTGAAGTTGCAGTTTATATATAAGTATTATATAATATTTATATGTTATGGATGTTGGTATAAACACTAATAAATGGTGATTTGCTTATTGGTTTGCTATCAGGAAAGCAGGTTTTCCCCCTCTATCGGACATGTCTGCAGGTGGATGGTTAAGGGTTGGTTTTTTTGGTTTTCAATTCTTTTTTCTTGGATGAGCTTCCTTATTCCATTTATAGCTTTCCTCCAGCCAAATTTTCTATAGGCCTTTCACCAGTCGCCATTGGGAAAAGAGCAGTCTTTGTATTTTGCTGTATTTTCTGTGATGCAGCTAGGTCATTAAACCAACCAGCTTCTGCTATCTGTCAGAGCATTGTGGATTAAGGCACGATTATTTAAAAGAGGACCAGAAGTAAAAAATCCTAACAATCCTAAACTGAATTCTCTCCCCTGTGTCCTCCCAGACATTGGTAAGATCTTAATGAAAACCTACCAAACCACAGATGGAAAAACCTTGAAGTTTCAGGCAAAAAGAGTACTCAGGGTTCTGTTACTTTATTTCACTTTATGGTTACCTACAAACATAAATTAGGGTAAATTTAAGTTTATTGAACAAAATTTGTGTTGTTACTGAGGAAACTCTTAATAAGAAGTGTTGTGTCTGATGTCATTCCCTGCATCCTTTTACGAAGTGAGTCTGTGCTACTGGTTAAGTAGTGCAGCTTCCTGAAAATAAGGTAACTGTTATCTTGAGATATTTGACTCCTAAAGCTATTCCTTAAAGGTTTCCAGCAATTGAGAGAATACTAAAAAAAATCCAAGATCTTTAAAAGTTTGTGGCACTCCTCTGACGATCTCTTGCTATTTTTAAGTGAGTTTGGGAATTTGGAACTAGAAGCTGGAAAGTTCAGAAAGTGATCTGGAAGAGCTTGTGCCATCCCCATCCCCCCAGCAATGAAAATGAACCTGTGGGACAGAAGAGTCTGTCAGTGCTCTGTATCTCACTTCCTTTTCTGTTTCTCATAACTTTGCGACCCGAATAACAAATACAAAGCTTTAGTTGGGAAATAGAGCCATTGCCCAGAAGAATGATATTTAATATTTCAAACAGGATGTATTTTACCAGACCTTTGTGATAACTGCTGCGTCAGTTGTTTGTATCATATGCGTTTTTGGCTGACTGAGCAAGAGCTGATGGCTGTACCTTTCAGCTCATGTGAATTCGGTGCAGGGACGACTACTGAAACAATGCAAATACTTTATGCAGTTCTAAATGGTTTCTCTTTCCAGATTAACGAGATTTTACTTGGCTGAGGCCCATTGCCCTAAAAAAGTATTTGGAGAACTTTTTTTTTCCCCTTAACATTGTCATGTGGAAAAGTCTGTAATTAGATGAAGCTTTTTATAGTCCAATGTCTAGAAAAACTCTCCTGTGCCGTAATGTTGCAGTAAGTGCCATAAGTACTTCACTTATGTTCACTCCTATCTTTTTGTGCTGCAATACTCTTTCTGATAAGCTTCGAGAAACTAGTTTAGATATTAACATTGCACAGTAGTGTGAAGAATACAACTTAAACAGAGGCTGTTGGAACCAAAGTTTTATTCAGTAGGAAATCTCAAAATAGTTAATTTCTGAAGATGTGAATCAAAATTAAATGCTGAGCTTTCTTGTGAAGACTATTTGAAAGGAAATCTTCTTGGAATCAACAGCATTTTCAAGGGAACTGGTTTAGATTTCTTCCATTGTAATGAATATTTAATTCAAAATATGAACATCTATTTCAAGAAAAGTTTAATTTCAAAAAATAATGTGTGTATGTTTTTTCCTGTTAAGTGTTTTAATGAATTGTTTGCAGTTGCAAACGTAATTTCTTTTTGTTATTTGCATAGGTTTTTTCCCTTTTTTTTTGTTCTTATCAGCATTTGAATAAATGTTGGTGCTGAAGGTCTTTTGGAGGAGTATAAGAATGATAAGCATACTTACCTCCAGTAATGTTTTCAATTAATTCTTCTGCAGTTGCAGTTTTGGAATATTTGTCGTCATCATACATATTTTCTATCCAGTAGCCACAAGCTACAGGCACCAAATAGTTTACATACAAAGAAAATAGTCTTCTCTGTGACTCTCGGGAAATATCTTCAAAAGCAAATACTGCATTTTTAAGTCTTGATAATTTTAAATGTTCTTTATTCTGTGCTTCCAAAAACATTTTGACATACTTAAAACATAGCTGCATCTGGGATGTTGCACAAACTCCTTTTTTTTTTCCCCCCTACTTTTTCTCCCCATCCTCCCTTACGCCGTGATTGACAAAGGTTAGTATTATCTGCTTTTAGTCTTCTGATCCGTATGAATAATAAAACATTCAGTTTCTTACTATTTATGTACTGCTTTTTATCCTCAGTGGAAATTACTTTGAATCTACAGATGAAAAGCATGCTAATTTATAAAACTGGGATATCTGTCCTAATTTTACAGATGTGGCAAACCAAAGGAATGAGATAATTAATAAGATTAAGTTCTGCAGCAGAGTCAGAAATGGTTTTGTGGCAGACATGATATGGCCTAGCAAGGGTTTGGACCACAGTGGACATATAGAGAAAAGCTAGGTCCTTTCTGTGTGATCTAAGTGTCATCTAAACGCAAGGGTCCTCTGTGCAACAGCCATGCAAAATTCACCATCAAAAAATGGCAAAGTAATATTTGCTCAACTGTTATTACAGAGATTGTGGGAAAAATAAATTGGTATCTTGTTTGTCCTTTCCATATAGTAGTGTCAGTGTGTGTTTACAAATATTTTTATAAAGTTTATGTATTATTAACTGTGTAATATATATAATTATATATATATACATACACATAAAAATAAAACCCACAGGCGTTTTAAGAGTGGAGTTCCTTGAATGCAAATCCTTGGTTAACTTGTGGTTGTCTTCCTAGGGTTCAGCAAACTCCTGCTTTTGATGGCAGCCTTCTGCTCCTTTGAGAGTAGAATGAGACAGTGGAAGGACTATGGAAAAAATATGCTGGGGACATCATAACTGGGAGGGGTCAGTAATCTCTGGGGTGGATCTCATACAGTTGCTGAATCACCAAGGCCTATTTATGTATGTAGACTTTATCTTTTTAAATAAATACATAAAAATAGAAAACAGTTGCATTTACACATTTGAAAATGGTGGAGCCTTTGCAGGGTGGGAGGCCAAACACAACTTTTTGAGGCCACTGCACAGTGCAGTGCGTTGTCTTGCAAAAAGTTTGGATTTTGGGAAGTTCTCTTGGTGAGGTGTTTGAACAGTGGCCAGTGTCTGATTCTTCAGGTTGTGATGCACACAGATGCTGGGTGCTGGAGTGTGTGCTCCACCTCAGGCTTTGAATAGTCTAATTGCAGTGAAGCCCTTTAGTTTGTTACAACAGTTTTTTCTAGAAAGAGGGCATAATTAAATGTGAGTCTGTCACCATCAGGTCTTCTGTGCTAATACTCAGAAGTGCTACAATTAAATGCTATTCTGTATTTGCATATAGAATGGTTTCCAGTTGGAGAACTCTGCTTGCTGTAGAGCTACTATGCGTCTTAATTCACTAATATATGTTTTAGCAGGGTATATTTATTTGAGAATAGGGCTGCCATTCAGAAGAACCTGAACAGGCTACAGTAATGGGCTGAACAAAATCTCCTGAGTTTCAGAAATAACAAATGCAAAGTCCTATACCTGGAGCAGACTCATTCCCTCCATCAGGACAGACAGGAGACCACCTGGCTGGGAAGCTGCTCTGCTTGAGAAAGACCCAGGGCTTCTGGTGGACAGTCAGCTGGGCACAGGTCACTGGCATCACTGAAGGCTGAGAGCTTTCTGATCCTAAAAAAGACAGCAACAAACCAGTCCAGGTCTGGAAGGGATCACCTTTGAGGAGTGGCCAAGCGAATAGGGCTTGTTCAACCTGGAGACGAAACTGCTTCAGGGAGACTTCACAGCAGCCTCCCAACACTTTGGGAGGTCACTTAAAAGGCAGTGGTCATAAATTGAAAAAGGAGAGCTTCTAACTGATATAAGCAAAATATTTTTCAGTCTGAGGAGAACTGAATGCTGCTGAGGGGGTTACCAGAGAACCTTTGAAGTGTCAGTCTTAGAGATCTTCAGACCTTGACTGGACAAAAGCCGTGAGCAACCTGGACAGACTTCAGAGTCCACCCTCCTTTGGAGCAATGGGCTTGACTACAGAGCTCACAGGGGGTTTCTATGATGTTAGATTCTACTTTTGAGAGAAACTGAGACACGGCATTTGTAACTTGCTTGAGATGACATTCCATCTGTGGCTGAACTGGGAATAGAGTTATTAAATTCTGAGCCTCAGTGGTGCATATGTGCATGCTAATGAGATCTCTTGGGTGACAGAGCCAACGCCTCTTGGGAAAATAGCCTTGAAAGAAATCTAGGTTAAATCCACATAGTGTTCTATCATACTGATGTCTGAGATTCAGGAAGTCATAGGGAAAAAGCAGAGAAATTTCAGATAAAATAAGTGAGCAGGATAAGAAAGAGACAGGAACTGGAACAATCAAGGTCAAAGAGACAATGTAGTATTGATCCATTTTAAGTGGAATAGGAACCTTCTAAGTTCCTGTTTTTAAACATTGATATAATTCAAGATAATAATGAGAGAAATACTGCATTAAAGTTACAAATTGATTTAGTGTAGTTTTTATAAGTTACTTTAGAATTTAAGTCAGTTGTGAGTTAAGGAATGCAGATGTGGAAAGGCTTTATTTTAGCAATCATTAAAAACGAAATTTTTTTCAAAATTGGACAGTTTAATGAAATGCTGTGTTTGATGTGCTGTAACCATAAAGGATGTAGTGATTTTGCTTTCTGGAAGCAAAATACATTCTGAAAAATGTCCCAGATGACCTCTTAGGTTTGAGGGTTTGTGTTTAAAAAAAGTAAACATCCCTCAGGCACCTCTTGTCAGATATGTTTGCCAGCTTTTACCTGCAGTTTTTGGTCTGTGGCTTGCAAACTTGCACTAGAACCCTTCTCTTTTCTTAAAATACTTGACAAAAATAGATGCCGAATGCAGAACAAATTTTCATCATCTTAATTGATGAAAAGATACAGATAAATTCACCAACATTAGTATATCGTATAAAAAAATGTGACTTCCACCACCTCTTCTCTAGCCAAGCTTATGAAAACTCTGTATTCAGTACTGTACGGTGGCAATTGTGGATTTCTGTGACTGTCAGTGGCATGCAGAACTTTTAGTTCAGCATCCAGACACTTAGAGACAGGACATTTTCCAAATGTTGTAGGTTTTGTTGAAGTTTTCATGTGGGGAGTGGAGAGAAGGCAGAAGAATTACAAAACCCTAAAGCAAAGGAGATAAAGGGCGTGTGGAGCTTTATTACTTGTTTAGCACAGACCCAGAGCTCCTGGAGGTATTTTTTTCTTTAATGAAGCCAGTGGTAAGGATTATTTATTAATCTTCACCCTGTATAGTATTAGTGTTACTTAAAAGCTGTAGATGTGATTCACAGAATGGCTGGCATTGGAAGTGGCCTCCGGAGGTCATCTGGGACAACCCCCATGCTCTAACATGGCCACCTGGAGCTGATTGCTTGGAACCATCTCCTGTCAACTTCTGGGTATCTCCAAGGATGAAGATAACCTCCCCGGGCAAGCTGTGCCAGCGTTTGGTCACGCTCACAGTAAAAATGTTTCCTTGTGTTCAGAAGGAGTATGAGGTTATATTAAGATCCTGTTGTGCTAATCTCTCTACAGAGGAAAAAAGGTCAGTCCTTGCCCTTAGTATTTACAGTGAAAATGCAGATCAAGCATGTTTGGTGTGGCAGGACAAAGTACAGAGCACTTGGGTGGCCATAGCCCAGCTCCTCTTCACCAGACCATAGCGCAGTGGTGAGGTGAATGGTTTACCTTGTGGCAGTGATGAAGGGAGGAAAGGGAAGTAAGGTGTGCCCGGTTACTTGGTATGTGGCAGAGACTGGAGAACTCTGCTTTGAGGTAGGGAAAGAGGACAAGAAAGAACTTAGAGGAAGACTCAAAACCAAGGTTTCATAGCAAGAGAGGGAAATTGGTGAATCTTGGAACTGGACAGAAGAGGAACAATCTGGAGAACACAGTTTGAAGAAAACAGTAAAATACAGTGTGTGTGGTTAGTTGCACAGTTGCTGTAGACAGCCTGGTTTGAGGATGTAGCCGAAAGTTGTTAATGTGTAAGAAAGTCCTTGCCTGATCTAAAAAGACAGAACTTTCATGTCATTTAAGTGTGCTTGTTTGTGTCACATGCATCTCGCCTTCCCTCCCCACCCCCTGCCACAGCTAACAATGATTACTCTTAAAGCTACTCCCAAATGTAACCAAAGCAGCAGTCTAAATAGTTACAGGCTTCTTCCTTCTTTACCCATCCTCTTTAATTGTTGGCTGCCATCAAGTTTTGAAGTCTCTTATCTCAGAAATGAAGGCAATGTTTAGGTAAATCAGGATTACTCATGTCAATTAAGAGTTGCAGGATTACTCTTCAACCCTTCTTTTGTTGTCCCTCTATTATCACGTAGCTGTGGGTGAATTGCTGATTCATGTCCTTTACATTCACTTTACAGTTGTAATTTTATTTTACTTCCTGCAGAGAAATTGAGCCCTTCATTTTCCACCATGTTTCTCTCTAGTTTTATTTCCTGCTCCCCTCCTCTTGCCTGTTTTCTGATTTTTGCTCTCCCTTCACCTCTGCCTTTCCCAATACATGCAGCTGCAGCTCCCTTTCTACCCACCAGCACTGATTCTCCTTTTAAGATGATCTTGAGGTGGCCACTTATAGTAATGCTTTTATTCTATTATAGTTATGGTGTTTGAACCATGAATGGGTCATTTGACAGACACTTCATTTTTTAATAAAACTCCCCCATCATTCGGTGAAAGAGAGCGTTCAACTAATAGGAAAATGACCTTGGACTTTGAACCATCATGAAGCTCTTGGAATGTATTTTCTTCTCACTTCTGGATTTCTTAGTGCTACGTAACAGATTTTGTATTTACAATATTATTTCAAAGACCATATACAGATACTAGAAATACAGGAAGAGGTTAAAAGTACCAACTGCCTAATAGATAATAATTATCTTTTTTTGGTTTTTCAGGTTACGTGACTAAAGCAAACAGCAGCAGAAATAAGGTCTGGTTTTCATGCTATTCTTCAGGCAGAGAGCCTTTGGCCAGATGGACAAGTCCCTGTCCATTGTGACAGGAGAGGAACTGGCAGTGCTGCCACAGAAGGATTGCAGTGTTCAGATAGAAACTGCGCATAAACAACCGTAGCTTGTTTGCTGGATAGGCGAGAAATCTCTGAAGCACCTATTGTATATAGAGTGGTTTTTTCCAACTAGCAAGTTAAAAGATCATTGTACTTAAAATTTAAATTTCATTTTATTAGTAAGCATAAAATTACTGCTTGAGAAGCAAATCAGTATGATGGCTTTCCAGATTCACAGCATCTGCCAAGTGAGGAGTCTTGCAAAACCCTGCCTTAATTTCCCATCTGCAACAAGTAATAAATAGAATATCAGGCTTGGAGCAGTCTTTGCCATCAGAGGAATGCAGAGCTCTTTCATAATCAAGTTCATTTTAAATTGACTGTCTTTTGTGAGGATTTTCTACAGATGTCATATTTACAAGTCAGAGCAGATGAGTCTGACCAACAGAATTCAGTTTATACAGCCATTGGTCAGTATTTTATTTCAAGACTTTTTAGCCTCTCTCATTAAAAAACACTTCCAGGGAGTCATCATTAACTTCCCTACTTCCTGTTCCACTAATTAAAGCTGCAGTTGGTCAATATTTGCCTTTAGGAAGCTCAGTCTGCCCCACTGTATTCTGTCCATCAGTGTGAGCCAAGTGGCACACAAAGGACCACAGAAGAAAACTGTTCTGAACAGCTTCCAGCCGGTTTTACCCACATTAACTGTAAGCTTTTATATATGTGTTTATATATATATATTAGATATTAGTCTCAGATTCATAATTACGGATGTTGTGTATTATACTGCAGACATTTTTAGGAATATTTGTAATAGTAACACTCTGCATCTGGTTTCTCTGTGAATCAAAGACTGTGTGTTGGTTCCAAAAGACATTTCCCTGTCCCAAAATTATTTTTATTGCTATCATATCTATTTTTAAATTTGGGATATTATCTTTTTCATAGCTGTTCAGCAGTCATACTGTATTCTGGACTTCCCACAGCATATTATCCATCATATCTGGTTTAGGCGGATTCTTACCTAACTGATTCATCTTTTTTTTTAATCGTATCATTGATGTGTCCTTAATTTTTGCAAAGGAACAAGGTCTGATAATTTTCTCACTCATTTTAATATGAACTAGACATATGCCTTGTAAGATTTTAGACTGCTTTACTTTTATAATATTAAAGCAATTATATTCCACTATGTACAAAAAGCCACAAGGGGAAAATCTAAGTTATTACCAAGTCTAATTATACACATTTGTGGCTCAGTATTGGAGCTACTTAGAATAAATTTGTCATACTACCCCAAACATGAATTTGGTCATTCTGAAATTCAGTATTTCTTTAAAGGAGGAAAAGAAAATAAAGAAAAAGTAGTATTAAAATTGAACTAAAAAGAACAAGAGAATATATGGCCAGTAACCATTAATAACTGCTAATGTTTGCAGGTTTAAGGAGGTATTAGCTTTTTTCTTTCAATCTAGTGCAGAAGAGGTAATGGTAATTGTCATAAAGGTGTTATTGTGAAGATCTCTCTCCAGCTGAGTGGTGCTTTGGTGAATAGTTTGTGGTATTATCTGTCCATTTGCAAAGTGTTTCGTGGTTTCAGTAACAAGACAGAGAGCAGCTTTATATTAGCTGCTGTGGTCACTGATGAAGGGATCTGTACTGAAAACTGTAGTCATCTTGTAACTTCTTTGTGAGAAGACTCTAGTGTTGAATCTTGCTAGTCTCAAATAATACAGAACTTAATACTTCTCATTTTCTATCTACAGGAAAATTGTTCCTGTATTGAAAAAAATTGAAAATTTGAAACTATTGAGGTTGAGAAGTTCTGAACTGTTTAATTTTAACACTGTAGGATTTAGTGTTCAAGTGGCAGAGAGATGCTTCCGTTTCATGTCTTGTCCATGGGAAATAGGCTAATCAAATGTTTTCCCATTAGAACAATCGGCTCATCGAGGGAAACAAGCCAGTTTTGGGCTTGCATCCAGTTCCTCCTAAGGCATTTTGCATCAGAGATTAATTTTGCGGCATCATCTTAAGGCTGAGGATTCATGAGGGACTTGAAAGTCCTCATGGGGCAGGGATGAAGCAGAGGGAGGGGAAAGGACCGTAACAGTAATGATTAATTATTACTGCTCACGAAAGTAGAGCAGCATATTTTTAGAGGTCAGTCTTCACCTCAAGTACACAAGGTTTTCTTTTGTCGGAGACCTCTGGCAGTGGAAAGCTGGCCTAGAGAAAAATTAGTCAGTGAGGCTGTAATGTCATATTGTGCTCTGGCAGTTGTAACCATGTGGGGAGAAGTGCTAATTCAGCACTGTCCCTCTTAGTGGGGATCTGCTTTCACTTAAAGTGTTTCCTTTCAGAACATGACTTACCTGGAAGAAGGGTGAGCATCCATTCAACTTTCTTCTCTTGCAGTGCAGAGGGTCAGGTTTTGTATAGTGAGGGACAAATTATTCTTTTGGGTCAGTACAATGCGAACTAAGCTGTCATGGCAACAATACAAAAGCTTAGAGAGCTTAGCCATGGGGCAGCTACTAATATGAGTGTAATTTAGCTTCAGTAGGATATTTATAATATTTTAATTTAGAATGGTTTTAAACTGCTTGATAATATACTTAGTTTTCAGATTAGGAAGTCAATTCTGTGTTTTCCTTCACTAGCATAAAATGTTTTCAGTGTTGTCAGTTGCAGTTTTCTTCTGTACTGAGATGCTGTGCTTTCATGCATTCTGTTTAGCAAGAGCCTAAACTGGGCTTGAACTCTTGCTCTAAATTTGGTGGGCTGTTTTCAGTAGGTTGGGGACAAATTAATGCAATAGGCTACTACAAATACAAAATACTAATGCTAACATTTAGCTGCTGGTAAAGGATAAGAGAGTTGTATTAAACCTGTTGTTTATGTCTGTCATCTTATATAGCAAAGTGAAATTATTTAGGTTGGAATACTGATAAACTTGTCCTTCAGGTTCCTCCTAGCATGGTGAAAGTGTAAAAGTTTCTTTGTTTTTTCCAATTATTTTTTTGGCCTATGTAAAATTAATCTGACAATAATCCTCATTTCCAGGTGTAGGTGTTCACACTGTGTATGCCTTCTGCACCATTTCCCAGATTTCTTAGTCTTTCTAAACTTACTAAATAATGTAAAAATGGATGATGCACTAGTGGATGATTCTGCTTAAGAGATAAAAAAGGTGTAGGAGATAAAAGCAGCACTGGGAAAGAATAAAGATACTCTTTATGTTCATCTTTAGGGAATATTTTGGCATTGTATCCCAGAGCCACACCAGTTTGCTATCCCTTTTTCTGATGTTAAATTGTAATGGTTTAAATGACAGCTATTTTAAAAAGTTTCAACGGGGTGTCCTTCATGCTTTGAAATATCTAGGGAAATAGTTACCTAATGATAGAGGGCAATATGAAAATCCTTGGTTTACCTAGTTTAGATTTATAATTGAGATGATTTATAGAAGAATCCACAGTGATTCTCAACTTGACCTGAGGGTTAATTAGATTAGCATGGGTATTATGTCCTGTTCTCAGTCTTTGCAAACAACCAGGTTAAAAATTAGGCAGCTAGTAACCCGGTAACTTTTTTACACTGAATTCCTTAAATAATTAGTACTGTAAAAACTATAAAGAGCTGTTACTTTCCTCATTTTCAGTCGACAGCAAATGTTTTCTTGCCAGTCTCACATTGTCTTGCAATGTATCCCAGAAATGTTGATTGGAAGGGGCCTCTGGAAGTCATCTGCTCCAGCCTCCCTTTAGAAACGGGATGGTTGCCAAAGCAAGATTAGCCATGACTTTCTCTGATTGAGTCTCGAAAACCTCCAAAGATGGAGATTTCACAATCTGATTTACTGCAGTAGTTAGGAAGGTAATGTAAAACAGAATCAAACTGAAGATACTTCACAGAGTTTAAATATTTCTGAATCAAATTTGGCAGCCGTTGTCTGGCAAATAAACTGCATTGCCACTTCTGTATGAAAGATAATTGCAGTGTACTATAAAGGTGGGTTTCACATCACTTAATTTTAGCTGCACATGAATTAGGTACCTAATTTGTTAACCAAGGAATTTCCCTCTATAATCAGTGAAAAGAAGTAAATCCGACCAAAATGCTACTTCTCCCTCTCCGGGATCTTTGGGATGAGTCATTCCCAGGAAGTGCCACTTTCTCCCACTATTTACAGGGAGTGTCCTCTCTCCATTTGCTTAGATGGCTTCAGCCAGATAAGGAGAATTACTTCCCAACTGGGCCAAGACAGTGTGAGGACTACACTCACAACTTTGTTCAAGTGGGAAATCATACTAATTAGCAAATACTGCAAAAAACCTCCCTGTGAGGCAGAACATTGACTTAACAAACATAGCTATCAAGCCTTCTCAAGCACTTCCCTCATGCTCTTCCTTAGTTTTCTGGTTTTGTGTTTTTTGTCATAGTGGTTTTGCCCTGGTCATCATTTTACCCTATTGTTTTTTGGTTGCAAAGGGGTAATGAATTTCTTTGTATTTATTTGAATTCAGATATTTTCCCAGGATTATCGTGGCTTGGAAGAGGGTTACTCAAAGTTGGATTTGTTTTTTTTTTTTTCTTTGAGTGTGAGTTATGCAAACTCTTGGAGGAGAAAAGAGTGTTGTAATGTGGCTGATAGAGGAAGGATTTTGCAAGCAGCAGTTTATTGCTTTGGATGCCTGTGGGGACTGCATGGTTATGCAAACTAGTGCCCCAAAGGGGAAACATCCTGTCATTCCTTTAGTATTACACAAACAGCAGAGAGACATGGCAAATGCTGTCTTAGAGCAGAAAGCTTCCTTAACAACAACTTACAAAGCATCTTTTTTTCATTCCCATTTTTACTGTTCTGCCGGCCAAGCTGTGGTAAAGGCTCTTTCGTCCTGATGGAACAACATAGGAAAAGACATATACTGCTGTTCTTACTACCTTTGATCTTTTGTTGGTTTTTCAGGTTCATATAAATTGCATATACCAAGGTAAAAATGAGTCTGACCTTTCTGAGTTGACTTCCTCACTGCTGTTTTTGCGTGGAGGTTGCCTGAGAATGGATATTTTTCTGTCTGCAATCTGTGAAGTGGCTCACTGTGTGTTACTAGGTGTATCAGGAGATTTTGTTATATTTTTCTCTTAAGTCTGCAGATTTAGTCAGTGACAATGGCATTAAAACTGACTGATGGTACAAGTTTTACTAAACCTCAAATTGAATAGACCTGTTATAAACTATGCTGAGTAACATAGGTTTCCAAACAATTGTGATGAAGTGCACACAGCCTTCTCTGGTGGATGCAATGTTTGTGCTTGCTGGCCTGAAGTACTTCTCTTGGGAACAGTGTTGAAGGTCCCTCTCTGATGCCTTGCAGGACCCTGAGGATGCTGTGCCTGTTGGGCAGAGGAGGGCCTGGTGCTGGTGCATGTGCTTTGGATTGGCCTTTATGCTGGCTGGTGTGATCCTGGGTGGTGCCTATCTGTACAAATATTTTGCATTCCAGGTAAGCCATATACTTGTTATGAGAGGGTTGTGTTTTTCTCTGTGGAAAGAGAAGTAACAGACTATTTTTCTGTGTTACATTTAGAAGAGGAGCAGCAGACTAAACCAAATGAACTAAACCTTTTTTTCTTTCTGAAACTTCAGCTTTTCTAGAGGCCAGGGCTATGGTGCTCTGAAGTTACCCGTCAGCAGAGGAGGGCAAAAGTGAAGCCATCAAATAAAAGAGAGTAGCACTTTTGAAAACATTACTTTGCAGAGAAAAGATTATATGTAAATAGGACTTGGGTCTAGAACTTCAGTGGTGTCCCAGATCTTTATCTGCTCTCTTTCCTCTTTTGCAGTGCCAAATGCTGGAGGTGGATTAACCCCTTGAAAGCCTCTTTGTTTCCTAATGCATGTGGTACTCCTAATGCACAGGAAAGGAACTGCTTGTCAAAGGAACAGCAGTGACTCTCCTCTTTCCTAGCCTCTACAGAAAAAAGAAATATGGGCCCTGCAGGGGACTTGGGAAAAGTGCAGTCAGCATAATTTAAACATGCTCTGTCAAGTCGAATCCACGCTGACAAGATTAGACCGCTAACAAAATGTATTTTCAGCCTCTTAACAAATGGCATCGCTGCAAGAGGAGCCCTGTGAAGGCAGTGGTGCCAGGGAAGTGGAGCATTTACCTGAAACATGGGAGATCTGAGCTAAATATTATCTTCCTTGAGGGGGAGTTGTAACTGGGCAGTGCTGAATCTGCTGGGCTGTTGCCCAGGTGGTGTGAGCACACTTTCCCGGCTTCAGAAGCTGCTGGGTTTGCAAGATCATAGAGTCAGAAAGGGAGAGTATGAGCAAAACATGAATCCCCCTAGCCCACTGGTTAGTGCATGTAATTATAAGGTGGAAATCCTTGTTCTTGTCCCTGATACCACGATTGTTGATTTTTCCCCCAATTTAGTAGCTGCTAATGTGGAAGGCAAAGTGATTAAGCTTGAGAAATTCTAGCTGAACCCGCAGTCCATAATCTCTTTGGCTATCACAATAACCGAATTTACAGGGGAGCAGTAGTAGTGTAAATGATGCTTAAACCGCATAGTGTATCTTGATGGATTAACAAGCTGACTAGCTGAAGGCCACCAGCTGAAATTGAAAGTGCCATTTAATTCAAACCTGTGGTACTTGTCTATGAGTCAGATCTGGGTTGGAGGAAGCATTCAGGAATTGAGCTAACATTGCACTGAAGACATGTTTTCGGTGTAAAACTGTACTGTGTACTGTGACCGAAGAACACGAATTGGTTGTTTTAATTTCTTTTTATTACCTTTTGGTCTTTAGAACTATTTAAAAAATTATTTTAGAAACTGACTTCTAAAACTTTTGAAGCTTTGTAAAAATAAGCAACTTTGCAGAATAACTGAGGTTGGAAGAAAAGTTTTGAAGCCATCTGGTCCAACCCTCTGCTGCAAGCAAGACCAAATTTAGAGTTACTTGCTTTTTAAAGGTGATTTGGATGACCGGTTTTAAATTGTAATTTTGACTACAGTTAGATCATAATTTAGTAGTAATATGCATGCATATAGATGTAGGAACTTCATTGTCTTTCTCAAAATACGTGTAAGACTAGATTTCAAGAACCTGTTTATGGGATCCTTGAATTCAAGGGAAGAACTCCCTCTGCGTTGAGTACAATCAAGGTTTTAGCCACTGTAGCTATTTTAGCCATTGTAGATAGCAACTGGCTTCTACTTTGGTGTATGAATCAAATTAAGGGGAAAAATTTCATTTAGGCTGACAAGTTTTTTGTTCCTGCAGTGCTTTGAAAATATTACTTTTAATGTTCTAGGTTACTGATGTTTTTGTTGCTGTGTTCTTTACTATATTTAGCAGGGTGGTGTGTATTTCTGTGGAATAAAATATATTGAAGATGGCTTAAGTTTACCTGAGCCTGGGGCAGAAGCTCAGAGTGCTCGCTACCACACAATTGAGCAAAATATTCAGATCCTAGAGGAGGAAGATGTTGAGTTTATCAGTGTGCCAGTCCCTGAATTTGCTGATAGTGATCCTGCTGATATCGTCCATGACTTCCACCGGGTAAGAAATATTTCTGAAGAAGTTGAAAGCATTTAAAACTTGAAAAATGTTCCCCCTCAGTCATCCTGATAAACGTACTCCTCAATTATCGTGGTTGGGGAAAGCGGAGGATGGAGGAGGCAGCAGAAATGTTTTGATCAGCAGCAGGCTGCAAGCAATTATTAACTGGGCATACAAAGTACAGCGTTATACAATCATCGTGAAGTGGTATGTAAATCACCATTTGTTTTTAGAAAGGGAAAAATCTTAGATCCATTTCCTTTCTTCAGTATGAGGAAGTAAAGAGAATATACTTCTTGCTCTGCTAAGTCCACTGGGCTAGAATTTGACCAACTTTTGTGGTGCTGAGGGAAGTTTGGAAAGAACTGTCATAGCTTTGGGGTCAGCTTGCAGGGGCTGATTGTATCTCATGTCACGAGGTGTGTTCAAGCATCCCCAGAGGTGCTCTCTTAGCATGGCTCAAAACCCCAGAGCAGCGACAGAAAGAGAAGGAAAAGACAAGTTGACCAACGGTGGAAGAGAGTTCATTTTCCAGATACAATAGGAAGTCTAGCCAAAGTTTAATTTTGTTGTGCACCAGAGGCTACTGTGATTCCTAGAGACACTGAACTAGGGTATCAAAGTACTTTTAGCTGTTTCTTCCTTTTTTGAAGAAACCTTGATTGATAGGAATCATGGTAATAAATTTTTGTTAAGGCAGTTGACAGGCCTACAGCTCTTAGTATTAACAGCAGCTGTAAAACAATTAGAAGCCCTCCTTTCCTGTATCAGCATGATTGGAGCTGTCTGATGGCGATGAAATGTTGTACAGCTGGTTTTCAAATGTCTGTGAACATGTGAAGACTTCAATGAACAGCTTTTTTAAACAAGGCTGAAAAAGAAGAATGGAGAAGTGTCCTATTTTTTTGAATGCAAACTTTAGAGTATAAAGTTTTTCAGGCAAAATGAGTGCTATGAAATATTCATAACCAGATTTGGAGGAAAACATTGCTTGCTCGAACTATGTAATTTAAAAATATTTCTGAATATATTTAGGGAGCTTCTGTGAAGAATTAGAACAAAGACTACAAAGAGGGAAAACTAGAAAATAAAAAACCAGCTTCGAAGAAGTGAATAATACTAGAAATTTACTTTTTGATTCAGTAAGTTAAAGGCTTTGCTCTAAAGGTCAGTGCGAGAGTCATTTGCCATAGGTACAGCACTTGCTTCCATGTAATGAGATTAGTTGCACTGGTGATTGCTGTTTTAACTGTTGGGCTCTTGGTGCTCAATATTTTATATACATCCCCAGCCTCAGAGTTTTCAGCAGCTAGAGATAATGTCTTCTTTAGCAAGAACAGGTGCAGTAAAACACAGCTCAGTGATCAGAGCTACAGGATTCATCAGGTTTTTATCAAATAATGGCAAATCTTGCAGTTCAGGTGCTATATAACACGAATAATCATTAACTCTTCAAGTCAGTAGTATTTTAGAAAATAGAAGAATTTTTGTTACATTATCTGTAACAATATCTTTTCCTTCTGTGTTTTGTTTGTACTGGCAGCATTTCCCCTTTAGACTATATCAAAATATCAAAGCATGCTCATCTAGAGCAAGGCTTTTGCCCTGTTGTTTCAAAATGCAGGCACTAGGAATACTGTACTTATTTCTGTAACAGCTCAGATACACTTCTGTGGTTTCATTGCTGTAGTGCATTTGAGCTACTTACTGCCTGCTGCCTTGCCCAAATCCCTGTCGTAGATACAAATTCTCATCAAGCCTGCCTTTTACTTCTGCATTTACCCACCCTCAGACTTTATAGTGAACAAAACAATAGTTTGAAGAAACGCATGAGGCAACAGCAGTTCAGCAAGGGTCTGTATGTCAATTTTCTGATGGTCTTGTTATTTTGATTAAAATAAATATTTTCTCAACAGAGACTCACTGCCTATCTTGACCTTAGCCTGGATAAGTGCTATGTAATTCCTCTGAACACATCAGTTGTTATGCCACCAAAGAATTTCTTGGAACTGCTCATCAATATCAAGGTACAATTAAGTTGTAAGTAATTTCTTCTCAGGAAAAAAGCAGATGTTTTGGGTTTTTTTTTCCTTCTGCAGAACCCTGACATTTGCACAAGGCACATGTGTTAGAAAATTAACTGATCACTAGAGATCCTTGCAAAGAGAAAAAGTCCATAACCTACTTAATGATCTACAATCGTGAAGGAATTATTCATTCAGAGGAAGGCAACAAATCCGATTTTATTCTTTGATGCTATAACAGTAAGCTAAGACTGGTTAGCTAAGAGGCATGAAATAGATAGACTGGGAAATCCTTTTAACATGGGCATTCTTTAGAGCATTGGTCCCTACTTTGATCCAGTGGCTCGAGGGTGATGTTCATGAGGTATGTTGGATCTGCTGTGCATGTTTGAGGAAATTAGATGTGTCACCTAGGTGTAATGGAAGTTCATGAGGGTTCTAGCAGCTTTTAGATGGCTCTTTCTGTTTCCAGGGAGGTTTTGTAGGAGTGATCAGGATGTGGGTTTATGATTAGTAAAGCCCATTTAAACAAGAGGCCAGATTCCTGGTTCTGTGAGCACCAGACCTTCAAACAAGATTTGTTGTCCTTAAAAACAGGAACCATGGAAATGACTGAGATTCCACAACTACTGAACAACTAAACATAAGTTTTCAGTATAATGTTGTGGGAGCTCCTAAATGCTTCCCAGCAGGGTTTGATAATTGAACACTGCTGCTGGACTTGGGATGCTGCTGCCTCCCTTGTCACCACCAAGGGCTGTTCTGTTAGTTGTGATAACTGGGTGAAACGTAATGGCCTGTGAAATTAGGGAGACCGAAGTAGATAATCAGTGGGGTGTCTTACTAATTAATAAGAATTTTTTTTTTTAACTTTTGCATATGTGTGCTTTTAATGCAGATTTAAATAGTATTTACCTTGGTTTTTAGCCTTCTGGTTTCTTCGCAAAACAGCAAAACAGGTAGGGAAGTGAGATGATAAACTAACTTCTGTCTAAGATTTAGGGAGAGTGTTTTCAATTCTGTTTTACTAGGATTTGTAACTTTAGAACTGTTATATCATCTTTGGGTTTGCATCTTTCAATAAAGGCTTTGGAATTAGGACTTCAGGAACCATTTCAGCCATTTCTGAGCAGTTTGTATGCATAAATAAATTTCATGTGAAAAATTACTTCACAGGTAAGTCCTCTGCTGCTTTTTTGCTGACTATTTTGAGACTGGCTGTTTAACCACCCTTTCATTTCCTGTACCTCAGGATGATGTGGTGTCTTTAAAACTCAGTGACCCCATTTTTTCTTTTTTACTTTGTCTATGCTGTTTTGTTTCTGTTTTCAGATCACACAAATTCCACTATTAAAATCTGTTCATTTCCTAGTTTGTCATTAGTACTGAATCAAATGTGCTTGGTTTACAAGTAAGAGCATCACCAGGCATCACACAGCTAACTGAAAATCTGTGCAAAACAAGTTTTGATCATTGTCCCCAACAGTGGGTGCCCTAATTTTATGAGACATCTGTTTAATTCTCATTGAATTGACAAAAAGCTGTGGACATTTGATGTCGCAGAAAATCAGGCTAAATGTTTTGTAACTGAAATTTGGGAAACTACTCTGCAGATGCACAAAGTGAGTAAATACTATCTTGCAGTCACACTGGTTGCACAAGGGAAAAATGTATGAAACCGATGTTCTAGTTTCATTAAAATGAGCTGTGAATATGTGCAGAGGGCATTTTATGAAAATAGAGGTGCTCTGGGCTGGTTTGTTTTTTAAGAAAAGCTGTAATTTTAGCCTTTAAAACCACATTTCTATATATTGATACAGTTTGCTTGAATGTGCAGACATGAAAGGCCTCCTTTCTTTGGGAAACATGGCTGAAACCCAGGTATATTTGCTCATCCTCGTTGTTCTCGTTGTTGAGCCAACTGGCTAATTTTAACTGTATGTGATGCACAGGATGTCTCAAAGATGACAGTATTTGTGGCTATGCTGGATCCCAGTGCTGGATAATTGCTCCTGTGGCTGCTGAGCAGAGGAGATTCCTGCAGTGAGCTCCCTCTTCTCCTGTCCCCCCCAGGGAGGGCAGAGAAGGCTGGGTCTATGAGGTGATCAGGGAAGTCCTCTGGTTTGGAGAGCATGAACCTAGGAGTGTTCTTCCAGGCTGCCCCTAAGTACTCAGCACTGCTGCCCACTTTGTCAGTGCCCTCCACTGCTCCTTTGCTCTGGAGCTCCCTCAGGGCTCTCTCCTGAAATTCGAGAGATCAGGAGTTAAGATACAGTAATTTACTGTGATTTAATTACAAAATAATGATTGAGATAATTGGGAGAATGAAGTTTTCTAGGCTCTTATTTAAGGAAAAAAAATTGCTGCTGTTTTCCTCATAGTATGTGTTGAAGAAAATATTCATAATTTTAGTGAATTTTATACAGTCCTTTCTTTTATTTACTGAGGAGAATAGTATTTAATCAGCTTCTCAACATGTCGCCGGGGCTGAAAAGATGGTCTTGTTTTGCAATGGAAATTTCAAGTTGTTTATTGTCAATAAAATACACAGCAGTCTTTCGCCACAGAAGCTGAACATGTTTTCACAATAAACTATCATTTTATTTTTAGAAAGCAAGGAACACCTTCTCTCTTACTATGAATTAGAACCACTCTTAACAGGATTTCTTAAATTAAGTAATATTTTTAAAATTTGGTGGTTATTTACCATTGGTAGTATTAAGAAATCGGCTGATAGCTAAGTCTGTGCATCTTCAGCCATGTACAGTGAGGTGTGCAGAGAGCTGGATTCCTCCCATCATTTCATCTGTGGCAAAATAACACTGAAGAGACTAGAAAAGGCTTGGGAAGCTTTTGCATGTTGTCATGGCTCTTCCCTTTTTTAGTGTATTGCGCCTGAAACGCCATGGTTTTCTAATATGTTTCCACATAAACAGTTGTGGGGTCACCATAGTAACTTACAGGGCTAGATTGTCTCGTCTTGGGTTTGGCTTGAGAGTTGTGACCCATGCTATGAATAAATTCAAGGCTTCCCAACAGCATGGACTGCAGCCGGCCTAATTCATCAGCCATCAGCAAGAGTCTCTCCACGTAGATCACACTTCTGCCAGCTCCACCTGGGAGTTGTTCCCATTGAGGTCTATTAGGGTGTTACTAATTAAATGAAAACTTTGGATGGTAAGTGCAGGACTGATCCATGACAGTGGACACACCTGGAAAAAAACCTGCTGGAGGCTGATGTTACTGTAGCAGGAAGTCAGTGGATGTATGCATGAGTGGAAGATTTGTGACTTTTTTGAGTATAATCATTATGTATTTCTGTAGTATAGTGAAGCTTTCACATTTAGAATAAAATTGTGTGGGTAATAGGTATTTTGAAAGATTTAAAAAAGGTATGTCACAGCCATGTTAAAGAAAAACATTACAAAATGTTCTTGTGTACTTTGACCATGGAGAGATGGCTTTTTACAGTGCTGTTATATTTTTATTCAACAGGCTGGAACATACTTGCCTCAGTCCTATTTGATTCATGAACAGATGATTGTTACTGATCGCATTGAAAATGTGGATCAGCTGGGATTCTTTATTTACCGCCTCTGCCGTGGCAAGGAAACCTACAAACTACAGCGCAAAGAAGCCATGAAAGGTAAATGTTCCTCTGTGATCTTGTGTGTTGGCAAAAAGTTCAGCGATGCTTGAATTCAATAAATAGGCTTGATCGTGTTGAAAGGGTTTACTCTAATTAAAGCAAGGGTTGCTTATTGCAGTAACTGGCTCTGTAGGATAAAGTATATCTGATATTTTCTTGTGTAGGTATGGAAGTAAGTCATTTCATTGTGCAAAAGTGCTCAAGGCCCCAGTAAGCTAGGAGTATCAAAATGAGTTTGTGTGCATGGGCATGTTTTCTGGAGTTCAGCCTTTCATTGATGCTCTTCTTTAATCTTGTTTCTTGGTCCACCCCCACCTAAAATAAAAGAAAGATTTCTAATGTATGAGAAGCCATAGCCTTGTAGTCCAGGTACAGATTTTCAGGTTCTTCTTGTCATTAAAGCCATCTATAAATTGTTCCATGTCTTCCTATTTGCATCAGTGAAATGTGAGTAAGAGTTGTCTTCACAGGAAAATTGTAGTGCTTGGTACTTCTTCACAGAAAATATTTGAAAAACATTATTTGGAAGAGTCTTGACAAGCTGTTAAATAGTGCCTTAAATTTTGCATTTAAATGTTACTCAGATTTACTTTTTCGTTATTTAAGGGTTTTTTTGTTGTTTAATGAGTATGTGGTGTGCAACTGCATACCAATGTAATTGAGTTGCTTGAGTCACATTGTTGGACCTGACTGCTTGGGAAAACAAGGAGAAGAAATACATTTTATAAAAGCAATTTAGAAAGGTGTTTGAAAATTGAAAGGTCTCAATAGCGAAATTAATTCAAAACTCAGTACCTTTATCTTGTGATAATAAATGATGAGCATAGGTTGGCACTGAGCTTAGTTCAGCTAAAATTTGGTTAAATTCTCTCTTTCTCCGATTCCAAGATAATGTTTAAATACTACCAGTCCACTCTTTTTTTGCCTACAGCAGTTTATTCCTTTGCTGTTCCCTCTCTCACATCCCCACAAGTATTTTTACAGATGCACAGAGAGAGAGATTGGGAACTGATCTGGGTTAAAAACTGGCCAGTGTGGGGTTTGAGCAGGTTGGTTTTCACTGTAACCATTACTGCAGTTTGGTTCAGGATCATTGCCTGCTTGTTGATTCTCTTCATCTGAATGTGTGCCTGTGTGTTTTTCCTCTGAGGGGTGGATTGAAGGGGGATAGTTCTGATTTCTGGTGACATCTTATCGTAGGAAATGTAAAACTGTTGTGTCTGATGTACCTCACCCACTCTTCTGTTTACTCTCTGTTCTTTACTAATACAACAGGAATTCAGAAGCGTGAAGCTGTCAATTGCCGGAAGATTCGACACTTTGAGAACAGGTTTGCTATGGAAACACTTATCTGTGAACAGTAATGAGAAATATTACTGTTACAGGAGACTTAAAAATTACAGTATGACCCCACCCTTTGTATTGTGTGCAGTGATTATTTTTTAAAATCTTCTTTTATGTAAGTAGTGGACAGGGCTTTCTTGCTGAACACCTTGCATACTTTTCATCTCATGATACATGTAAAATCAGTATGTTTTAGTTTTTATCTTATTTTCAGGTATGATGTTCTTCTTATATTTGAATAGCAATTGTATAAAGACTTAGTTGCTAGTGCATTTCATATGATGAATACTAGGAAGAAGAGGAAGTCTGAAATCCACCAGTTTTTAAATAAGTAAAATTGAAAAGAATTATTAATGTACAAATGGACTGCAAGAGCTACTTCTAACTGTAATATTACCTGCTATATAGTTTGTTACAGCATATAGACAAACCTGTATTTGACTCTCCCTAACCAAGTGCAATTTGTTTTGTTTTTAAAATATTGTCATATTTACCTTTTTAGATTGATTTCTGACTTGATGTTTTAAAATGGCAAGTGTTTGCTGTAACAATCTTTTAGAAAATTAAGAAGTAACTTATGTTGCTAACTTGTATATAATCCATGTATGTGCAATGGAAAATAAACCTTATAAACCTGTTTGTCTAAAAGTCTTGTGTTTTCTTCTGCTATTACTGGGGGTTCTTTTAGAGGAGAGGACTACAGTTTAAGTTAAATTTAATACTTTTTATTGAAGTGCTGCTTGTAAAGATAGAATAGGTAATGGCTGAGAAATATGAACAGAGAAGCATGTTTTTCTGTTCCTTTTTTCATTTAAAGGCAATATTGTGCTGCTTGCTTAAATTCTGGGTTGGTGCTTCTACAATACATACGATCAGAGTGGAGACCCAAAGCTGATTTAACATGCCATTAATGTCCGAAATCCCTGTCATGAGTATTTGTCAAACGATGGGCATCATCCAGAATGTGCTGTGAGTCAAGCTGACCCAGCTGAGAGCCAGGAGTGTTCACTACATGCAGGACTTTGCTGTTCCCTTTGTTCACCTCATGGCACTTCTGCCAGCCTGTGCCATTGAGCTTTTCCAGTTACTCTGGAGCTCACCGAAATACCACTAACATGATTCTAGATTGTGCCATTTACACTTAAAACTGCTATTCTTAAAGCAAGACTTTTTTTTTGGGGGGGGGGTGGGGGGGGTGGTTTTTTTAATATAATTGGGATCTTTGTAACATCAATTTTGGTAGGCAGGAGTGCAAAATAAGATGTATCATATACCTGCTGTTTTGGAAGGTGGTTGCAAGAAAAAATACGGGCCAGGAAAAAAAGGAATAACACTCAAAAACACGGCTGGAATATCTGCCCCCAAATCCACAGGGAACTGATTTGTCTTCTGACCAAATTTTGAGCATTGATTCATCAAGAAAGTAGTAATGTTGAATAAGATATTTGCAAAAAAAAAAAAATAGTTTAAACTAATTTTTAAGTAATATGCACCATAGCTGTCCAAATAATTTGTTTTGGGTTAATTCAATCAGGAGGCTTTGTACTAATCTTTTTCATCTTTTAAAGGATCTTTACTTAATATAGTGAGAGGATGCTTTACTGTCTTTGAAGCTATTATACAATTGTAAACATGCTATCGTCCAGCTTCCTGCTATTGTGAATGTTTGGATTGAGATAAAATAATTTGTTTTAAAGGAAGCTTACTAAATACACAGTAGTTTTTTTCTTCATCTGCATGTGCCCTAGTTTACAGTGTAGTCTTAGTGTAAGTGCATTGTATGTAAAGTGAAAAGCATAACTGCTGTTTTGCAAAAGCCAGACTTTTTTAATCCATTCTTGATTGTGCGTGGCAGTCATGAACATCAAATAAACCCTCACATATGTATAGGTTAGATGTTCATGTATAAATTATATTTATGTAGCTGTATTTAAGTATAGACGCAAGTCAACTGGAAAACCTGCTGGGAAAACTTTAGCTACAGACATTCAGGATGTTGCAATTGTGTGCTTGCAACAAAGGTCAAGTTTATGTCAGGACAAGGTTACTGGTGCATTCTTTGGAGCCCTGTATGACCTAAGATTCACACTGAAGTACTTGTAAGGATGTTTCCTACCTTATCATGAGTGTATTGTTCCTATTTCCCTAAGTTAAACTTGTTAATTTTTAAGCAAGCTGCATTGTCTTGAACTTGTTTTCAAAATAAAACTCATTAGCCAAACTGGGTGATCTGTGGTGTGTCCTTTAAGGGAGACACCAGCAAATGAGGTTCCTGAAGGGGTGGTGGAGCAGAGGGAGAAATAGATTTGTTCTTACAGAGAGGTAGATTTCTGAGATCATGACATATGCCCATGTCCCTAAAAACTTTTGAGGCTGTTCAATGGTGGAAGGAAATGTATCAGTAGTTTGAAAATAAGCATGGAGAAGGAGGGAGAAATTTGTGTGCACTGAGGGAAAGCTCCCATCATGTGCTCACGTCTAATTGAATGGCCAGGCAGTTTGTATGGGAAGATGACCTAAAACACCCAGTGTGCAGCGAAATTCTGTCTGCTTAGGCAAAGTTGATGAAGCATGGGACACAAATCCATGGAAAGAACTAGCTCTATGAGGTGCTTGGACTTTTTGTCTTTTTAAATAATAATAAAAGAGTATAAAAAACCTGATTATAATAATAGTTAAGAGTATAGTAAATGTAGTTGTTCTGTACTGAAGAAAATCACATTTCTAGCCCAGTAAATTCCAGAAGAACGTTAATATACAAATGACTTCTTTGGACAATTATCTTTGCAAATATTTTTAAAACTCCTCCTAAGAAAGAAAATTAATCCTAGTGCTTGAGACACACTCTGTCACTGACATAGCAAAATCACTGTCCTATTCACCTGTGTTAATTTGGTGGAAGGGGCTGTGTTGCTCGTTCACAGATCCCAAACAGCCTCCTGATGTTCAGCTGGTCTTTTGCATGAGTAAGGCTGTTGTGACCAGTTGATGTGTATGATCTAGGCTTGCAGGCTATGATAAAAGCTCCAAGCTCTCCCTCCTCTAGCTGAAGTTTTGCAGCTTTAGTAACGAGCCATGAGGCAAGTTTTGGCATGAAGAAAATACTTAAGGCCTGCAAGACAGAAAATGCAAGAATTCGGTTATCTGACGTCTGGCAAGGTGTGTACATGCTTCATACGAGTTGGGTGGGAGGATGGAAGTCTGACACGTCAGTGTTAGCAGAAGCCTGTGGTTTAGAGATACTAGCAGAGCTGCACTTTGACTGATACAACTTGTTCTAGTTACAGGAAGGTATTTTACTGCTGTGGAGGAAGCAAGATAGAAGAGCATATGGCACTGTTGTCCTACTATGAATTCTTGTGGAATGCTATACACAGGTGTTT
>WEIV01004833.1:0-24889 GCA_013390005.1 Calyptomena viridis
TTTTACTTATTTATATCTATTAGATATTAGAGGTGCCTGAATTATTCTGTGATTCTGATTCTGCAAAGTCGATAATACAGCTGTAAAATATATTTGCTGGGCTACAAAAATCATTTTACCTTTCAAAGCAGGAGGGAGAAGTGATTTAAATCCAAAGTCACCCAAGACTCAGCTCTGTGCTGCACTAATTGATCTCTTAATTGGCTCAGTCAACACAGCACTTGCCATCACACAACAAGCACTAATTGCTACAAGATCCCTGTGAAATGTTAAATACTCGGGATGTTTGTGCTGAACTTCCAGCCTGATTTGTGTGGAAAAAGTGGGAGAGGAGGGTCTTATCTAAATGGGGTAATTTATAAATTAATAATCATTTGTAATTAATCCAAGCTTCTTCTTGGAGATCTAAACTGCCCCAAATCCAACCAAGCAAATGTTGGTTTTCTGCAGAAGTCAACCAGTCAAAAAAGCTGCTTTATTTATATTTATTTAGGCCACATAATGTACCTGGAGACTGGATGATGCTCCAGGTGAGGGTGGAATTGTGGGATCTCTGCTCTGACACCTTGGAATATCGACAGGGAAGAATGTGCTGCTCCCCTTGGGGTGAGACCCAGGACCTGGGGAGGTGCATTAGTGGCAAAGTGCCTGACAAAATTCAAGTTCAAATTTAAAAGTTTAAAAAAAAAAAAGTTAAAGTGCATTCAAAGTATGATTTTAAATGAAATTAAACACCTGCAGAGGCCTGAAAACCCACAGGGTGCCCAGAGAAGCTGCCCCTGGATCCCTGGAAGTGTCCAAGGCCACGTTGGATCCCCCTGGGACAGTGGGAGGTGTCTCTGCCCATGGAATAAGATGATTTGGAAGTTTCCTTCCCACCCAACCCATTCCATGAGTTTATTTTTGAGATGTTTGGGGTCTCCAGGTTCTGCTGGGAGGTGGAGCTTGTCCTGTGTGCACAGCCTTGATCCAGATATTGGCATATTTTGATATCCTGGTTTTATAACTATTCCCAAAATTTTATTTCCATTCCAGCAGGAGCTCAAAACACACTTGGAAATCTTGAAAAACTGCTGCAAACCCCTGAGGTCACACTGAGTTTGGACTGCAGGGCATTTTGCAGCTGGACAAAGGTTTTACTCAAAGAAAACAGAGTTTCTACCAGTGGTGTGGAGGACCTTTTCCTAAATTTAACAGCTCCCAGTCAGTGTTAAGTCAGTAATTGGGTAAATTGGGTTCTGGAAATCAAGCTCCCAGCATTATATTATCTCAGTGTTTGTTAGGATGAAAGCTTAACTCCAGGCAAGACTAAGGAAAAATGAAGGATATGGAAATATTGGAAGATTTATACAATTTAGAGGAAAAAGAAACAAACAGAAATACAGAAAATTCCATTTAAACAAAACATTTACTGTGAGAGTGCCCACATTTACTGTGGGTCCTCAACCTTGGAGTAATTCCAACCCCAAAAGCAGAGTTTGAACAAGATCCAGAGGTCCCTTCTGATCAACACTCAGTGATTCTTTCAAAGTCATTTGGAAAATAGAGGGAAAGCAGATTAAAATGAGTTCTGAGTAAACCAAGTATTGCATCCTAGAATCTTTATTTGAAATAATTTCCATGTTGGATAGTGGGTCTAGTAGGTCTGATCTTCCTGAAGTGCTGCTTCATGGAAAACTTAATTATAATTATAGTAGAAGCAACAGGAATGGTCAGGGATGAGCTATGGATCAAGCTTGGAAAAAAAAAAAACAGGAAATATCAAAAATCCTGCAATTAAAAGTCAGTTTAAAAGTCATTATCACTTGACATAAAATGCAGCACATCTCATCTGTGTAATGACATTCTTCCCCTCTCCCAGTCCCAGGCAATGCAATTAAACCACCATTCCAAGGACTATCCCAGAGGAATTTACATGGAAGTACAGTGTAGGTGAGGAGGGGGAGGGGACCACAGATAGCCAGTATCCATTAGGCAGAATGTTAATTGTGCTCAGGGTATTGGAAAGCATTAAAATATTACAGAAAAATCTCAGCAAATGCCATTCTCAGGAATTTTAGCAATTATGCTCTAAAGAGCTGAATACTCTAAATGATGAAATAAAGGCCTTTTTTTAAAAAAGAAAAAAAAAGCCAGACATGACTTCAAAGGCAGAGTTTGCTGAGTGTCTCTTCCTTTCCAAGATTTAAGCTGGAAACTTGAATTGCCAAGACATGGGAAGAACTGAGGTGGTGCCAGAAGGAGCCTCTCAGGTGCCAGGATGAGCCAAGGTTGTTCCAGACACGGCACAGGGGGGTCACTTGTGACCTTCTTGCTCTGAAGTGACACTGAAATGTGGCCCCATTTCCAGCATAGAATCAAAGAATCCCAGACTGGTTTGGGTTGGAAAGGATCTTAAATCCCATCCAGTGCCACCCCTGCCATGGGCAGGGGCACCTTCCACTGTCCCAGGGAATCCAACCTGGCCTTGGACACTTCCAGGGATCCAGGGGCAGCCACAGCTTCTCTGGGAATTCTATCCCAGCCTCTCCCTACCCTCCCAGCCAGGAATTCCTTCCCAATCTCCCAGCTCTCCCTGCCCTCTGGCAGTGGGAAGCCATTCCCTGTGTCCTGTCCCTCCAGCCCTTGGAAATAGTCTCTCTCCAGGTTTCCTGGGGCTCCTCCAACTCCTGCAAGGCCACAAGGAGGTCACCCCAAAGCTTCTCCTCTCCAGGCTCAACATTCCCAGCTCTCCCAGCCTTTCCTCCCAGCAGAGCTGCTCCATCCCTCGGATCCTCCTGGTTCCTCCTCTGGACTCTCTCCAGCAGCTCCATGTCCTCCCTGGGCTGGATCCCAGGGCTGGATGCAGATTCCAGGTGGGGTCTCACCTGAGGGGGCAGAGACACAATCCCCTCATCCCAAAGGATGAGCCCAGGATGCTGTTGGTTTTCTACTGCCATGGAGAGTGGGAAGGACACCTGGGACCACAGTGACACTCAGGCCCACTGACCAGGACTTCATCCTCGTCACATTCCTGTTGTTCCACATCCAATCTTATGTTCCTATGGAATATCAGAATAGACCTGTCTTTAAAGGACTTTTCTGTTTCCTTGGGGATTCTCCATGGAGGTGATTTTTTGGGCTTGTACCAACTTCTCTTTGAAGGTAATACCTTCAAAATTACCTTTGCTGGGGTCAATTAGCTCATCAAAGGCGATGGATTTATATCCATTAATGTCTGAGTTTTCAGGAAACACTAAATCCTGCAGGTCAAATCCATTTCTGCATAAACCTACAATCAGGAGAAACAGGGATATGATTCCATCAAGGTAAGTTTGGTTTCATAACTCTAGAAAAGTCAAATCAAAATAATAAGGAGGATTTGATGCTACTCCTTCCTTATTTGAGGAATACTCCTTCCTTTTTCCTCACTGAGTCCTGACAAGGAATCCAAAGGTGATGAGGGTGAAGTTCTACCTCTGCCTGTTTCAAATGTGTCTCAAAAATACCACATATTTAAAAGAGACTCTTGTCTCTACACTCCACTTCAATTATTCATGGGAAATCAATCCCTGAAATATCTGTAACCATTCCATGTATGAGACTCTGGTCAATTTACAAAGTATTTTTAGGCAAAATGTGCAGCAAAATTCTTTCAGCCTAATTGCAAAATGTAGCTGTGATTGGCCTGATTTGAACCCAGTTGCCTGGGCTGCTCATCTGCAGGTGGGATTTTAGGAAAAAATTCTTCCCTGTGAGGGTGGGGAGGGGCTGGGAGAGAATTCCCAGAGAAGCTGTGGCTGCCCCTGGATCCCTGGAAGTGTCCAAGGCCAGGTTGGATCCCTCAGGGCCAGTGGAAGGTGTCCCTGCCCATGGCAGGGGTGGCACTGGATGGGATTTAAGGTCCATTCCATCCCAAACCAGTCTGCAATTCCATGTTTTGAAGACCATGGACTTGTTCTAGTTTCCCATGGGGAAGCAGGAAGAGCAAGGCTACAAATATCATGAACAGAAGGTGCTTTGGCCCCTGTTTTCCAGCTGGTAGGACAGCAAGGTGGTGGCATTTCACAGAACACCATTCCAGGAGGTTTCCTTGTCTTTCCCAAATTTGCCCTGCCCAGTTCTGCTCAGTTCATGTCCATAAATGTAGAATTTACTGTTTCGGCCCCGTGATCCCAAATAGGAGGGACAGAATGAGCAGGAAGGCCCAGAACATCTGTCATGAGTTGTGTGATTGGAGCAGAAGGAAAATAAAAATCCAAGAGGGATGAAATTGGTAAATCTGTCCCACATTGGCTCCAAGAACAGTGTGGACTTTGGGGCAGAGCCTTCAACAAGAGTGAGAGCAACTGGTGAAAGCGAATTGCTCAGTAAAGCAAGGAGACATGGTGGTGGCCACAAAGCTGATTTTAAAGTTCTCTTGTAAATTATATAAAGGAAAAAAAGCTGGATCAGCACCCTCAGCATTGTTGGAGGTGTTTAACCAACCTGCTCTTTAAGATTTTTAGTGATGAAGACTAAAGTTCACCTCAGAAATTTGAGTTCTTCGACATCCCCGGTGTGAGAAGATTCCCCTAAATCTTCTTGCTGCAAGAATTGCTTGGTCTCACCAAATATCCTTCCAATTGTTGGTCTCCAGCACAAAAACATAAGGATTGAGGCCTGAAATCTAATTATCCAACTCCGCTGGAAGAGCCACTTCCAAAGGGTTTCTGCAGAGGGCAATTATTAGATAACCTACAGCAGGTAAAACTTCTTCTTAGCTCACATCTGTTAATTCACATTTTGATTTACATCTGGTGGGTGATGCTTGTTTACCTGTCTCAGGTGTAAACTGCATGAGGTAAAATTAAAAAAAAATACTAAATAAATTAAAACAAAGCTCAAGCCACACATGGATTTTTTTATTATTTTTTCCCGAGGATCTTGAGGTTTTATAAAACCCAGTTCACCCATTCCAGGAGCACAACTAGGAAGGGAAACACAATCTTTCCTCTCCCCCCAGGACTCTGGAAGGTTTGGTGGTCCCGAAGAAGTGGGAGCAACGACCCCACAACCACCTCAAACCTCAGCCCACCCAACACATCCCCAACACCTCCCGACGACCCCGCGGCCGATTTGTGGTGTCTCCACCCCGGCAGGTTTTCCTACAGCCAAACCCTGGGGATCTGGGCCATTTGGAAGGCTGAGCAGGACCCAACCATGAGCTCATTTCCAAGGAGTGCAGTGAATTATGGCTGTGACTTCCAAGAACGGCGTCTCGGCGATGACTTCTGAGAACCGCGGAACCTTGATGGGCGTTTTAGCAGAGATGGGGCTGGTAAGTGATCTCCCTCCTCCAGAACACACTTACAGCACTAATTGTTCCCACAGAAAGTGATGTTTAATGCAGCAAGATCCTCTCACTTCCCCCTCCCTCCTTCCCCCAGCTCGTTTTTCCACCTCCTTCAGCCCTGAGACTCAGACAGTCCTTAAACCACCAGCGTCTCTTACTTTTGCTTTTCCAAAAATAAAAAGAACAAAACCCAAGAACGACAACCCAGGTAAATAATTTTACCCCCTGATCATTGATTTCCCCCCTGATTTTTGGCTTGGGGAAGCATCACAGTGATTATTCTTTGTTATATTTACTGTCTGAAATGGTTTTGCAAGTGAATTGAAGCAGCAAAAGCCTGAGCTCAGCCCAGTTTTGTGGTGGTCTCAGTACAGTTACTCCAGACCTACAAAGCAAAGGAAAGCCATGCCTTTGAGCTATCCATCTTTTTTCCCCAATTAACTATTTAAAGCAGGAGGATTGCTCATAGCCCAGGGTTGGGTCACCAGGATATTAGTCCTGACAGGATGGACTCAAGGAAATGACACTGGTTAAGGTTTGCAAATTGAGGCTGAATGTCCTGCACATCTTTGAGAGTTTTAATTGTTCTAATTTCTTGATTTTGCTTCTGTTATTGCTGCCCTTATTATTTAAAATCGGCTTTCTGGACTCCACTCAGGCATCAAAACTCTGAAAGTCAAGGAGAATAAGTAGAAATCCCTAAGGCTAAGAAAGGAAAGGAGACAAGAGGTGAGTTTGATGTGGAAGAGTGTCCAGGCTGGGCAGAGGATGAGCAACAGTCCCTCCCATCAATCTCACACTGGATCAAGAGATTTTTTGAGGGAATATGTATAGAAAGGCAGGAATGTGGCTCTGTGGATGTTTAATGTGAGTTTTCCTCTGTATCTCAAATTTCCCACCTGGAAAAGGATGATCATTTCAGACCTTTGCTGTACAGAGGCTGATGTTGATTTAATCACCAATATTCCTCCTTCTTGGAAGGACTATGATGAGTGATCAGGATGCCTGGAGGAAAATTTAAATGGAATATGTTTGCCACTTAGTAACCAAGGGGTTGGGCCATAGAGGGAAAATCCTTTCCCTTAGTGAGGCTGAGGGAGCAAGGAAAGACTCAGCAAAGGAGGAGCTCCCCCTGTGCAATCTGACCATGCTGGGGAAGGCTCCTCACTAAATCCTTGCTCTTAATCACCTAAATCATCAAAATAAACTGAACTATTTGTCTTCACATTTATCTTTTCTATGAGCTGTCAAAGTCAGCTGAGGAATAAATCACTTCTCCCCAAGGAGCAGAGAAAGATTTGGGGTTCATTTACAGAATCTCAGAATGGTTTAGGTTGGAAGAGACATCAAAGATCATATTTTTCCAACCTTCTGCCATGGACAGGGAAAATGTCACCAGACCAGGTTATTCCAAGCCCCATCCAACCTGGCCTTGGACACTTCCAGGGATGTGGAATCCACAACTAGACATGGGAGACAATTCCTCTGCACCCTCCTTGCCAAGAGTGTCTTTGGAAAATCCTCTTTGCTTGGGATGTGGAGACACCCACAGCCAAAACCAAAGCTTTTTTGGCTCTTCCAGCCTGGGAACCTGGAATGTTCAGGGCCTTCAGTGCCCAATCCTCCCTCGACAGTGAGTAGTTACTCACATTCTGAAAGCAGCACTTCCCCAGGCCCTGACAGAGCCCTGAATTTATAAAAATCAAGAGTTCAAACTCAACCATTCAGCAAACACTTGGGACACTGAAGCAGGAACTCTCTGAGAACACAATGCCAGGGGAGCTGGGGCTCTGCCAGGGACAATCTCTATTTTTTTCAGCTTCATTTTTGCCCACACTTTTTGCAGTAGCACTGCAAGGTTTGCACCCTGAGCAGCCTTGAGTAAAATAGTTGTGAGTGGGGTGTGCACTGAGCTCAGCTTAGGTTTAAACACTGCCTAAAAAAGCCCTTTGTGCTCCCAAATTGGGTGACTCTGGCAGGGAGCCAGGGGAAAAAATGCCAGTCATGGAATCAGGGAATGGCTTGGGTTGGAAAGGACATTAAAGCTCATCCAGTGCCACCCCTGCCACAGGCAGGGACACCTTCCACTGTCCCAGGGGGCTCCAACCTGCCCTTGGACACTTCCAGGGATCCAGGGGCAGCCACAGCTTCTCTGGGAATTCTATCCCAACCCCTCCCCACTCTCCCAGCCAAGAATTCCTTCCCAATATCCCATCTATCCCTGCCCTCCTTCAGCTCAAGGTTCCTCCTTTTCCTGTCAATCCCTGTCCTTGTGGAAAGTCCTTCTCCAGCCTTGTGAGCCCCCTTTGGATACTGGAATGGTCTTGGAGCTCAGGATCAATCTGTGGACTTCCCAACAGACCCAATGATGTCCCAGAACTCCAGGATTAACTTTGGGGGAATCACACTCCCTGGAAAGCAATTCCTTGGAAATAAGTGCCTTGCAAAGGCAGCAATCTTGTTTTTTTCTGGATTGTAAGAAAAAACTTAAAATGCCTGCAAAGGAAATGCCGTGTCACCACCTTCCAGGAGGAGGTTGGGAATTTCACACAAGTTGATATTGGCCATCAAATCCCAAATTTGATTCCTCCAGTATCACAAAATCCCTGAAAATGTGAGTCAAGGGTCTTCCTACTGCAGCAGGAAAATATAATTGGGAAAACAAATATCTAGCATTTTTTAATTTGGGGGATTGGGGAAAAAAAAAATCAGGGATTTTTTCAGTCTGACTCATCACTTTGGAAAGGTTCAGTCAGAGGAATTTGGTCATCTCTGAGGAAAAGGCATTATTTCCCTGCTTAATTTCCTGAAATCCTCCCTTTAGCCTGGAAATCCAACCCTCAGTGCTTGCTCAGCAAATTCCCCTTGCTCTTCCCTGCTGCTTTCCCTTCCCTTTCTCCCTGTGACACAAAAGCCAGGCTGGAGAGTGAGGAGGAGAAGGAATTCAGGAGCTGTGAGTGCCCACCCTGGGGCCAGTCACAGCACACAAAGCATCCCTGAAACTCCTCAGTGCCCAGGAAGAATTAGGAAAAGGGAAAACACAGGCTCTGTTTGTAGTGGCCAATTCTTTCCTTTGGCTCTGATCACTTGGCATTGAGGGCCTTTAGTCAGAAGGCTTTGATTCCTCTGTGGAATCACTTCTCCCTGAGATTCCTCTTTGATCCTTCAGTGGGGAGACACGAGGAACTGCTGGCATGGAAAAGGCAGAATTAATTCAATCCCACAAGGTAAAAAAAGGGGGAAGAGGTCACTTCCAGCACATTAAAATCTCTGTTGGAGCAGATAAGAGCTTGCTAAGGTTCTCACAGTAACTGTGGGGTCACTTTTTGTGCCTCAGTGTCAGGAGGAGGGAGAAGACAAGCACTATGGATCATCATCCTGCAAAATGCCATGGATTGGATTTAATTGCATGGTTCATTCAGAGCCAGGCTCGGGAATCTTCAGGATATGAAGAAATGCAAAAATCCAGCAGCATTTAACTCCCTTACAAGGGGTTTACAGGGAGGATGGAGAAGGACTTTTCACAAGGACAGGGAGTGACAAAGGGGAATGACCTTGAGCTGGAGGAGGGCAGGGTTAGATGGGATATTGGGAAGGAATTCCTGGCGGGGAGGGGTTGGGAGAGAATTCCCAGAGAAGCTGTGGCTGCCCCTGGACCCCTGGAAGTGTCCAAGGCCAGGTTGGATCCCCTGGGACAGTGGAATGTGTCCCTGCCCATGGCAGGGGTGGGATGGGACAACACTTAATGTCCTTTCCAAACCATTCCCTGATTCTTTGAAGGGTTTGCTCCTCTCCCCCCAGAGAAAGCCTTGTTTTTCCAGGCTGGCACAGCATCTACATGGAGCCAGCCAGTGGGATTCTGGTTTTTGGGATACTCTGTTGCTCCTCCTGCAAGGAATGAGGAGAGAGGGAGCTGGAGAGGAGGTTGTGGTGGGAAGAAGGATCTTCAGAGGTAACTCAGCCTTTTTTACCCCTCCTGTGTCCCTCTCTTACCTCCTGCTTCTACTTCTGGGAGCAAAAATGAGAAATAACCCCCTGGTGCTGCAGTTCTTGGACATGATCAGTCCAATATCTCCGTGCAAATCCCCCTCACCAGGTCCCTACACAACCTTTTTTAGGCAGAAAAACCCAACCATCAGAGTTCAGATTCAAGCAGAGCTGAGCAGTGTAGGTGGGGAAAGGTTAAAGGAGTTGTTCTTTCCACTTTGGGTGAGACTCAAAGAGGCCTGGACTTGCAATCTGCTTAAATTAAGTGTGAAGAGCAAAAATCCTAACAGGAGAGACATTGAAACCTTGAGCCAGCAGCAGCTCTTGGAGGCTGGGAAGGGACTGTCACCATCTCTGCTTTAATAAAAGGAGCCAGGAGTGATGAGAGGAATTAAACCTGACCTCACCTCAGCACTTGGAGAGGGAAACTCTAATTAAGGACAGTCCAAGAAAAATCTCCAAGGGTCAAAGCCTGCAGGTCTGTAAAAAGAGTTAGTGCTTCACTGTCTATTAGGGGAAAAAATGGAATATAATAAAAAGCAGAGGTGATGTGATGGGCATCGTGTGCTTGTCTTTTGTAAAGAGTTTTGTAAGTTGCAGCAGAATAAATGATGAGATAAAACAGGCAGGCAGAGGGCACGTGGAAATCTGCTCAAAGAAACAACTCCAGTTAGAAGATCCTGCTGGAAACAAATATAGGAAAGTCAGAGGTAAAGCTGGACAAGCTGATTTTCACTAAAAATCCAATTTCAGAGAAGCAAAAGAGTAAGAAAACAAAAGCTGTTTCCTTCCAAAGTAGACACATATATAACTTTTGCATTGTTCCTACAGCTGGGGGACACAAACAGCCTGTCTGAGCAGCTCTGGTGGCTTATCAGGGACCTCCAGGAGCTGATTCAAAATGACATTTAAAAATGGGAATGATTAAAATAAAACACTTTGACTAATACATTCAGTTTTAAAATCATCATTAGTGGAAATGCCTTGGGGATATTTGAGCTTTTCCTTCCCATTTGGGAGGAAATATTTCCATCCTCCAAACTCTTACAGGACAAGCAGCTTTTCTCCATGTGCTACTTGGATTTTAGCACCAATCCCACTGAATATTTGGGAATAATGTTGATAAAGCAAAGAGTTAAAAACTAAGAACATTTCCCACTGTCTGGAATTGGCCATCCCCAGATACACAGAAACCAGAGGAGCTTCCTAAAGTCTTACTCAAAATTCAGGGAGGGAATTCCTCACACACAGGTTATTCCACCCCCCTGGTTCCCACAACCTCAGAGTGTGGCAGGACTTGGTTTTAATCTCTTAGTTCAACCCTCAGACAACAGGAATATTTTGGCAGGACCACAATTCTCACATCACACCTGCACTGTCCATTGAACCCTCACAGATTTGGTGCTTCCCTGTTGGTTTTTGGGGGGATTTTATTTTTGTTTCTTTACAAAATCTTAGTGCAGAGAAAGAAGAGGAAAGAGGAAGACAAACAGGGTTGAAAAGCCAATCACTCACTCAAAAGGAACAGCCAAAAGAGTAGAAAATAGGTATTTTTTCCCAAGTGAATAAGCAAAACAAGGCGCATGATTCAGATGGATCTGATTCAACACAGGATTGTAAGGATTTATGGAATATCAGAGAATCGTGGAATGGGTTGGAAGGGACTTTAAAGTCCATCCAGTGCCACCCCTGCCATGGGCAGGGACACCTTCCACTGGCCCAGGGGATCCAACCTGGCCTTGGACACTTCCAGGGATCCAGGGGCAGCCACAGCTTCTCTGGGAATTCTATCCCAGCCCCTCCCTACCCTCCCAGCCAGGAATTCCTTCCCAATATCCCATCTCTCCCTGCCCTCTTTCAATGTGAAATGCCCTCTTGTCCTCTTACTCCATCCTCTTGGCAAAGAAAACTCTTCCAAACTCATGGCAGAGCCTGAGCCCAACCCCTCACCTGGGAAAAATTGGTGTGTTTCAGCTGGAAAAAAAAATGGATCATCTCCTTCAGTGTCTGTGGGGAACCTGAACTCGGCCCACAATCCCAGAATTAACCAGGCTGGAAAAAACCTTTGAGATCATCAAGTCCAACCCATGACTCAACACCATCTCACCAACCCAACCCTGGCACTCAGTGCCACATCCAGGCTTTTTTTAAACACTTCCCTCTTTGCCCACCTTCCATGTCACCAGAGCTCTCAGAAATCCATCCCCACAGAGCAGAAAACAAGGAAATTCCAGCAGGAAAGAAGCCAACCATCCTCTCCTGCCCACACACAGCAGAGAGCCAAAAGTGCTGCCTAAAAAGCAAACTGGCTCTTTTTCTCTCATCAGCTACAGCTGATTTTTCTGCCTCAATACAGAGCAGGTGATTTCCTTTGAGCTCTTTGTGTGTCTTTAATAGTGGAGAGGATGGGCTAAAAATCCACCTTCATGAGCACAACCTTTGTTCAGGACAAAGTCTTTTTGTCACCAGCTCAGGGGAGTGCAAGAATTGGCCATTTCAAGCTGATTTGTGATCCATCCCAAACGCTGAGTGCTGGGAAGGAGAGCTCTTTTATTTATAAATATTATAAATATTATAAATGTATTTTCACAGGGAGCCTCAGGCTGAGTTAGAGGACAGAGGGGTAAACACTCCTATTTTTTTCTTAGGAAATGATCACTTTCTGACCTCTCAGATGCCCTGTGTGGTGACCTCTGAGGATATTTAGCCTGGCACTTAACATCTGTGGCCCCATCAGCAGCGCTGAAGTAAAAGGTACTTAATGCAGAGCAGCTCTTTTGCAAGGTTAGAAAGGATCAATAGGAGATGTGTTTAATGTGGTATCACTATCAGGGCTCATCTCACTTGGAAAACTGAAATATCCACAGTGGGACATGATCTGAGTCACACAGCACAGAGATATTTCATGTGGAAGGATCCCTTTCTCCCAGGTCTGGAGGCACATGGAGGAAGCTGCCAAGGTTGGGAATAAAAATGAGCTTTTTCAGAAAGGAAAATGATCTGGCATTTCAGTGCCACTGTGGGTTTTTGTGGAGCTTGAGCAGTTCTTTGCAATAAACTGGGAACACAAGCAGTTTTTCCCCTAGGGACACGTGTGGCCACTGCATGAAGTGGATCCTCTCTGCATGGAGGGCAAAAAAAAGAGGATAAATGAAGGGACATTCCTCCAGAAAATACAGTAAACTTCCAACTCTACCACAAACCTGGCCATGCTCACCAAAAAGAAGTGCAATTAAGCTGATCTTTAGTTAGATTAACTCAGCCTGTGAGATCTTGTGTCACAACAAAGCTGCTTCACTTGTTTAGATGGGGTTGCAAACCCCCCTTTGACACCTCACAGCGTTTATTGGCTGTAAAACACAAGTGTTCCTGCTGTGCTTGGACACCAGGAGGAATTTGGGCCTGGAAAGGGGGGGGAGGCCTTGGCAGGGGCTGCCCAGGGAGGGTTGCAGTGCCCATCCCTGAGGGTGGCCAAGGAAGGATGGACGTGGCACTCAGTGCTCTGGGCTGGGGGACAAGGGGGGACTCCACCATCCTGCAGCTCTTCTCCAACCTCAGGGATCCCGGGATTCTGAATGTCACAATTTCCCCAGAGCACAGCACAAGCTCCAATGCCTTGGACAGCCTTGGAATCCAAAACTCCCTCAGGATTGTCCCCTGTGCTGGCACTGCTGAGGGACCTCCAGGGCTGTGTCCGGGGCTGGGAATCAGGGAAGAGAGACCTGGAGGGGCTGGAGCGTGTGCAGGGAAGGGAAGGGAGCTGGGAAGGGGCTGAGGGAGCTGGGGGGGCTCAGCCTGGAGCAAAGGAGGCTCAGGGGGCACCTGGAATTCTCTGCAATCCCTGCCAGGAGGGGGGAGCCGGGGGGGGTCGGGCTCTGCTCCCAGGGAACAAGGGCCAGGAGGAGAGGGAACGGCCTCAGGCTGGGCCAGGGGAGGCTCAGCTTGGCCAGGAGGAGGAATTTGGGCCCGGAAAGGGGGGGGAGGCCTTGGCAGGGGCTGCCCAGGGAGGGTTGCAGTGCCCATCCCTGGGGGTGGCCAAGGAAGGATGGACGTGGCACTCAGTGCTCTGGGCTGGGGGACAAGGGGGGACTCCACCATCCTGGACCTCCTTTCCAACCTCATCCATCCTGGGATTCTGTGACCAAGGGCAGGACTACGAGGCTGGGGATTCCCTCCACACCTCCTCCTGCCTCAGTGGGATTCCCAGCCCACAGAACACCCCAAAATGCCCACACCTCCCTCAGGATCTTCACTCTGCCTTTAGTGCCACGGAGTGGTGACAGGAGCTGCTGGGAACAGCTGATCCAACCTCTGGTGAGTGTAGGAGGTGGCAGAGCCACCCCCGCAGGGTTTTGTGCTCCCACACACCGTGTCCATGAGCTCCAAGCTGAAATCTATCGCTGCTCCCCGGGGGCATCTGCTCAGACGAGTGATTCAATTGTCTGCCTTGGAAACCTGCACATAATTACACTTGTTACACTTTCCAACCCAAGCTGCTGAGCTGGGAATTAAACAGCAGCTTGTTTTTCCTGCCTCAAGGCTGGACACTTTTCCCTGTGTTTAGCACAGCTCTGTGTGTCAGCGTTGCTGGATGGAGGTTGTTCACAGAATCCCACAATGTCCTGACTTGGAGGGAATGACAAGGATCATCCAGGCCCCCCCAGCAATGCCAGCCTGTCCCTCAGAGCCTTGTCCAAAGGCTCCTGGAGCTCTGGCAGCCTTGGGGCCGTGCCCATTCCCTGGGCAGCCTGGGCAATGCCCCACCACCCTCGGGGGGAACAAGAACCTTGTCCTGAGCTCCAACCTAACCCTCAGACAGGTTTCTCTGCTCCTCTTTTGGCCCTCAATGCCTGCACAAAACAAGTTTAAATCCCTGTGCCAGCTCTCTTTTTACACAGTTGCAGCCACTCCGGGGCAGAATCTGCAGCTTGGAGTTTAAAAATGGAACAGAACCAAGTGTGGGAGGTTTGCAATCCCATCCCTGAGGGAGCAGGGAGGAGGAAGAGATGCCAGGGGAAGGGAAGCACGGGCTGCCAGTGTGAAACATGAGTTCTGAGCAATTAAAGAGTAGGGATTGTATTCCTTTGTTTGGGTTTTTGTTGGGTTTCTTTTTTTTTGCTTTGCAGACAATGTTTTGCATAGAATGGTCCTGGAAGGGACCTNGGAAGGATGGACGTGGCACTCAGTGCTCTGGGCTGGGGGACAAGGGGGGACTCCACCATCCTGGACCTCCTTTCCAACCTCAGGGATCCTGGGATTCTGTGACCAAGGGCAGGACTACCAGGCTGGGGATTCCCTCCACACCTCCTCCTGCCTCAGTGGGATTCCCAGCCCACAGAACACCCCAAAATGCCCACACCTCCCTCAGGATCTTCACTCTGCCTTTAGTGCCACGGAGTGGTGACAGGAGCTGCTGGAAATAGTTGATCCAACCTCTGGTGAGTGTAGGAGGTGGCAGAGCCACCCCCGCAGGGTTTTGTGCTCCCACACACCGTGTCCATGAGCTCCAAGCTGAAATCTATCGCTGCTCCCCGGGGGCATCTGCTCAGACGAGTGATTCAATTGTCTGCCTTGGAAACCTGCACATAATTACACTTGTTACACTTTCCAACCCAAGCTGCTGAGCTGGGAATTAAACAGCAGCTTGTTTTTCCTGCCTCAAGGCTGGACACTTTTCCCTGTGTTTAGCACAGCTCTGTGTGTCAGCGTTGCTGGATGGAGGTTGTTCACAGAATCCCACAATGTCCTGACTTGGAGGGAATGACAAGGATCATCCAGGCCCCCCCAGCAATGCCAGCCTGTCCCTCAGAGCCTTGTCCAAAGGCTCCTGGAGCTCTGGCAGCCTTGGGGCCGTGCCCATTCCCTGGGCAGCCTGGGCAGTGCCCCACCACCCTCGGGGGGAACAAGAACCTTGTCCTGAGCTCCAATCTAACCCTCAGACAGGTTTCTCTGCTCCTCTTTTGGCCCTCAATGCCTGCACAAAACAAGTTTAAATCCCTGTGCCAGCTCTCTTTTTACACAGTTGCAGCCACTCCGGGGCAGAATCTGCAGCTTGGAGTTTAAAAATGGAACAGAACCAAGTGTGGGAGGTTTGCAATCCCATCCCTGAGGGAGCAGGGAGGAGGAAGAGATGCCAGGGGAAGGGAAGCACGGGCTGCCAGTGTGAAACATGAGTTCTGAGCAATTAAAGAGTAGGGATTGTATTCCTTTGTTTGGGTTTTTGTTGGGTTTCTTTTTTTTTGCTTTGCAGACAATGTTTTGCATAGAATGGTCCTGGAAGGGACCTTAAAGATCATCCCATTCCACCCCCTGCCATGGACCTTCCACTATCCCTGGTGGCTCCAAGCCCTGTCCAACTCTGAACACTTTCAGGGATGGGGCAGCCACAGCTTCTCTGGGAATTCCATTCTGCTCCCTCCCCACCCTCCCAGCCCGCAATTCCTTCCCAATATCCCATCTCTCCCTGCCCTCTGGCAGTGGGAAGCCATTCCCTGTGTTCTGTCCCTCCATCCCTTGTCCCAAATCCCTCTCCAGCTCTCCTGGAGCCCCTTTAGGCTCTGGAAGGGGCTCCAAGGTCTCCCTGGATCCTTCTCTTCTCCAGGGGAACATTCCCAGCTCTCCCAGCCTGGCTCCTGAAAGCAACATCCCCCTTTTTGTAACAAGAACTGTTGGAAAGCACACGAGTGTCACTCCTCTCTCTTCTCCCCCTCTCATACACATATTTTTTTTTAATTATTAGTAGCTTTAGATCCTGGCAGTGCTTTGAGCAAGTGTTTTATGCAGTCACAGAGCCCTTGAAAAAAGCCCACAGTGTCTGCCTTCAAACCAAAGCAGCCCTGGCAGTTCTGCCATCCATCCATCCATCCATCCATCCATCCATCCATCCATCCATCCATCCATCCATCCATCCATCCATCCACTGCCATTATCAGGTGCAGCCCCAGCAGGATCCTTAAAGCTCAGAAAAAAAACATTTGGAGTGCTTAGCTGGGTCAACATGTGCCAAGAAAGGAGGGGAAAGGCACAGGATAAAAAGTTGATCCCACTGAAACCAACCCCAGGCTGCAGCATGGGGTGAACTCTCAACCTGTGTCCCAATTTTTGGAAGCACAACACAATGGCTGGATTGGTAGCTGAGCTTTTGGAAGATCACAGGGACACACGAGGAATATTTGGCACAGTTGCACTGAGGCCATTCACACAAACTTCTATGTTCTTTGTATGGATTGTCTGCTCCTCAGCATTTGTCAGCCCAATAGTGTTATAGTGATAATTGTTACTGTGTCCATGCGTTTTTTCCATAAAACAAAGCATTTCCTGGATTCTTCCACTGGGATTGAGGTCACCTTTGGCCCTTCTGCCCCAACAGAGGGTCCTGTCCTCCTGCCAGGCTGTGTTTGAGGGAGAGGTTGGTAGGAGCTTGTGGGTGAAAACCCTGATGGGATTATGAATATGAGATAATAGAGTAGGAAAATCTCTGTCTGAAGAAGATCATGGTATTAAAGAAATAAATAAACAGGGCAGAACTTCTCAGCATTAGCCTGGGGGACTCCCCTGGTCTCCTGTGGATTCTCCTCAGGCAGAAAAGTGGAGCAAAACCATCCCAACACCACAGAATCCCAGGATCATCGGGGCTGGGAGAGACCTTGAAGATCATCCAGTGCCACCACCAGGATCCCCCTAATCCGTGTCCCCAAGGGCCACATGCAGACACCTCTGGGACACTTGCAGACCCTGGGACTCCACCACCTCCCTGGGACACTTCTGCCAAGGCCTGACCACTCTGGCAGGGAAAGTTGTTCCAAAATCCAAACTGAGCCTCCCCAGCAAGTGCCTGTTGACCTTCATTCCCTGAAAATGGCAAATGCTTGGATTTGACAAAGTGACTTCTCCTGGGAGCTCAGGAGACATAGAGAACAGCCTGGTGGAAGGCAGAAGAGAGTTCTAATTCCCTCCTGGGAGTGCAATTTCCTCCTGAGAATTCCGAATTCCCCTCCTGGTTTTCATCCAAGCACATCTTTGTGTTTGCCAAGTTCCCAAATTTTAACAAAACCTTCTTTAGGAAAAACAGTGTCTTGCTCTGAGCAGAATGTTCACACACATGAGATTGGGGTGGAATAACCTGCTTCCAGAGGGCTGGAATTATGGGGAATAACCACCAGGAGAAACCTTGACTTCTCTCCAAGGAACTTTTGTCAGAGTTGCTAAAAAAAAACTTTTGTCAGAGTTGGATAAAGCAGAGAAAACCAGACCCCTGTGCTGGGATTACTGGGTCACTCCCATTATAAAAACACATCAACTGCTGGGGTTTAACTGTGGTTAAGGCTTGGTTTAACTGTGGTTAAGGCTTGGTTTAACTGTGCCTGGAGAAGGTGTTCAGGGACACTCGCCCTCCTAAACCTGCTCCAGATGAGCTGCAAGGGAGAGGAGAAGGTTGGGTTTCCTCCACTTGGACTTCACTGCTCATCTCCTGTGAGGTGGAGCTGGGAAGGACCAGGCTCTGCTAATCCCAGCTCAAACCAGATTAACTGGGATTAACTGCCAGTCCACTCAGATTAACTCCAGGGGTGAATTCCAGAGTAGGAACAAGGTGGTTTTATTCCAAGTGCCCAAGTTTCCCATTGGCATTTTTGTCTCCTGGTTGCTTTAAGCTGAGTCCTAATCATGGTGTAATTGCTAATGAGTGACAGTCACAGAGCCCAGGAATGTGAGATCACTCTCAGCCATCCCTTTAACCTCTAAGTGGAGCCAGTCCTCAGGGATGGATGGAATTTCACAGAATTTTCCCATTTCATTTGTATAATGAAATCACTCTTTGGTTTCTGTTCTTCTTGCCCTTTTTATCCTTAAGTTGGACCTATTTGATATTGATCTCCAGAGCATTCACCAATAGCACAGTCATTGATTAGCAATAATTAGGATCAAGAATTCAATTGACACATTAATTGCTTTACATTAAAGTTTCTTTTTGGCATTCCCCAACCACCATTTATTTTCCTGTTTACAATAATTTAGTATTCAACTTTAAGCAATATGAAACCTCATTTGAGTTGCATTGCGAAGGCACCACATAAATGTGTCTGAAAACTTTAGGGCAAGTACAATTTAAATTAAAAATATGAACAACAGGAAACAAATTTTCATTTAAACATTGGATTGACATGAATTGTGATGTAACTTTGACAATCCACAACCCCTCAGACATCAAATCCAGAGGCAAAAACATGTTCTCATAGAGAGGCTTTTGTTCTGTGCCCCATCCCCACCTTGTTGCTGAGTGTCACATCCATCCTTCCTTGGCCACCCCCAGGGATGGGCACTGCAACCCTCCCTGGGCAGCCCCTGCCAAGGCCTCCCCCCCCTTTCCAGGCCCAAATTCCTCCTCCTGGCCAAGCTGAGCCTCCCCTGGCCCAGCCTGAGGCCGTTCCCTCTCCTCCTGGCCCTTGTTCCCTGGGAGCAGAGCCCGACCCCCCCCGGCTCCCCCCTCCTGGCAGGGATTGCAGAGAATTCCAGGTGCCCCCTGAGCCTCCTNACCCCCCCCTGGGCAGCCCCTGCCAAGGCCTCCCCCCCCTTTCCAGGCACAAATTCCTCCTCCTGGCCAAGCTGAGCCTCCCCTGGCGACAGAATCCCCTGCTCCCACCTGACCTTCCCCCTCACCCCAACACCCCCCTTCACCACAGCACCCTCAGGAGGATTCCAAAGTGACTCATTCCCAGAAACTGGGAGAAAGTGGAAGAACATAACAAGTGGTTTTGTTGTCCTACTGTCTCTGCAAGGCCTGTGATGTGTGATGGGTCAGTGGGGTCCATCTCAGCCACTGCTCTTTTCCATACACACACATTCCTTACACATTTATCCTGCTGGGCTGCAAGGGCTCCAGGAGGATCCATGACTTCTGGGGTCTAGAAAGAGAGTGTGAGTTTTGCTCTGAGTTGAGGGAGACTCATCTCTTGCAGCTTTTGCCACACAAAAATCAGCTTGTGGTTAATGTTCTCTTGTGTGAGGCCACGTGAGCCAAAGGACAGAACCACATGGAGTCTAAAAAATCCAATCCCTAAATCTCCTTAGACACATTCCCACCTCAAAATACAGAACCAAAAGCCTCAACTCGTGTCTATCAAGGATCACATTTCCCTCCAAGATCTGTCTCGAGCCCAAGAAAAACTGTTGATTTTTTTTTTTCAGTTTTGAGGGGCTGAGCCCCCAGATTTGAATTTGTGTTGGTGGTTTAGTGGCTCTGATATAAGTCAGGATTAATTTATCGAGTTCTTACTCAAGAGGCAAAGTGGGAGCCACCCCCAGGGTGTTTCATGTGGTGAAATCACTGCCCAGTAAGAGCAGCACCACTGGTTTTAATGGGAACAAGTTCAGGCCTGGGCCTGGTTTGAACAATGTTAATTCAGCTTTTCCATAAGCAGGGAAATCATAAAATCATCAAATGGTTTGGGTTGAAAAGGACCTTAAAGCTCATCCAGTGCCACCCCTGCCGTGGGCAGGGACACCTTCCACTGGCCCAGGGGGATCCAACCTGGCCTTGGACACTTCCAGGGATCCAGGGGCATCCACAGCTTCTCTGGGAAAAAAAATCTCCCATCACTTTTAAAAGGTTCTCATAGCCTTTAGTGATTATCTCAGACAGCATTTGAGAGATCCAATACACAGTGAGAGTGAAATTTTCTTTTAGATAATGACTAAAGAAGAAATTCCCTGAATTTTGTACTATTTAGAAACCATAGAACTTTGCCTGGGCAGATGTTGAATTGGTGTGATAACTGAAAGTGTGGAAGTCTGAAAGTTCTCAGGCTGGTTCTAAACCACAAATATTGCAATATAATAGTTTTTCAGCTCTAAACAATCAGTAATTTGAATCCTACACTGGACTTTCTGGTCCAAATTCGCATTCTGATAAAATTAATGGACCCTGATTCATCTCATCGCTCATTTGCAAAGGTTCAATAAATTCTGTTCACAATGCCAATGGTTTCTTTCTCTGTGTCCTGTTTTCCTCTCTTAAAAACACGTGAGGATCTTTTTTCCATATAATTTATGTAAAAAAGGAAAACATTCATTCCACTGGGATGCACAAGCAACATCCTGAGGCAGCTTTTTACCAGTAGAACCACAGGATGGTTTGGGGTGGAAAGGACCTTAAAGATCCTCCAGTTCCATGGACAGGGACACCTTCCACTATCCCAGGTTGCTCCAAGCTGAACACTTCCAGGAACTGGAGTTTATTCCATAATTTCATAAAGCACAGCTGCTGTGAACTGGGGTCACACCAGGGTGGTTCAAGTCCTGCTCCAACCCCCTGGAAATGGAAAGAGCTGCTCCTAATGAAGGATAAAAGAAGAAGACTAAATAAAAAATATCTCTGTTTTGCTTGGAATGTTTTCTGTCTCTCACTTTTGATCCTGGATGGTTCAGCACTTCCATGAACTGCATCCTGTTATTTCACTGAAATCCAATTATGTTTCACGGGAACGTTTTTACTGGAGGTTTTTAGGAGCACCTGGATGCTGAAATCCCACTTTTAAAGTGCCTGGGGAGCTCCAGTTGAAACTGGGGAGATTTCAATGCATCTCTGTGGAAAGGAGAGGGACTTTGGACAAGGGATGGAGGGACAGGACAAGGGGAATGGCTTTAAGCTGAAGGAAGGCAGGGTTAGATGGGATATTGGGAGGGAATTCCTGGCTGTGAGGGTGGAGAGGCCCTGGAAAGGGTTCCCTGGATCCTTGGAAGTGCCCAAGGCCAGGTTGGAGCCACTTGGGATTAGTGGGTGTCCCTGCCCATGGCTCTGGATAATCTTTAACCAAACCCAAACCATTCTGTGATTCCATAAAAATAAATAAACAGCATCCAAACTGTTTCCCTGGAAACCACATCTTGTAATGTCACAACATTGCTGTGATGATCCCAACAGAGATCCAACAGATCCAGGAAACCCTGATTTTTGGGATCTCACACTCCCTCCTCTCTTGTTCTCAGACTCAAAAACCACTTTATCACGATCACCTTCAAGCTTTAAAGCAAATCCAAAGAACTAAAAATCCCTCCTGGAAAAAGGCCCCATGAGTCTGAGGGAGGAGGAGAGGATTTATGGCCTTTTTTGTTTGCCACGAGTGTGGAGTTGTGTTGGTTTTCCCTCTGGATTTCAGGGCATTTCCCAAGGTTTTTAAGGCATTTCTGGTGTCTCTTGATAGACATGGCCAGGGAGCAGCAAGGAAGGTCAAAATTCCAGGGATCCAGGGGCAGCCACAGCTTCTCTGGGAATTCTCTCCCAGCCCCTCCCCACCCTCCCAGCCAGGAATTCCTTCCCAATCTCCCAGCTCTCCCTGCCCTCTGGCAGTGGGAAGCCATTCCCTGGGTCCTGTCCCTCCAGCCCTTGGAAATAGTCTCTCTCCAGGTTTCCTGGGGCTCCTCCAGCTCCTGCAAGGCCACAATGAGGTCACCCCAAAGCTTCTCCTCTCCAGGCTCAACATTCCCAATTTTCCCAGCCTTTCCTCCCAGCAGAGGTTGGCAGGGATGTCATTCCTTGGATCAGGTTGCTCCAAACATCATCCAGCCTGGACATGGAGCTCTGGGGTGATGCAACACACAGAGAAAGAGAAGTAAAAACTCAAATTTAGCCCTTTATTTCAATTCTAAAGCACTTTCAATGCATTCATATTGTTATTTAATGAGTGTAACTGGCTTTTTCTTTCATTTAAAGTTATCTAAATAGGGAACAAAGTATGAAAACATTGGAGGTTTAATCAAAATCGGAGGGAAGAAGAAATTCTTACTCTAGATCAGATTCTCCACTGCCGTAAATCCAGGTTGCTCTGTTACCTTTGGAAGGGAATTGTCACATTCCTCAGGCCAGGATTTGTACCAGGAGCACATTCATAAGGATAGTTTGATTTTCAGTGTCTTTTAAGTGTGTAAAAAAGACATGAAATGCTTTCAACTATTAAAAAATATTTTAATATAAATATTAATGTAAGTATAATAATATAAATATAATGATGGGACATTATTTATTTCCTTCTATTAAATAATACTAATAATTAATTAAAATAATATTAATTATTTCCTTCTATTTTTTTAATAAATAGAAGGAAAAATCATAATAACAACGGAATAAAAGGCAGGAATCCCTTGTCAGGGAATTCTCCAGCCTCTGCAAAGGGAAGCAAATGAAGTGTTCAACAAAGGCATCATATTTCCTGCTGTGACAGGAGGAGACAGATGAGGAGCAGATCCAAATGAAAAGCCTCGTGCCAAAAATTGAATGCTCTTAAGGAAGACTAAGTATCCTGGGCAGCTCCCAGGATTGCCAAAGGAAATGAGGGAAGAAATTAGTGAAGCCTTAACGGGTTTTTTCCAATTGCTCCTGTGACAGGTTGGACTCCAGAGCAAAGAAGAGGGAGCAACACAATGCCCAGACTTCTCTCATCCCTGTTTTTTATTGTTCAAGGGTCAGGAGATACAGCAGCTACTCAGAATCCAGTTGGCTCCAAGTTATTTCCTGGGGAAGCAGTTTTGTGGGATTTAATGAAGTCAGGAGTTCATACTTTGCACAGCCTCATTTCACTGCACTTGGCCAAGATGGATTAAGGGTGAAGGGGCAGTTTTGCTCCACAGCTGCTTGGAAATCCTGGGAGCCTTTGCTAAACCTGCCTGGGAAATGGGTTTCCCATCTTGTAAAAGGCTTGGAGACTTTCAGAGATTTTCCTGCCCCGAATCAGGGTGTTGAACAAGATTTGGGAACATTTTGCTCTGATTAGGGAGCAAAAAAAATTAAAGAAAACCACTTTTGGGGCAGAATTTGGCCATTTTGCCCTCCAGTTTTATCTGTTTTCCCAGTGCTTTCCAAGAAATTCTGCCACTGCTCTGCCTCAATTTTCAATTTTCTGCTCTAAAGCAGCCCCTGAAGGAAAATCATCCAATAAAAAATGCCATCCTATGTTATAAATAAGAATTTCCTGGGCAGTGAACTCCTCTCCTACAACAAATGAGTGCCCACAGAGGAGTTGCACACAAGGATTAATCAGTTTATGAAGTATTTTGAAAAAAACACATAATATTCCATAATCCATGCCCTGAGTCTTTAAAAAATGAAGCTTTTCCTCATATTTAGTTCCTCAGAAATGTCTCTCCAACAGTGCATTTTACATCTGGTGTTAAATCAGGGATTTCAACACTGGAACATCAGACAGGATTTTATTTCCTTGTGTCTCCAAGCACTTCATTTTACCCTGTGCTGCTTCCTGATAAAAGCATCAGGGTGGGAAATAAAAGAGGAAATGATAATTTGACACACTGCAGGAGTTCAATGTCTCAGAATGACTCCAAGCCAAACATTCCTCCTGATTAAAGAACCTTTAAATCAGATTTTAAGAACCTTTAAATCAGATTTTAAGACCTGTACTTGTTATTATCAGCCAGTGACTTTAATTTTGAGATTGAATCTGCTCTTGGGAGAATGTCAGTGGCTCATCCAGCCACGTTCACTGACATATTATACATTTCTCTGGATTTAAAAGCAGCTTTACACCTGATTTCCCCACTTGCTGTTCCTCCTTCCCATTGCCAGCATTCCATAGAAAACTGGGAATGAAATTTAAATTTCAGTCAGACTTTAGAAATAAAACTCACTGGTGTCCAAGGATGTCTGTGTTGGCTTGTCAAAGCCATCTCCTTTGGGAAGGCAGTGTGTTAATGCAGAAAAATTGGGAATATTGCTGCTCCCAAAGAAACCCTGAGCTACTGGATCTGCTGAGGAGGTTTAGAAAAGCTAAAGAGAAGGAAATCAGGGCATCTTTGAGCTGGAAATGAGGACTGAAAGGAGAAAAAGCCAAGGAATATGCATTGATTAATTAGAGGATGAGAATTTTAACACTAAATGGCATCAGATGTAAAAGGTTGTTCTGATTCTCCTTTTTTTCCTGGTTTAAGAGCTGGAGTTTCCCTTCCTGGATCCTCCAACAAGAATAGCAAAAACAATGGGATGTTGGGCTGTAAGAGAAAATCCATAAACAGGACATCAAACAGCTTTCTTAGCTGGGATTCAGTGTCCCAGAATTCCAAAGAAATCATTTGTTTTATCCTCTGAGTAACCTGGGATAGTGGAAGGTGTCCCTGCCCATGGCAGGGGTGGCACTGGATGAGCTTTAAGGTCCCTTCCAACCCAAACCATTCCAGGATTCCATGAACCACTGTTTTGTGGCTTCCAGGTAATATATTTCCTGCCAGTTTTGTGATATTTTCATGGAAAAAAAGCCCTTTTAAATGAACACCCAGCAAAAGTGTTCTGCTTGGTCAGTGAAACTGAAAACGTGCACAGGGTTATGGTTTATTGGACACACAGCCACTAAAAAAGTGACATTTGCCTTGGTTTGCACAATTTTTAAAGACATGCCAGGAGTCATGGACATGGGATAAATAGGAACTTTCCATAGAATCCCAGAATGGTTTGGGTTCAAAAGGGACTTTAAAACTCACCCAGTGCCACCCCTGCCATGGGCAGGGACACCTTCCACTGTCCCAGGGGGATCCAACCTGGCCTTGGACACTCCAGGCACAAAGGAGCCCGACTGGAACAATCAG
>WEIV01004834.1:4107-15876 GCA_013390005.1 Calyptomena viridis
AGAAAATATTTTTAGGGGGCTTGGAACACATAGGATATTAACTATAATTGAAAGAGTTTCCAGAGTATAATAGAAGCCCATATTAATATAAAATAAAAATTTAGACAAAAATAAAACAGTGCTGAAAATAAGGAGGAAAAAGCAAAGACCAAAATATAAATATCACAGAGAACAATTCTGAGATTTGGCCAGTTGTCAAAAATATATTATCAGTTCTTTCTTTTCTGTTCTTGCCTGCCCTGCTAGCTATTAGAAATATGCCTCTTCTTTTCCTCTCCACAAAGAGAATACCTGATAAGAGAGTTGTCTTCAGACAAAAAAGAAAAACATGTGTCAGGGACAACAATCTTCTCAAGTACAGCTACAGCAGCTTGAGANAATGAAATAAAGCTCTATCACAGCAGGAAAAAAATCTTGAAGTCGAGCTTTCAGCTTAACTCTGTATCTCCTGTTTTCTGAGTCCTGGAGTTCTCAGCTTTTTACTGAATGCATGCAAACTGCTGTGTTAGACAAGTAAGAGTGGGGGAGCATCAACATCCGCCACAACCATTTTCTCTGAGAGTTCTGAGAGAGAATGAGTCAAGATCGCAGAATCTGCATGAAGGAAATATAATCTTATGGAAGGGATGAGTCAAACCAGCAGAACCTTCTGGAAAAAAATGTGTATCTTTTCTGCATTATTAGTTGATTTCAAGATTTTTCAAAAGAAAAATTTAAAGCAAGAAAGTTAGCATTGCAAATTGCTAAAGGAAGCTCTATTTGATTAATTGCAGCTGTGAGAGGAAGATCCCAATTTTCTCTTCATGGACCATACTGAGAAAATTAGAGAAATTCTGGTCATGTTGATCTCACAGAAGCAAAACTCTTTGTAATTTTCCACATTTCCAGGTGAAGGAAGGGAGAAAATGTACCTAAACAAATGTAAAGGTGAGACAAAGGTGGTAATCATTTCAGGAAAGAAAATATTTTTAGGGGGCTTGGAACACATAGGATATTAACTATAATTGAAAGAGTTTCCAGAGTATAATAGAAGCCCATATTAATATAAAATAAAAATTTAGACAAAAAGAAAACAGTGCTGAAAATAAGGAGGAAAAAGCAAAGACCAAAATATAAATATCACAGAGAACAATTCTGAGATTTGGCCAGTTGTCAAAAATACATTATCAGTTCTTTCTTTTCTTTTCTTGCCTGCCCTGCTAGCTATTAGAAATATGCCTCTTCTTTTCCTCTCCACAAAGAGAATACCTGATAAGAGAGTTGTCTTCAGACAAAAAAGAAAAACATGTGTCAGGGACAACAATCTTCTCAAGTACAGCTACAGCAGCTTGAGAAGGCAGGAAGAATTTGACCCAAAGCTAGGCATTTATCGCCTTCTTCTGGTCCAACTGCAACTTTCCATTCTGTGAAGTGAGTTGCTGATCAGAGAGGAAAGATGTACTCTAAATAAAATAGCAAGTATTACTTCATAGTTCCTGTTCTTCATGCTCTCTACTTGCATAGGAAATAGAGAGTTGCCACCCAGAGCTTCCTCAGGTGACAGATATATAGCATCTTCATCTTTTATCTCTTTATCACCAAAGGAATAGGTGAACACTCAAGAGACACATTGTTTGATATTATTTGCTCAGGAGAATCTCCTGTTGAATGCTATTTCATCTTTCCCAGTTGCTCTTCAGAGAAGGTCCTTTCTTTTCTATTGTTGAAGAGATACATTGCTGGCATTAATGACCATGTTCTTTGTCTGGTGAATGTAATATTCCTTTGCTGAAATTACTTCAGAACCTCCTTAGGTAATATAAAGGAGATGTCTATTTTTCTACTTATGCCTCTGATTTATTTCTTTTTCTTCACAGCTCTGTTCCTTCCTGTTCTTACTTGTTCTATTGCAAATCCTTCATTCTCTCTTGAGTCCCAGCTGTCTCTAAAAGGCTAATTCATACTTCACAGACTGAAACTCATCCTTACCCCCACTCATAATCAGGCTCTTTAGAAGAAAGTGAACTTCCTGTGGTATAAGCCACATGGAAAGGGTTAGAGCCAAACAATATTTATGTAAGCATGTTGTTGCTTTGACAGAGCCATGGGGTGCAAACTGTTAGGGGCCTTTCTGTTTAAAGACTCACAGGACTTTGTGAAGGAGAACACAGAAATCTGTGGACTCACAACACTGTGAGGCATTTGGAGCCAAAGCTCAAGGGTGGTCTTTGGAAACCTCACAAAAAAGAAAGTTTTCTGTTTCCCCTCATTCTTTGCCCCATCTGCCGTAAGTCCCTGAGTAGCATGTTTTGATCAAATGGACAACAGCAGGGATAAGATCAGGAGTTCAGGCACACACGGGGCCGAGGAAGGGGATGTGTGCTCACAACACAGAGAGAAAAGGCTGACAGAAATTTTGGCCAAGAACAAACCTCATCAGAGAGCTAGAGCTTTGAGAACTATAGACAAAGAAAGAATTTGGAAGGAAATCAAGCAAAACAAAGATTAGAAAGTGAATCAGGATTCAAACTTTAACACCAAAACTCTGAGGTCTTTGCTGAAAAAGCAAGATAAAATTACAAAAAAGGATGAAGAGGAAGGATGAGACGGGCAAGTCTGCCTTTACAATTCGAATCTTTATTGGCTGCTCCACTTACGTCTTCTCTATCCAACTCACTATTCCAAAAGCTATTTGCATGAGAGACACTGAAATATGTCTCAGAGAAGAAGAGTTAAAACTATCCTTTTTTGAGAACTGTTCTCCTTACAAAGAAGTCAGTGTGGTTTCTAGACAAGTTTTCATTCTAATATTTATACGATTAATTTTTTTAGTCGTAGTCATTAAAATTTTCTTTAAATTTCTTCTCCTTTTTTTCCAATCAAGTCTATGGTTTTTGATCCCCAGCTTATCCCATTATCACTATCATGTTCTAATTATCTTCCTTACTGCCTAAATTACCATACATGCATTCTTCTTCCCCTCCAGGACTTAGCTTCTCATACTTTGATCTGCTAATTGGCTTTTAATCATCTCACTTTGTTTTCTTTTCTTTTTCATACTTTAAAAGGAATTATTGACTGTAATGACCTGAAAGGTACCAGTTTGATAACACTGGCTCCTGAGACCTCAGAGTCAGCCCCAGATATGCTGATTCCAAGGCAGCTAGTGCAACTGCATAGCGAAAAGACAGAACATCCCTACACCTGGGAGTGTGATTTATGCTCTATTTCCACTGTGTTTCTTGTTTTCTCCTGGAACTCTTGTAATTTAAATGTCTATCTGCAGACATTTGGACTGAGACTGTCAGCTCACCAAAACTCTGAAAACCTTTGGGTAGTGACTGCCTGGACATACTGACCTGAATAAAAAAAGGCAGAGAGTCACATATCAGCCAAATCATGCAGTGAAGATAAACCTATTTTTCTTTCCAAGTGTGGTTCAAACTCTTTATTAATCTTCAGATCTTTTATCTTGGTCATGTTTCTCTCCTTCCCTCAGTCCTTCTTTAATTTCTGTTTCTTTTCTTTGCCAATGCTTCCTTCCTTTTAATAGTTCATGTTAAATTCCACAAAGCTCCCATTTTCTTATGTTACTGACCCTTTTTTTTTCATATACCCCTGCTTTTCTTTTTACAGTTATGTCTACACATTGTCAAAGCAAGAAGGGCCATACTACAAGGAATTGTGAGCTAAAGATTAAACCAGTCATTGAGTAGAGGAATTCATGATTTTTTGGGTAGCATACATCCACACGTGCTATTCTGCTGTATGGATATCTCAGATAATGTTCACTTGACATTCCTGGATTTGTCTGGTGATAACAGTCTCTGTATATTAAGGCTAGTAAATGTCTCTATTGCAAATCACATTTATGTTTTTTTTAATGTCTTGAAGACTGTCAGAGGCAGACATCTGAAGGGTGCGATTTCTTGACAGACTGTTTATGTACTAATGTGTAAAATTTCCCTGAAATCTGCTCTGCCATTTCTGTTGCCCGTAGGGTTGAGAAATTCAGTAGTGCCTTATGTTAGTGGTTGTCTAATCATCTTGAATACAAGTTCTTCTCCTTGCACTATCATCACACCATAAAATGGCTCATTGAAGTTTCCTAGAAATAGAAAAGGAGTTTAAAAAGTAAAAATCACTGTTGGGTTTCCCTCTGCAAAATAAAGATTTAACTTAACAAATTTTAGTGCCTATGTGCAAAACAAAGGGTCCATTTGTGGGATTGTTTTTAAATAGGAGAAAAATCTGAATCAAAGTAATACGAAAAAACGAAATTTAAAGAATCATTTTGTAAATGTAAAGGTAAAATGCTGCCTTTCCTGCACAGAAGACAGGCTGCTTGGGGAAAGAGGAACAAAGCTTATCTTTATGCTAGGTCAGAGCTTTTTGATAAGGATAGTACCATAAGAGTGGGCAGATAAAGCCATAATGGAATCCACACTGTTGTTTTGTTTACTATCTCTCTAGCCAGGGTTGCTAGTACCCTGACCTCTGTGAATCCTGCCCAGCCATCTCTGAGAAGCTGGGCAGAAGAAAGGAAGGATGGGGATGAGTTGTCTTAGCTATACTTAAAATTCCTTGGAATAATTGTGCCTAATATTCCATCGTGTTTAAATACTGAAGAGTTTTGATCACATCAACGTTATTTTATAGAGAAGTCTTTATTTCTGTCAGGGTTCTGCAGGTATCCAAGTACCAGATATGATCTACCAGATTTCCCATAACACATGATTTTTCCCTGATGTGAGTTTTCAGAATCTAAATAGTCCTACCAAGGAGATGAAGACTTTTAAAGAGGGAAGTGTTCACTTCAAATCATAGTGAAACAGCACATCGAACTCTTTTTTTAAGCAGATTGACCATGTAACTGTCTTTATTTCTAGAATACGGAAAACAAATCCTTCTCTTCCTACCCCAACACTACACATGGAAGACATAAATCACTCTTTAGGCATATTTGCAGTATTTAACTTTGGGATTTTTCCAACCTTAGCAAATTTCTGCATTGAAATATTGGTACAAGACAGGATTAGTAAATCTGAGGTATGCCACAGCACAGTCATACACTAAGTTATTTCTGTTCAAAGATACATCAAGTCATAGCTAAGAAAGAGATAACCTTTGTATGTTAAAGTAGTTAAAAAGAAATCATGAAAAAAATAATGAGACATATTGAAGCAGATAGCAAGCCAAAAAAATAGCAAGCCAAACCCATAACTGGTGTATTAAAAAGGGAGCTTTCACTATTCATATAGCACTGAATGATTATCAAATACTAGATACTTAATCATGTTAACAACAGATAGCAGCTAAATGCAGCTCTGTGAAAGCACAAGAATTACCAAAGAAGAAGAGATGTTTACTTAGGATATATTTACTTAGTGTCTCAACAACTTGAAATATTTTTTACTGAAACTGTTTTGATTTCATTTAATATAAGGTGATAAATTCTGTTTTACATTAATTTCTGCATCTAAGGTTAAAAAAAATCTTTTGAAACACTGTCATGGTTTGACTCTGGCTAAAAGCCGAGAGCCCACACATAGATCTAAAATTCTCANGTTCCTCACAGATTGCTGGGGCCCTATTCCAGTGTTTAAGGCATCGTCTCTTTCTCCTCTCTCTGACCTTGGTGCTAATCAAGCTCCGCACCCTCCTGTCTCTTAAGCGGCCATGATGTTCTGCGCAGACTTTCTTTCTCTACTCCTTCTTAAATATGTTATCACAGAGGCGTTGTTGCCTGACCTTGGCTAGCTTAGAGCAGAGAAAAACTCTAGCAGCTTCTTAAAGAAGCCTCTCTCCTAGCCCCCCCAGCTAATAAAAAACTCTGGTTACTTAAAACCACAACAAACACATTTTTTATCACAAAAGAAAACAATCAAATTAAAATCTGATTATATCATTTCACAGCTATAAAGTCTGAAGAGTACTTAAGAGAAACACTAAAGATATCATTATGGGTATATATTCATGTTATGAGTGGAACTGAACAACTACTCCAATTAAACTTAGTTTAGTTAACTTTCCACAGGGTTGTAAAGGTCTCTGAAAGTACTAAGATTTATTATTTCTTAATGTAATAAACAAAAAAAAATAGGGCTGTACTTTTTATGTGCTTTAATGCACCTTTTTTTTTCTTTCACTTTGCCTCAGAAATGATACTAATTAATTGTTTTGGTTGAAGAAGTGAATCAGCAAAACAAACATAATTTCAGATCTGATGCTAAAAGGTTATGTCTGGACTTCCATACCCTAGAATGTGGTTTTATTTCACAAAATGAAAGAGATGTAGCAACACAGTTTGTCTCAAAAGTCAGTGGATTTAAGGCAGGAAGACATTTTTAACCATTATGGTAAAATATATACAGTGATACTGAAGACTGAAAGTTTTTTTCTGAACAAAACTACTGTCCTGTGGCTTGAAGAAAAATGGTCTTCAGAGGCAATAGATGACATGCTATATCTATCAATCATATGCTTGATCAATGTCTTTCACTCCTTGAAGAAATGACAATACACAAGACTTAGCTGAAGTGGAACAAATGTTCACTTGCTCATCTTTAATGTAAATGTACCTTATGGATTGTTGATCTTTCCAGAGACTACTGCTGTGTTGATTAATTGCTAATGAATGCTAATGAAGGAGTGAGGTGAATATACACAGTGATGTATTTAAGTGATGATTGATTGGATTTAACACTAGCTGTCAGGAGAGTACTTACCACATGCACAACAAGTCCATAAATATGCACGGAACTGTTGTCTTCCTGCATGTCTCTCTGGTCTTTTATGTTGATCTGTGACAGGGAGAGAACTGCCCCTCTAGACTTTCATTGCTAAAGTAAATTCATTCCTTAGGAAGGACATCACCTCTCAATGACATGTTTTAATTAAACATTGATGATCAATTCACAGTTACATGACAAATGTCACTTGCTGAGTTCCCTTTTAAAAGCAAATTTTTAGAAAATTTTAATAATAAAGAACATACTTAGAGACCGACAAAAATAGAAAAAGACTCTGTTCATGAAAGCTCAAAAATACAGCAGGAACATTAGGATAAATAAAAGAAATGCCATTTCCAATTTAAGAAGAGCAATACTGTATTATTCCTTTGTGAGATGGGGGAAAATAAATCGAAACAGTAAACTTTCTCTGGCAAGCGATACGCAGCTCATTAGAAATTTCAGTGACTAACTAGAGAAATAGCTACTGACCAAATAAAGAAAAGTGAGAGAACTGTGTGCCTGGTTCAAGTGCAATGAATGGGAAGAGAGAGGGAAGAGAATGGGAAGTGGAGGATGCAGTAGAGCAGACCCTGTGGCCAGGATGGGAGATGCTCTGTGGAGATTATTGGCAGCTCAGAATAAATTGCCTGAGTGGGGAAAAGGAGTTATTTTTGTCATTTGTATGACACGTGCTCAATGTTCAGCAATCAATATCAAAATTTCTCTTGTGCTAGGGTCTTTTGAAAAACCTACCATAGCTGCATGGGAATGTGTCCCAAATGCTAGTCTGTGGTGGATTCAGTGCAACAATAATGATCATTTAAAATGGTCTTTCAAAACTGTAGTTAGAATTCCTGTCTTCAGAAAGTGTTCTTTCTCAATACTAAACGCATTCTTCACACAGCCAAGTTAAGCTAATCAAGTTGTTTATTTTACACAGCCCACAAGGAAGGAATAGATAGGAACAGTTAATTCTAAACACTTTGGAGGCACTCACGTATTACCTTGGCTATAATTTTTCAACCACCTTTGATTTTCAAGTCCATAAGTACTTACGAGTAGGTATGCAGACCCTCATGAAGATAATTTAAACCTACTAGTAGCTAACAGCTGGTTGTTGAAGGTGGTTCTATACTTGCAGGAATAAGAACTGAAATTCCAACATTGCCAGAAGCATATTCAAATATTTCTAATGATTCATATAATTTTATTTAGCATCATATTTGCTGCTGAAATTTGCATGTACTAAGTATGTATGCTGAAATTTTTATGAACTGGTGTCCAGGTTCATGAAACTGGCCTGTGTTTCCACATACAAAATGGGGAGGGAAACAATATGGTGATGATGAATTTCCACCCAGTCAGCTCTGGAGGTAACCACAATTGCTTGCTGTGGCTGTACTTCCAGAGTCCTTTGATTCGGCAACAGGCTTTGGCACTGAATTGGCAGCTGTAAATGGCAGAGACAGGCCTATTGCTAACTGAAGGGACGTTGCCTTTGTTTTAGTGCAGATCTTTGCATTTAGAAGAGGAAAATCCACTTCAGTTGTTCTCCTATAGGAAAATCTGTATATAAAACATTCATTTTAACCTCTTTAGGCAAAATGGACAAATGAGGAAGGAAAAGGCTTTGTATGGCAAAACTTGCTTCCAAGTTACTGACATCTCAAAAGCAGTTGAATCACATCAGATGGAATAAAAGAATTTAAACAAACAATTGCGAATGCAAATTGGAAACTGGTTTTAAAATATCATCTGGTCACAATCTTGCAATTTGAGGGGAGAACCACATGGGGGAAAAATACAAAAAACAACGAATTTGATTTAGAGGGAATGTGAAAACCCCAATAATTAATTGCAGAATGATATAAAACAGTTCAGAAAAAAAGGAGGATATTCACAGTGATTAATATAAATTAGAAGTTATAAATAATAAAAAAATAAGGGAGACAAAAGAACACAAACAGTTTTCTAGAGTCAGCTGATAAGATGATACAAATAAGAATTTTAGATATTTTAGAAGTGGAAAAAATGTGCAAAAACTGTTGGAAGTAGGGAAAATCCCAGTTTTGAAGCACACTGGACATATTTCTGTCCTGTAGTGAAGGTAGCTTACAACAAAATTACTTAACATTCCTATGAAAATGCAAAAAAAAAAAAAAAGAAAATACTAAACAGCAGCTATTAAAGGTAGAATTGTTAACAGTGACAAACATAGTCTTTTGCATACTATGGTTTAGATGAGTTAGTCTAGGAATTATCTGAACCTTTCAGCATGTTTTTCAGTATATTTGGAACACAAGAGAGACTTGAGCAATGGTAGAAAGTTGCTGAGCTAGAAGAAAAAGAGAGAAGGTAAAAAGCAAATAACTGTTTTCTTAGTCTTATGTCTGTTTGAAACAAAAATGACATAAGTTTGCATAAGGTACAGCTAGGTTAATAAATGATATTGCTAGAATCACTCAACATAGATTAAAAAACACATCTTAACTAAGTCATCAGCTATTTTTAAATAAAATTACCCAATTGCTCTAAATACATCACAAGTATTCACTTTTATAATGTATTTTTCTTTTACGGTTACTGTACAAATTTTGAATTAAGAACACAGACAAAACCCTAATACTTGGTAGTGTTTAGGTGGCTTAAAATTTTCCTGCCTGATATGGCTCAAAATGCAATTAGGAAGAATGTGGGTTGGGAGGGGGTTAAAAGTGCTGAAGTTTCTCGAGAAATCAAAAATTTTTCTATTTTACTCATGTGTCAGAAAAGATTTCTGGCATTTTGCTGAAGAAATCCATGCTGTCATAAAGGAAAGCTGAACTCCTTGTTCGGTTTTTAAAAAGTTGACCTAAATGGCACCTGCTGAGTTCCCAAGAATGTGTTAGATCCAATACAGTTTTTTCCTCAGTCCTTTCTTCTCATTCATTTTGCTCTGTTGTTACATCAGGATTCTGTAGGGACTGTTGCCTCTGCCTTCTTCATTATCCAGGCAAATGCACACATAATCCAGCTTCTCTCAAATACTGTGGATATGCAAATCACTGTGTAAAAAATCTCATAGTTACTGGAGGCCATCACACCTTATGAAGAGTTATAACAACGACAGATTTTTTTAAACCTTGCTTGGAAATTTTATTTCAGTTTTATTTTTTTCAATGGCTAACCAGGAAGTGTTTAAAATACAAAATCTTTTTAATTGGTCACTACATTGATGAGATTTGTCAGAGAAGAGATAGATATTTACCTGGATTTGAAATTTTCAAGTTTTTTAGTGACCCTGGATTGAAGAACTAGATTTGAAAAACTGCACACAGCGTCTGCAGTTGGGGAGGGACTTTCAGGCAATCTTAGCTGCCATTGTAGCATTTTTGTGAACTGGGTAGATTTTCAGAGGTGCTGCCTGAGGAGTTTCAAACAGGAGCTGCTTGATACCCTCTTGTTGTGAGGACATTGCTCTAAATACGAAACATGAGATTAAATAAATAAGTTGTCATTTTTGGACAGGAGACCACAGGAAACTTTACACTTGTATGTGCAGAGACTATTATAATAGCTCAAGAAAGTATTTTTTTATCTTTTGTCTTGTTTTATTAATCTTCTCCCAACTAGAATCATCACCCATTACAGACCCTTCATGGAGCACCATTCATGTGTGATGCATAGGCCAGCCTGTGCAACACCACAATGTTTTATTTTATATCAACTGTATGAAATCTAGGATTTCTCCTGAGCATAATGTGTTTTGGATTTTTGATAGACCCATGTGTCTCACTGTTTCAACTGAGAACTGCCAGAAAGTTGCCAGGCTGCTCTGTGTGGGCCCTGTGTCCATGTCTAGATCTACATACTATCAAGTTCTCTGGTTTTAAACATCCTTGTAATGCAGCACTGTTCTTAGCTTCTCTGGAACATCTCTAGGAGACATAACCTGAGTTTGAAGGTGGCAAGACACAGTCCTGAATAATCCTTCAAAAGAGCACCCAGAAAGGGGAAGAATGAGTCCATCCTACTCAGTGTCTTCAGAGGAAACTGTATAGGATGAAACAAATACACATCCAAATTAATTTCTTTCCACACAAAAAGAAAACCTACAAAAAAAAACCCCAAACACAAACCACCCAATAAACCAACAAAAAACTTAGGATCAATTATGTCAAAATCTACTACAATGAAGCATTAGCAGAGCATGATTTTTTGTACTCACCAGTCAGATTAGATAGTCGACATTATCTCTATGCTGGGACATAGCCAGGACTGAAGCGCAACCCAAACAATGACTGGACCTTCTGTGGCCAGAAGGTGCAATGGCTTTAAACTGAAAGAGTCTAGATTTAAAATAGGTATTAGGAAAAAATTCTTTACTGTGAGGGTGGTGAGACACTGGCACAGGTACCCAGAAAGGCTGTGGATGCCCCAACACTGGATGTGTTAAAGACTAGGTTGGACAGGACTTTGAGCAACCTGGTCTAGTGAAAGGTGTTGTGTTCATGGCAGGAATATTGGAATTAAATGATCTTTAAGGTCCCTTCCAACTCAAGCCATTTTATGATTCTAAATCTCAGCTAATTGTCCCTGATTTTGCAGTTGAGAATTTTGGATTTACCTGGTCCATGTTCATGATAAGCACAACAGCTAGACTGGCAGACACATCATCTGATTCAGTCTTCACAGGATTAACTAGTCTTATACTCCCTTTACATATATACATATATACATATATACATATATACATATATACATATATACATATATACATATATACATAATATACTTTTGACATCTGTGGTCCAGTCACAATGTACAATTCTTGGTACAAACTACTCAAAAAAGCCCATGCTCATTAGTTTCTGAAGTGAGTCATTGCTTGGAAAAATGGACTAAAGCAAATTTCTGTTAGAAATACTTCTCAAATACCCTTTTTCCCAACGCCCCCCATAATAGCATGAATTGGAATGTGTCCAGTGAAGATTTGCTGGTTGCTAATGTCATCCAGTGCCTACCTCCTGTTAAAATCATAGCAACTCATACAGATCAGTAAAGAATTTTTTTTTTT
>WEIV01004834.1:33920-64876 GCA_013390005.1 Calyptomena viridis
TCTATTCATAAAGTTACAGGCATCCAATCAGGAGTGGAGACTGAAATGAATAATGGAAATACACAGTTCAGAGATAATAATCAAGCTGTAATTTGTACAGGCAAATGATCTGATGAACATTTATAAATAACTGAGACAGTACTTTGAAGACATAAAAGAAAATCTGCCCTCAAGTAAGAGGCAGAGAAATGAACTTGATTATGTCTAGGGTCTCTAAGCAAGTAACCAGAATAGACAGCAAATTCCTCTGATATAACCTGACTTTTCCCAGGAAGATAGAAAGTCATTAAGCTATGAAAACCACTCTGTTTTACAACGATGCAGGTCTATAATTTTAACAGTCATCCCTGGGGAAAGATGGACCAATATCCACAACTGGATTGAGGGTAATCAGGTCCCAGATCTCAAAAAAACCAGTGAAAACTTCTAGTGTGCTAAGTGATTTCTGCCAGATTGTCATTCTAAGGACAGCAACTTAATATCACATCCAGCTGTTCTGAAGAAGGGGTTTGCTTTCTATGGTGTGTGCACCACTCCCAGCTGTTTAAGGAAAGGCCACTCCTCATCTCCCCAGCTGCTGTGTTTGCTGTCAGATGTTCAATATTGTACCATTTATTCGAGGGCTCACAACTTTTGGAGAACCGTGGATACATAAATCTTTTCCTCACACTATAGTTTTTTAAGGGGCATGGCAGAAAGATTAAGGAATCCCTCCCCAAAAGACAAAAAAGCACAATGGCCTGTGCAATGACTTGCTGGTTAAGCAGGAGCTTAACTCCTTTAGTTGTGAACAAATCACAGTGAGGATGAGGAGTCACTGTACCAGAAGTCTCTTCTGAGGGACTGTATACATGGCCCAGCTCTACATACCAGACTAGCTGTTTTCTTATCATATCCTATTATTAACATCCATGACTTTAGCTGTTATACAGTCACTAGCTCTTTCCTACTCCTGGAGCAGAGTGTTCAAGTCAGATGAACACACTATAAGCAATTCAACCAGCTTTTTGACCCACTTTAACAGGAAAGATGTAGGCATCCTGTATTGAGTACATAGGCATTGTTGGCCACTGCAACTTACAGTCAAACATATTAATGTCATCCATAGCTAATTTGATAGTAATGATACCAGGCTACATTAAACATCAAAAATCTACTTTCCTAGACCAACTGTTATACCTTTATCCTGTCCCTTTCTCCAGGAGATCAAAGTGTAGCAATAGCAAGATGAAAAGATCTGGGTCAGTGAAAAACCCTCTAATCATCACAGGAAAGCCATGTCATGTAATTGTCCTCATACTTGATCAACTTAAATGCACTTGAACCCAAATAGTGAGCAGCATTCAAGCTCATAAAGAGAAAACTCCATGTGCTCCTTAATTTTTCATCCCCTTTGCTCCATCCTACATGCCTGGTAATCTCCCCCTGCTATGCCTCACTACATAGAGAGCAAGCAGAAGAGCAACTAGTCCACTTACAGCTGTAAGGTATTACACTCTCTTTCTTTTGCACGAGAGAGAACTGATCCCAAACTGGCAAGAAGGAAAGAATGAGGAAGAATGGAAAACAGTAGGATAGGGGCAAAAGAGAATCAAACCTTAGCCTGAGTTCTGTTATTATTTATATTAAAATGCTTATAATAATAATTGCTTCTTATTATCAAAGTCCAATACCAGATAAAGGAACAAAACTCACAGCTTCTCAGTTTTTCTTCTGTTTATTAAGCTTTATCACAACTTTAGCATGTCACCCTAACCTGAGTTTAACACACCAGAGCGTGTGTTACACCATTTGCACCATTTGCTGCAAAACGTGGAAGCACAAAGCGAAAGNGTTCAGCAAGGTGAGCTAGGGAGAAAGAAGCATCCTTGCAGTGTGTCATACACAGCTGTGCCACAGCTGGTCATGCTGTGACTGGGTGTTATGACCTGCCCCAGAAGTTGAGTGTAACTCAGGTTCTTGTTAATAGATCCCTTAGGGCAGATTAGAGTGAAACAACACTGAATGATTGGTGCTTGTAAATTTATATATGTAGGGTTTAATTTAGAATCATTTGGTTGCAATGGAAAGCATGTATGCAGGCATTTGGGTTATTATTATCTATAGTAGTATAGCAATATATGAAAGCATAAAATATCACTTAAGAAAATGTATAAGGGAAAAGAAAAAAAGAGAAGGAAATTATAAGAGCAGAAACATATCACGACACATAGATCTCATTATGAGACATGATTGTTGTCCATTGGTGGAAGTGATGGTCTTGATTTGCCAGGCGTGGGGGAAGGAGCCCACAAAGTCCAATGGGTTAGAATACTCTCAGGTTAAGTGGGAATGCCTGGCATGATCCCTGGGCAGGAGGAGATTCCAGTCTGGTGGAAGGCCTCAGAAATGAGTCTGGGGGTGCTTTGGAGGTCTTTGAAGTTTTATGACATGATGATGGTTAAGACATGACAGCTGCCTCTCATGTCAGTGCAGTTGAGCCAGTAACGCACCATCACACCTTCCCCAAGTTAGGTGGGGGAATTTCACAGCTGGGAGAGTTGAGTAAGGGAGGGCATTACCATGATGAGAAGCACCATTGCATCTTGCAGGATCTGCCTCAAAGCCTGCTTTGTACCTTCTGTCTTAAGCAGACTCTCCACCACACACCCAAAACCTCATCTTCTCCTCTCAGAGGGTCCAAACCTGGCTTCAGCAAAGCACCCTGGCGCCTTCACAAATGGGTGAGAGTTTTAATTCATTAAACATTAACACTCCAGTCTCTTACACCAGGGCAGTTTGCAGGAAGCAATGGGGTTGAAGCAAGGTGACAGCAGTGACAGATTTCAAACCTTGACTCAGTGTTGAGACTTCCCCACAGGATCAGCAAGGAGGAAGAAAGACAAGCAGAAGAAGGAAAGCAGGTGGGCATAAAAGTAGGAGACAGGAAGTTTGAAGTTTGTTTTGTGGCTGGAGGGTATGGGGGAAGGGGGGTGTCAGGAGAAGACATCAGGAGAAAAAGAAGTAAATCCCAATTCAGTGAGAAAAAAGTGGAGGTATGTATTTGGAAGCTTTTAGGACATGCGAGAAATTAGAGATTAAAAATTGTCAGATGGGATGGTGTATACTGGTTTACCATTTTATGGAAGTTGCAAGAAACTCGTGCATCTTCATGTGTTGGTTCAGCAAATCCCTGGAAAGATTTCAAGCCTTGAATGGTTTAATCCCATTAGGCAGCTAAGCACCACAGAGCTGCTGGTTCATTCTCTTAGCCAGTGGGATGGAGGAGAGGATCAGAAGAGTAAAAGTCCAAAAACAAGTGAGACAGAGAAAAACCAATATTTCACCACCAACTTACCAATGTCCAGCCAGTCCCGAGCAATGGCAGCCCTGGGCAACCTTCCTCTCCCACCCCATTTTACTACTACGCAAAATGCCATACGGTGTGTGGAATGTCCCTTTGGCCAGTTGAGGTCATCTGTCCTGCCTGTGTCCCCTCCCAACTCTTTATGCAGCACTAGCCTACTCTCTGGCAGAGCCACATGAGAAACAGAAAGGGCCTTAACTAGGCAAGCCCTGCTCAGCGATAACCAGAACAACCCTTTATTATCAACACTATTTTCATCAGAACTCCAAACCAGTAACTTTGGTTGTTGTTTTGTCTATGTGTTTTTCAGAAGCTCAGCAAGTTGAATTTTGGTCTATATTTACAACTCCTTATGCTTGGGAGATTTCCGTTATTTCTACCCAAAGAAACCAATAACGACATCAAGAAACTTCCCAGTGAGAGAGGTTGGGGATGAGGAGGGAGCAGTGTTAGAAGCAGATGAAGGAGTGAGGGGAATGAGCTTATTGCACAGCAGCCAGGGCTGTTTGTTTGCTCTACCTGGCAAAGTTCAAGAATCATGTTCAAAACCACTGTCCAGAATTTTTTTATATTTCCTTCTTTTTTTTTTTTTAAGTTGTTTGGGGTTGGTCAGCAAATTAGCTGAAAGTCTTCTCTGAGAGGTTAATTAGAGGAGATGACTCAGGAATGCTACCCAGTTGCATGCACATGCTGCCTGGTGAGAAGCTAACAAAAGAATAAGAAGCTCAGAAATCTCTATTTTTCTAACTTGGGTTTTTTTCGCTGTAAGACCCAAGTTCAGGCAGAGATCAGGTTCTTGTTTCCTGCCAGTGAGGATCAAAGTCTATTGAGACTGAGTAATGCTTACAGTGGGAATCAGAGTCTCAGCTTATGGCAATAGAAACTGGAGAGGTTTTGAAGCTCTCCTCGGTGCAATGGTATTGATTTCCAGAGTAAGGAATTGCTGCTTCTATGGTTTAAACTTTATTCTGTTCTCCGATGTTTGAAACTGGTTTGTCTTTTAAGCTATGCTAACACTTGATGTGTAATCTAAGTTGATTTTGTTGATGCTAGTCAGCAGAGAATGTGAATTTGAAGCACAAAGCTATAGAATTACTTCTCAGTCATTGCATTTGTTTCGACTGTGTCCAGTATGGAAGTGGCTCCCTATTCAGCTTAGTGATTTGTTGCAAAAGGATCAGAAAAGAGCTAGTCAGTCTTCTGCCTAAAATTTTGGGTGGGCTTTGTATCAGGTTCATTCAGGGAACTCGGGGAACAATGGTGTGAAATACGATTTACCTGCTCAGTCACAAGCTGTTAACAGTGAGTAGAGGTCTAAATACACTCAGTTCTTGCTATTAGTTCCTTCTGATCTCCCTCCATAGTCAGCTAACATCATTAATATAACAGAAACCCTATCTTGGGAACAGAAGTATTGTTCTGACACTAATTCGGTTGCCTTAGCACTTCACTGACTCCCTAAAACAAAGTTCCTGTAGATCCTGATACTAATTTGCCTTTGGTGTGTTAATTCATTTATATAGAGAGAAAAAGAGCAGGCTTCAAGGAACAAGAAGTTCCAGTTGCAGTAACTGGACTGTCATTTCAGGTCTAGCTCCAAGGAAGTCTGTCTCCTCCTTTCTTCTGCTCACTGACAACATCTCAGGCATGAGGAGGGAAACTTGGACCTGCACACTGACTAGCCAAATCAATATGAATAACTAAAAAACAAATCATGAGAGAGACTCCTGAGGCAATGAAGAAACCTTCTACATGTTCAGTTCTAAGATCAAGATTGCATTGATTTATTTACTTGCATTCAGTAGTGACTCAAGTTAATTAAAGGCAATCTCCTGCAAATTCCCCATGAGATACATCAGTGGCTTATGGTACTACATGTTATTTCTACTGGAAATAATGAATTGCAGATGCAGTATTTCCCCACAATACACATCTTTACTGCAATGTGACATGTCAGCCCCTGATACTCATGGCACTGAATTCCTTTATGGTGCCCCTGACTTTTTGTCTCTTTGTAACTCTTAATATTTTTGTTTCGTATTAAAAAGACAAGCTAAGTGAAAGCTTGATTAGATTTAAGAAAGTGCCTTTGAAGTTAACCCATCACTTTTCCTTTCATCTCTTTGCAGGACCAACTTAAGATAACAGACCCATAATCACACCTGTGCTTCGTTGTGCTCCCATAGCTCCACCAACTCCTCTTGAAGAAACTGGCTGCAGACTCCTCTCAGTATCCCCACAAGTGGTTGCTGAGAAATTTTCTCTTTCTTGTGGGGTCACAAAGCATCCACTGATTTTTTTGTAGGAGGTGAGGTAACTGCCTTATCAAAGTCTTTGGCTCAATGAAATTCTTCATCAAAGCATCTAACTTTCATTCATCGACATTGGTGAATGGATAGGGCAGGAAGGAGTGACAGTTTAAGAACAGTTTCATACATTTCTTCCAGCAAGCAGAAGCCACCAAGTGGAGTGTTGTGTCCAGTCTGTCCAGCAGGCAGGGAGAATGACGAGAAGACTAGACTCCATGAAGTTTTGCATGTGTTTATTTAACTACTTGCGTGCTGGCATTCTAAGCATTCTAATCTTAAGCATTCTAAGCATAGCCAAGCATATCCTACCTACCTAGCAGACTCTGCGTCCAAGCCTTCCAGACAGTGTGTCTGGTAAGGCCCTGGACACAAGTCTCTGCCTGGCTAGATGTATCACACCAGGCAGAGGGTCTGCTCTCTAAGAAGTCAGAACATGTCTGCCTCCTTCTGCTACACAGTTTCAGGTTTATATCAGACTGTATTGTTTACATGAAACACCCAATGACCTGGAGACCAAATCCTTCTTGTGCAATTACAAGAATCTGGACATGTCCATTAACAGTCCTACTTCCACACATGCCCAAGCAGAAGTCTGGCCTACAGCATAGGGCTACAGTGGAGTGCTGTGGGAACCATCACATACTGGATGCTGAGTGGAAATCTGTGGTGCCAGGACCCAAGAACTTATATTTTGCCATAAGATCCCACCTCACAAGAGCTCTCAGATGGGATGCATAGGTGGAATAAGAGGTGATTTATTTACTCAATGACATACTGGTTATAAAACTCACCTAGAACTGACTTTGCTACTTTGTATTCTCTGAAATGGTCAAAACTGAGAGCAAGTGAAAGCATAAGGGCAGACTGGTAAGGGAAATAATGTGAATTCAGATTCCTTCCAACAGAGAGATCATTTGAAAATTGTTTTCTCTGATGCCTGGTGAAAGCTATTGAATGAAAGGTGAGAAGTGGGATGACTCCTCTTGATGCTCTTTATGCAGACATAGTGCCTACCCTGTTCATGGGCTCTTCTATTTTCCCTGTAGTTATCTACCTGTAAGAACAGGTACAGTGTAATTATAGAACTAAGAACAAGTGCAGTGTGATTATATTTCAACTCAGCCTCTGCTAGTCTCATCAGTCTAAGATACTTGATTAAAAAAACCCCATCTTCTGAAAAATTCTATTTGTAAAATAAAAGTGAAGTATCTTTTAAGGAAGCTTCTAGAAACTATGTTGGAATTTTTCTATCCTCGAATCCTAAGCAATATCACCTTGCAATAGCTCCCTGTTTCTCCTGGTGCATCCTTGCAACATGTTTCATGATAGTCACACTAGGCTGGCTGGTGAATCACTAAAAACTATGAAGTCAGCATAAACATACTCTTCTCCCCTTTCATTCTAACTTCACCCTAACTTCCGAGCAGTTTTGTGTTTCTGGGTGTGTGGTGTTGTCTCAGTCAACTAAAAAGAATTATAAATGGCAAACAAAAATCAGGAAAATATCTGTTTAATCTGTTGGTTACAAGAGTTATTCAAAAAGTCCTTTGCCTTTGGGTAAAAAGATCCTCCTAAATCTCATCTAATATCTGAATTTGTAAAGAAACCTGAAACCAGGTAAACGTTACTTATCTCTGCAATATTTTTATCACAGTTTATGCTATAAAATTGTTACACACCAATTCTTTCCCTGCCACGCCCCCTTTATAGAACTCTATTTGTGCAAAGTACAAAACCTTTAGAGCACTGTATCACAGCTGCTTTCCCTTTAGGTGTGCTACTTTATAAAGGGCATTTTGCTACTAGTGGACACCAAGAGCCCGTACATTCAGAGTAGCTCTGAGACTGATGGGATTACTCTAGATTGAGCCAGACAACAGTCGGTAGTGTCATAATTTTAGCAGTTCCAGATGGTGTTGCAAGTTGCAAAAATTTGGGTACTGTCTAATTTTTTTCACTTGTGCTCTTATACCTTTGTCCTACTGTGATAACAGGTTCCACTAGTGAGAGTAAAGACTGATCCCTGCTGGGCTGCTGGATGAATATTAATACATAAGCAATATTGAGAGAAAAGAAACCATGAAAAGTGTAAATAAAAGGTGGTGGAAAAGCCCAGTTCACTCATTTTTTTCTGCTCTGTATCTGTGGCTACAGTTATTTCTCCAGGGACCAAGATAGTGAAGGCATGTAAGGTTCATCATCTCTCTGCTATCCAGGGAGACCACATGAGAATGAGAAGAGCAGATGACGATCCCTGTAAGTCAGCAATAAGACAATATGCTATTGAAGGAGGAGTAGGAAAGAGAAGGAACAGGATGGAAAACAGGAGAAATGGATTCTCTTAAAAGCTCTTTTAAACAAAGGAGATACACTATTTAAAATTATGAGTTTTACTTAAAAGCAGATTACCTCGTGCCCAGTGAATGCACAAGAAAAGGAGATACGTAAGGTCTCCATTTTGCCTTACGTTATTCCTCTGAGATCTGAAATTAAATTTAAAAATTACTTTCATTTTCTGGCTTCATAAACTCAGTGGTTTAGCACAGATAGATGAAGGAGCTCTGCACATTTATATAAAGTCTTTTGAGGAATATCAGTCACCTAGACCTGTACAAGGGTATTCAGAGCGATGCTGGGGACACGGGTATTACAAGGCTGAGACATAGATTTGAACTGACTGAATAGGTCTTGCGAAAGTGGGAGTTAACTGCCTTTCTTCTGGACAGGCAAAGAAACTTAGTCTTACGTTTTTAAGCTCATAAGGTGGACCTCATCACATCCATTCTCCTCTAACCATCCTCTACCAGAAAGCTGCATGTCAAAGAGTGAAATTGTACTCAGATCCTCTAGAGCAAAGGACCTGAATATGAAGAAAGAAAATGATGCTTCACCTTCCATACCCACTGTGAATGAAGCACTTGCTGGGCTCTTACATGAATGCTAGCCTGTCTTCATTCATCCAACTCCAAAGAAAACAGAAGCTATGACTTTGTTTTGTGAAGAATCCAATATGGCTTTTGCACATGTGTGCATTTGTGTACATGTCTGTGCACATATGTGACACCGAGAAATACCACTGAATCTAGTCTGTCAGAGAGACTTACCACAAGGCATTTGTTGCTCATAGATACTTTCAGCCTCAAGCATAGTGAGAGTTAGTGTCAGCAGATCGTAGAAACATGATTCCCAGTACAGAAAATTTCAAAATTATTAGGCATTGGTAACATTACACAACTGTGATGCTAGTGCCCACTCTGTGCTGTGCTGTATGAGCTGCCCTAGCCCTAATCTGCACTTGTTGGCCACACTGTGCACACTTGCCTCCAAAAGGATTGTCTTGTCCCTTCCACCAGCTAGGGTAAAACAACATTTCAGCTTCTTCTACACCCACTTTCTCCTCCTGCAATTGGACCAGGAAGCAAGGAGACATGCTGTTTAATGGGGTCAGTGAGGGGCACCAAGGAAGAGTCTTATTTTGGGATGGTTGTTCACACGCACTCCAGGAGATAGAGTCTCCTTGTGCCAGGTATGATCATCTGGTTAGTAAGGAAGTTAGATCCTTCCTTCTAGCCACATCTAATCTTGCTAACTCCTTAGGCATTAAAACCGGATTTCATGATATCTTTGAACCCCTTACAGGCCATTCACTTAACAGTTGGACTCAATGATCCTTGTGGGTCCCTTCTAACTCAGAATATTCTGTGATTCAACTGTTTATGTCCACTTTTATGCACAGGAGCCAAGTCCTGAGCTGTGATGCTCCTTTAGTCTTTCTGGTTAAACACAAACCAGAACTTCAGCTTTGCTGGGGTTTATGCAGTCTCAATGTCATATGTAATGAGTTCTCAGGATTTCAGCTCCAGAATCTGCTGCCTAAATGAGACCAGAGTCCTAATCTAGATCATAAATCTGTTTTGACTTTGGCCTTAAGAGGACTCACATGTTGTAGTCTCGTACTTGACTTTTCGTTTCTGGTAGCTCTCATTTTGCGTACACTCTCTATGTGGGACCCAAATACTTTGAATAGAACAAGAAAATAATTTTTCTCCTCACTTGACTGTATTAAAATCAGGTGAAAATTCTAAAACTGTTTTTATCACAGGTAGCTCTTGTTTTCCCTTGCTTCTCTTATCTAAGCTGTGCAATGCATATTTTTACTTTGTGTGTGTGTCTCACCAGACATCACCTATGTTCGGGTCAAGGTATATCTTTGATTCCTTCTGACTTTATCCTTCTTCAGAGCTTGCTTTTTTTTTTTTTTCGTTTTTGGTGGGGGACACTTACAGTATCAAGGAATTGCTCAAATAACTCAACCTGTATCTCTTAGAATGAGGAAGAGGTTTGATAATCAAAGAGATTAACTGATCTGTTCAATGCCCATAAGAAAAGTCTACAGTAGAAACAGTTTTCAAACCCACTGCAAAACTGAGCAACAGGGGCTTAAAACCAAAACCATCCTCTCTCACTGGGTACTAGATTTATCTTCCCTAAGAGCTCTTCATTCATTCACTCTCCCTTGTTCAGAATCCCAGATAATATTGTCTGGCAGAAGTTCAGTATGTACTATCCTACTGTCACTTGTAATTTTCTGGTTACAGGATAATCTTCCCTAGTTCCACAGTTGCCCATTCTGCAGTTTCTTAAATCTTGCCTTGAAACAGGCCGAGGTTAGGACTGATTTGGACTATCTTTTCTGGCAGAGTATGAAAACTGCCCCTTCTTTCAACAACATGGTCACTTGCTGATGCCCCATCTAAAGAGATTATGTTTTGTGTTCAACCTAAAATCCCTAATGTTTGGCAACTGGACAGATCTAGTAAGATGGATTTTGCAGTAGTGGTCTGGGTCTGACATTAGTTAATCTATTAGTTAATCTATTTTTTTGATAATTAATTAGATGGTGAAATGAAGAGTTCATATAGCAGAGTCTCCAAACTCCAAATAGCTTTGAGAAATTAAAAAAACCCTTGCCCTAGAATAAACAGGATGCAGTTTAAAAGGGTAAGTAAAACACACATAAGCTTAATCAGATATCTGCTTAAAGAGAAAAAATGTGGGCTGGACCACAGTTATGCAGAAAAAGACAGCAAATCCCAACCAGAGCAAATGCAAACAGACAAAAAAATATTCTAGACATGTAAAGTAATTTTTTGTTATTCTCCCTACTTCTGATGACTCATCTTGAGTATTGCGTGTTGTTTTGCATGCTGCCTCTCAGGAAAGTTATGGACTAACTGAAGAGAGTCTGCTGGAAACCAGCCTGAATGGTCAGTTGTGGGGGGAACACAACTTATGTGAGGAAAATGAACACATCTGGGAGGTTTATTCTAGACTAATAGGAGTCATCATTTCCTAGGTCCACCAAACCAGTCCTTCCTTTAACTCTTACTATTTTACTCCCTGTAATTAACAGCCAAGCATAGTCTCTTTAGGCTTAAATGTTGACTCTAAGACATTTCTCCCTGAATTCAATGCCTTTATGTTGGAGTCCAGGATATCGGGACTACACCTCAAATTGCCCCAGAAGGACTGGGACCCTTGCAGAGAGCCCAGGAGGATAGAGTTTTTGATCTGTGTCCCTGGGAAAAGCTTCCAACATTGATGGAAGAAGCAAAAGCAACAAAAATATAACTTAGATCATAGTTTAGTTTGTCATAGAAGTAAAACTTATAGTTTTAGGTTTTGTAGTATAGCTATAAAAGAAGACAAGATGGAGGATTTTGGGTGTTGCCTTGAGTTCTTTCTTCTTCTTCTTCTTCTTGCTCTTTGTACTGCAGTAGAGCTGGCACTTGCAGATTGGTAGAATAGATTTGAGGTAGAGAAGACGTGTTAGTAACAAGTTAGGATTACTGGTACAGAATTGTAAACATGGCACGTGGTATCTGTTTATTGGTCATTAGTGTCCTTAAAAACTTAGATGCAGTTGCCATTTCAGGCATTCCAACACTTTGCAGCACATGCTTTTTGCCTCTCGCAGCACACGCTCTGGTGTGTTAAACCCAGGTTTGGGTGACATGCTGAAGTTGTGATAAGAACTTAATAAACAGCAAGAAAAACTGAGAAGCTGAGAGTCTTGTTCCTTTATCTGGTACTGGACTTTGATAATAAGAAGAAATGCTAAATAGCAAGAGCTCTAGTCGCCCACAAACATCATAACAAATATCATTACACCTTTATCCAAATTAAGGGGAAATCTTGTATATTGTTTCTGAAAAGCACTTCAGAATGCTTGGAACATTAATTTAACAGGAAGACAGACTTTTCCTTTATTCACACTAGAATGATGTCTTTAACAACCCCTTTTCTTAGGAAATTTCAAGCTCCTAGCAGGAGTGAAACTTCTTTTCTGGCATTTGTCCATCTCCAGACATTCAAACAGCCTTCAAGTAGTTTAATTAACAAATAATGACATAGGATAGTTTTCACCTATTTGCTCTCAGCACATTTTCTTTTTATTTTTGGAAATTTTATGGTATTAATTTTTGATTTCCAAATGTAATAAAGCCCAGGGATATAAGTATTAGCATAAGATTATGGGGCCTAACATGTTATTACTCACACAAAGATTTTCTGGATGAGACTTATAAAAGCAAAGCCTATTGTCTCATAAGTTCAAGGGCTGGTACCATATTGATTGAGGCTGGAGATACCTGGGATATTGCTTCAATTTCTATAGCTGTGGAAACACTTCTTCCCCTGCCACCCACAGAAAAGTGTGATTAAAAAAAGAGACCTTGGCTAAGCTCAAAACAATCTCTGAAAACCTATAAATCTTTATTAAATTCTGTGTTAAAACTCAGCTGAGGAGGAGTGGAGATACACTTTCTTCTGGGTATGCTTTTGCTACAAGGTACTCTGGGGTCTATAGTAAGCACAGAGGTCATTTGTAGCTAATGATTTTGAGGCAGGACTCTTCCCCATTGTGGGGTGATATTAAGGACCCTGTGTTACTGCAGTAGCATTATACTTCATTATACTTATCCAAGGCCTGACTTTTGATATTTGTGTAAAACACCACCTGCATAGGGTGCTGTAGCTGATGGCTCCTGGACTGCATTCAGCTCATGGGACACGTCCATCTGGCCTGCAGCCTCGGCGCTGAGAAATTGTATCCATGTGATAGCAGTGGGCTAAAGAAAAGCTACTAGGCAATTTTTGGAGAGTCAGACACTAGAAATGTTGGGAAACTGCTGCCACCTTCATTTGGCCTATGACAAGGGTCAAAACTGGTGTCCCCGCCTGCTATTAGAAGACAGATCGTGGCTTGTGTTTGGTGGTGAAGGAGATGGAGAAGCTAGCTGGGGAAGGGCACTGTGGACCTCTCCCTCCCTCTAGTGGCTTCCCTACAGATAGGAACTGCTTTATATCTTCTGCTTCTGCTAAGGAACTTGACCAGAAGGTTCAAGTATTTCCAGGTTCCATTTTGCATTTTTGAAGTATAGATCTAGGCCTAAATACCCGCTGAAAAGGCCTCACAGTGTGGAGCTATGCAACTGTGGGCCTCAAGGGACCTGGGATCTTCTGGGCAGACTTAGTGTGAATCCCATACTAATACAGTGTGCCCTCTTAATCCTCACTATTGACAAAACAGCACTAGAGATTGCTAAGGGTTAGATGTTTTTGGGCTTTTGGATGTTGTGCCTGGTTTTATAAGATTGAGGGATCCGTGCCATAAATCCCTGCTGACCTATAACAGAGTTGTCAAAAATACTACCAAAAACCATAAGTCACACAATTTCTACAATATATCGATTACAGAGAGTAGGGTAGTTACATTTTCAAGAGTTTTGGTCTTCACAAAGGAATGATGCAATCAAGGAAAAGCAATATAGTGTAGAAAACCAGGGCTTCCGATGTGAGATGTTACAGGTTTGATTGACTTCACAGCTTCATTTGTATGCTGCATCTGTGAAAGTATTTGCACTTGGCAAATGAATTGTTCTTTCATGGGTTTTTTTGTTTGTTTTGTTTTCAATGTCAATGAATTCAAAGATGGCTTTGTAAATATTAGAGAGAGGATAAAGACTGTGAAGAGGAAAAAAAAAGAGATGTGGGAAAGATGAGAAATGGTGGAAATGAGCTGAAATACCAGTTTCTAAATTATCCAAATGGTGTGCGTGTCCAATCCTTTCCAGCTGAGAGAGCATGGTGAACGTGGGCACCTTGCAGAAGACAGCCAGAGCCAGTGCTCAGAGTCACTGTGTGAACAATGGGGTGGTACCTTGAAAGAGCAGTCGTGTGCAAGATCTGCTCTTCCCACTAGATGGGAAATGATGTATTTTTTAAGATGAAATTCTGCTGCAGCAAAAGTCAACAAGAGCTAGCTGATTATTTTAGTGTTGCATCCTGCTGTTTTAACCTTATGTTGTGCTGCACTGGTAAATAATTTTTCCCACTCCCAAATCACACGGCTGTGGGAAAAGAGACCTGCCCATGGAGGTTTTCACTGGTCTCATGCCCCCAGCCAGCTGCAGCTGTGATGCTTTCTGAAAGCAAAACTAGAACCTGCCACCTCCTGCTCTACCAGCTTCTTTTCGATAGGAACTATTTATTCATTACAAAGCAACATATATAAAAATATGGCCACTGCTTTACAATGCTTGCTGCAATGCTTCACCTGAAATGCTAGCACGCTGCAGGGGAATGTGACAGATCCTGTGAGTCAGGCCCTCTAGACAAACACTAAAAGTACCTCTTTAAAGTTATGTTCAATGCTAAATCTCTTTGAGCATAAACTGAGCCAATGAAGAAATGTTGCATTAAAACACTATGAAAAAACCATAGTGTTGCAGCGTTTCAAGTACAGGAGAGTAAAAGCAGATAAACAGCTTGATTAAATCTGATAGACACCATCACTTTTATTTCCACAGCAAAAAGCACAATTCAGATGGTGCTTTCATCTCTTACCTCCTAGTAAAGGTCCAAAAATAACCTCAGAGAATGAGAAGCACAATGTGTTGTTTCTTCCTCCTGGCTGGCTAGGCAGATTCACAGACCTAAAGAACTATCTCCCTTTTAGATGCAGAGTAATGTTATTAGCCCTGCAGTACAGAAGGGAAATTGAGGCACACAGGACTGCTCCAACACTGCCTCAAAAGCCTGGGGTAAAGCTTGAAAACAGATTCTTTTGTGTCCTAGGCTCATACCTCAGTCACTTCACCCTCCTTCCCACCTGACTGAATTATATATGCTATTGCACATGCATCCCAAATAGGTTTTCAGGAAACAAATATTTGTTTGTTCTACCTAAAGTATGAAATGTGCTCAGTGTTACCATATATTAACTGACAGTGAGATGTGAATGGAAACTTAAGTTCCAGTCTAGACAATTTTATTCCTGAATTTTAGGAACACATTTGCCACTTCAAGTCAGATGAAAGAATCTTAACCCTGATTTTTTGTTGCATCCTGTAGCTGTTATCAGATAGTTGGAAAATATAAGGGAAAAACCATAAACTTATTCTTTCCTGATTTATTCTCCCATTATTCAGCATGAGTGCTTAGTCATTTTAAAACCTTCTTGGTAAAATTAATTAAACACACATTATTGACATGCTATCTAAAGGGATATTAAGTCAGCAATTTTTTCATTTGCATTTTTTTTAATGCCCTAATTGGCTGACAATAGGTATCTGATTGTTTTCTTCATCTGTAAAATGTCATATAACATTAAAAAGCAATATTTGGTAGTTATTTGAATCATTTCACAGTATTTGCATGCTGCTTTTGTTTTGTTCTTCATTTCCCTTTATAATCTAGAGTTTAAAGTTGAGTTTTGTACTTCAATATAAATTCAAGAATTTAGAGTTCATCCTGAAGCCAAAGTGCTCACAGAAATGCCTTAGATCAAAAAGTCTGATGTTTCTTGTCATATACAGGCATCCAAATTGTTCACTGTCCAGTTTCTGGAAGCAATAAAGCCTTGTATTTATCCATAAGTCAGGCAGCTGCAAATCTGAACTGTGCTCATACTGAAATGTCTCTTTTTAAAGTAGAAGAAGATTTGGACTAATTTGTCCTTGGCCTCTTATGAGCTCAGACTACCACTTGAGTCCAATTATGTGCTATGTCTTTGTGCTACTGACCTAAAATCTGTAGGGAGCTGAACTGAGAGCATCTTCTCTGAGTCCCAAAAGGATTTTAGAATAATGATTTTGAATGTTTAGTGTGATACAAACCCAATGATTTCATGTTTTGTATACTTGATTTATGAGCAATATTAGGCAGGAGTGGAGAGAACCCTGTTGTAAAGGTAGTTTTAAGTATGATGGTTTTAAGCCACTAGTGGTGATTAAGATCTGCATTACAAAGCAGGTAGTGTGCACATCTAACATTTCCCATGCAGTTCCAGTTCTCTTTTGGCTAGGAGGTTAATTATTCAGCTTAACTTATATAGGATTTATTGGAGATTGCTATGCTTCAATAATTAAAGGTTCAATATAAACCTTAACATAAGTTCAAAATTGGCAAAACAGGATGTTTTTTAACACAAAAACCTTTCAATTGAACATGAAACTGAGTAAAAGGAAAAAAAACCAACATGGACAAAGTGGAAAAGATGTGCTCTGCTCAATGAAACATCCTTTGTCTGGACTCTTCTCCCCAGTTAGCTGTGAGGTCCTTGGCTACATGTAGGAGAAGAAACTTCCATAGGTGGCATGACTGGAGCCTTTTGTTTGACTTTTTTCTGATAGGGCTATTGCAGTTTGTGAAGTTGTTTCCCAAGGTGGGGTGATGAGAAGAGCAAATAGGAGCAGTCCAGGTTACATAATTTTTTGCCAATTTCAGCAAGCAGCATAGCCTGGGGCAGGCAGGGAATGCACCTTGGCCTGTTACAACCATCCCTTAGCAGACTTGCTTGTAATTGATCTTCTTGCTGTTAGGTCTCCCTCCTGGTAGTCTAGTCTCATCAGTCTTCTAAAATCTATCTTGGCAATTTTACAAATCCTGGAGGCCTGCAAAGTCACACTGTTACCAATCCTGAAACGACTCAAATTTTGACTGTTTTTCAAAATGAGATAAAGTATTTCCTCTTTGTGTTGTTCAGCTTTCATATTTGATGTTTGAAAAGGGAATGAAACATAATGATGCAAATACAGATTTCATTAATAAACTCATGAAAATATTGAGCATCTGTTAGTTCAATAACTTATTTAAATTTATTTGAAACAGTTCATCTTAGAATATCCCCTGAGTGGGAAGAAAAACTGGGGAAAAGTGCTCCTCTTTGCTCTTCTTCAAGGTTAGTTAGTAAGGTGAAATGCACAGGATATGAAACAATCAATGCAGCAGCACCATCATAATTATTAATGGGAAATAAATATACATTACAGATGTGCTGTCTCATTGCAAAATAAAGTGGATGATTTATAAATTGTCAGTTATCACTTTGAAATACCAGTCCTCACAGAGCATCTGAACTGGATTTATTTTGAAGGAATGATCTGGAGCAGAAGGTTTTACAGCTTGCTGTAGTTCTTCCTTGAAAGCACTGAGACAAAACAGTGTATGCAATAAATCACATGCTGTATACCAAACATTGTTTACATGTTTTCAAGTGAGTTGCTAAACTAGTACAAAAGAGACAAAATTCCCATTGATAGAGTTCCTCTAGGAGTTATATCCTAGTTTCTCTTGGGGGAGTTTTTTCATAAATCAATTTGTGGTTTAATCCGTACAGAGGATGTATTTCTTTCAAAAACCTTGCCTATGACTTTGTGTTTGAAACCAAATGTAATTGATTTTGCAAGACTGATCTTTTGATCAGATTAGTTTATTGGATTTTATCATCACCAGAATTTATTTGTTTTCCATGCTGTATTTATTTATATATTTTATCAAGGTATTTTGCACACTGTGTGACTGTCTCTTAAAAGATTAGAACTTCCAATTCATTTTTTGGGAGGAAAATTTGCATACATCACATGAAAAGTTGGTTAAAGTTCACCAAGATCCAGCCTCCATCATGTCTTTCATGAGAGGGCTGAAAGGGAGCAGTCAGTTCAACCTTCCAAGGAATGACCTGTGGCACCTGCATGGAAAGGCTGACATCCATGGCAATGCCAAGGACTCCTGGAGATGTGATTGATGGCTTTGCCCAGGATGCCCCTCTCCAAGGGCTGCAAGCTCATACTGTGGGCATGATGGGGGACAAAATCAATGATGAGGTCTGCAGTGAGACAACTTTAGCACTTCATTTGGCTGCAGTAAGAAATAACTCTGATTTCAGCTTCATGTGTATAGATTGAGTGATTTTTTCTTTCCTTCCGCGCATACCTTGCATAAACCTTTCTTTTCACAGTCAGCTTTGGATATTGTGAATTTATACTTTTGTTTGGCTTTTACCTTAACCTGACTTGTGCCAGGTTACATAAAAGCAGCTTACATAAAAGCATTTTTCTTTGAAAGATCCACACTGCTGTTCTGCTGTGCCCTTGCAGATATGTACAAACTTTTTAAGAGCTGGGGTTTTAGGGGTTGTAAAGGGAAGCACCTTTTGGTGACCAGCAACAACCAGGAGCATGCAGCAAGTAAGTGGGAAGTTCCCAGAGACCCCTTCCAGGCTTTGTAGAAAATCTGCCTATAATAAATAATTTCCTCTGCTGCTCATGTGGCTGTCTCTGTGAGAGAGCTGTGTATGGGGTCTGTGTGAGCTTGCAGCAGCCTCAGCAGAGCTATGAGATAACACTCCACTGTTTTGACTGCTGTGAGGCAGAGGGGACACAAGCAGGTCAGGTGACCCAGAGTGACCAAAGGGATATTCCAGACCATATGGTGTCAGCTCAGATATAAAGCTAAGGAAAGTAACGGGGGGCAGGGGCATTTGGTTGTTTCCAATGGCCACCCACTGAAGAGACAACCAACACACAGAGCCCTGGTTATCAGGACGCGAGCTGACCTTGTGGAATGGAAATTAGAGATTAGATTTTTCCCTGCTTTGGTTGTTGTGCGTGCAAATCTTTTTGCTTGTATTAAACTTCCTTGTCTTAACACCCACAAGTTGTTATCATGTTATTGATAAAAGGGAAGGGGCAAGAGACTGTCTGGGTACTTGGCATCCAGCCAAGGTCAACCCGTTACACTGAGAGCATTTAGCAGCACTACAAATCAGAATTCCTAGCTAGGTGCTTAGCACAACAGACATCTTCTGGCACATGCTCTGGAAAAATTTAATATGAGATTCTGGCTGACTTTCTAGATTTATGTTGACTTACTGTAAAGGGCTTTAACTATTGTTCAAGGAATTGGATTTTACCACAGTCTGACCCAGCGCACAGCGAGGATCTGTTGCAGTAAGTTCTTGACACTTGCACGTCTACTTGCACATCAATGGGTTATGGTAGCCACTACTCCTTGAGCTATATTAGTAAATCAAATAGTTAGCAGTGAAACTCAATATCCTGCCAGTTTGTGGAATTCTCCTTTAGAAAAAAGAGTGGCTAACCCTATGGTAATTCAAAGAGCACTACATTTATGAGATTCATTCTATGTTTAAATGCAAACGAATCAGTAAGGATGAGCTGGAAAACACTCTTACCTCTATCCCCAACACTTCTGAGGCAAGTGAAAGAGTGCACCAAGTACTTAGTCTTTGTGAAACCAGAGGAGGGTGTAAAATATTTCCATTTTGGAAATAAAAATATTTTTATTGGTATTACTGCTAATTTATCCCTGATCATTTGCAACCAATCCCAAGACATACAGACCACATCCTCTGTCCATAACACCTCTGCTTGGTTTGACACGCCAAATTCAGGCAGTCTAAATAAAAATATGTACTTTGGTTTACAAAGAAACACTGGGTGCTGACCCTTGCACTGAGTTTGCTGTCTTGTTATTTTCAACAGCTGTGCTACAGGAAATTTCAGATATGGAAGGAGGGGTATTTTAGAGTTAGACTTCTTTTTAGAGTAGAAGTTTTTGGGCTCAGGGGTGGGTTTTCTTCTTTACTTTTGCTTCATCTGCTCAAGATCACAATGAGATCTCACCTTAGTCTACTCTTCTCTAGGCTGAACAGACTGAGTGACCTCAGCTGCTTCTCGTATGGCTTCCTCTCTAGACCCTTTGCCGTTTTCATTATCCTCCTTTGGATGCTCTCTAATAGCTTATTGTGGTGCCCAAAACTCCACACACCATTCAAGGTATGGTTGCACCAGTGCAGAGCAGAGCGGGACGATCCTCTCCCTCAACCAGCTGGTGATGCTTTGCCTGATGCCCCCCAGAACATGGTTGGCCCTCCTGGCTGCCAGGGCACTGCTGACTCATATTCAACTTGTCATTGACCAGGACCCTCAGGTCCCTTTAAGCAGCACTGCTCTCCAGCCCCTTGTTCCCCAGTCTATATACACAACCAGGGTTGCTCTGTCTCTGGTGCAGAATCTGGCACTTGCCCTTGTTGAACTTCATAGGGTTGGGGATTGCACATCTCTCAAATTTGTTGAGCTTCTCCGTAGGGCCTCCTTGCCCTCAAGGATGTTGACAAAGCTTAATAGATTTTGACACCAGAAAAGACTGTCTTGGTCAATTATTCTGATTTTGTACACAGGAATTATATACTACCTCATGGTTCCTGCATTAGAATTCTGCTTCCTGGCTGGTCCAGAGTGTGCCTTTTAAAATTGTAATTTTAAGACCTGAAATTATGGAGAATTAAGTTGCTGCAGTTGTATTAGCATCTATACCAGAGAAAATATGCCTCTAAAAATAGATTCTCACACTGAAAAAGTCTGTAAAACCAGAATGTGTTACCTATGTGCTTAATGAACCGAGTTCTTAATCCAGGTCATCCCACTGAAATCGTTGTGATCTCATGGGGCAAAACAGGATGGTTCAGAAGGAATAAAAACATCAGTGTCTAGCCCAGGGTGAATCATGAACCTGCTTGTGTTCATACTAAACTGTAGTCTCTTGCTGTAATTACATAGTCTCAGAGACTATACAATCTCCAAATATATAGTCTCTTTATATTATATATATCTCTCTCTCTATATATATCACATCACATACAGTCTATATATAGAGACTATAGTCTACATATATAGTCTATATAGATTATATATAAGGATTATATATGAACTACAGTCTCTCTATGTATAATCTATATGGTCTACAGACTACATGGTCTCTGAATAGTCTCAGAGAAAATAAAATACAAGTAGTGAGGAAAGCAGAAAACTCTCCAGACGGACTCCAAGTACCACGTGTTTAGATTATTACTTGTATACAGGGTGCGGGAGAAACCACTATGTGCTCAGAAATATTTCAGGAAAACATTTCTTGACAAAACATTTTTCTAGGAGGAAAACCGCCCCAAACTTCAAATGTTAATATATTCCTTTTGTTACTTTGTAAGAAGAACATGCATTTTTCCTATGTTTAAGTGTAAATTGATTGCAATATACATGATAAATTAAATTATTTAAAGCTACTCTAACAACTCCAGTTATTTTTATTTCGTTTTTCCTCACTATTGTTGTTAGGCAAATATGTCCATTTGTATGATAGAGTTGCTACATTCACCTTTGAATTAGAGAATTAAAAATATCTTAGAATGTAAGAGGCTTATCATGTGGAATCATACAGGCTTTAGCCATATGAACTTTCATCTTTCAAAAGTAAAATTGTTTCTTCTGTTATCAGCACCCATTAAGAGAACATATATCAATTCTTTCTCCAGTCTAATTGCTGCTTTGCTAGAAAACTTTTTCCTAATAGTCACCAGGTAGATTTTTCTTTCACAAAATTGAGAAATATAAAGCAGAAATCAAACAAACAATTGCAAATTGAAAGAATTTTTACAAGTAGGAAAACTAGGTGTATTGATTAATTCTTTTTAACAGTCCTGCTATTTAACTTCAGTTTGAAATAAATATGGGAGAAAAACGTAAATGAAAGAAAAAAAGAAATCTATAAACTTTGTTTCCTCTGAAAGATACATCTCCTTCAAATCTTTCACATACCATGTTCAAAGCTGGTTGCAAGCATCAAATTATGTTAAACTCAACTTACTCTAATGCAACACAAAAGATACGGCCTGAAGTAATGCATTACAACATGACATGTCACATGTGGGAGTTTTTAAAGGAAAATATAGAGACTATAGTCTATATATATAGTCTCTATAGTTATAGACTATAATCTATATATGTAGTCTATCTAGATTATATATAAGGATTATATATGGACTGTAGTCTCTCTATGTATAATTAGATTAAAATTTAAAAATTTAATTCAAATTAAAATTTGTTGATAAAAACAACACAATTAAGCAATGGATGGTTTGAATAAAAATGCAGTATTTTCATGACACGTCTCAGTTTGGGATTATAAGAGACATCTTGGCCTGAGAAAAGGATGAGTTTCCTGTCTGTTGGTAAATTACTAAGGTAGGAAAAGAAACATTGGCACAGCAGCTTTGCAAAGGCAGTGGTTTAAGGCAGGCATGGCACATCAATACTTGTCCACATGTCCACATGTCCACATGTCTGTGGTCCACATGGTCTTATTAGAAGAGCAATGTTTGGGAAGTGTTCATGTAGGCACACCATAAATCTCTGCCACTTGTGGTCATTGGATACCTTGAGGCTCTTTATTCAAGAGATTCTTTGCTGTAAGACATGGCAGGTAGGGGTATTTGTCTTGCCTGCTGCTCTTGCCTTGCCTGTTGCAGGCACTTCCCTGTGGACCNTCTCACAATGATTTTCGCTGTCTGCAGGTGTTTGCCTTGCCTGCTGCTCTTGCCTCGCCCGTTGCAGGCACTTCCCTGTGGACCACAGTAGGGGTCAGACTTGGAGATCCTCACAAAACCACAAACATTGTCAGCTGTTCACGCGTTGTGCCAAGGTCCCTTTGACAAGTCACTCATTCTTGTAGTTTTCAAAAATCCCCTTTCTTTGAAGGAAGATGGCATTTGTTTCCCGGATGCATCCAGTAGGAGGTCTCAACAGGCTAAGGTGGTCACACACAGACAAGGTGTTAGTGACTATGGCAGTTCAGGCTTGTTGAAGTAAAACAAAATTTAGCAGTATTTACCTATAGTTCTTCCTGACAGTGCCAGCTGGTTGCTCCTGCCTGTACTGCTATTCACCTAGAGTGAATAAAGAAGTCATGGAGTAAAGTTGAGTAGAGTGTGCAGCTGCACAAATGCCATATGGTTAGCAGAGGAGTTTAATACACACTGTTGAGATAACCCAGTACAAGGGAAACACAAGCTGTACAAGAGGAGAAGAAAGGGCAAAGGCCAAGAAGACTGCATGGGAAGGGAAGGGGAGCAAAAGGCGTGTTCATGGTAGGAAAAGGGATGGGGAGGGCAAAAGTTCAAGAAGCAAGCACAAACACCACCAAAATAAAGGGCAAAACCATGTTTCCTTTCACAGATGACAACAGCAACGATAAAATGACTCTCAGCATGGTATTGCTGGGAGCCCCAGCAGACAGAGCAAGGAAGGTTCTCTTTGTGCAAGGAGCAAGGGTCTCACATCACCTCTCTGAGGCAGTAGGGCCCTATGTGAGGCACTGTCAGGTTGTTTTCCCAGAACACAACATAACATATACTAGAAAGCTGTTTAAACCAGAAGGAATACTTCTTTTTCATTCTGAGTTTAAGAAATCACAATGGAAAATTAAAGCATATGTTTTTTGAAAGGGAAACCAATATCTTTTTGTAGAAAGCCCACTAAGCCATCACACATCTAGAAAACCCTAACATGATTGACAGTGTACTTAAGAGAAGGTAAGGTGTGAATAGAAAGGGTTAGACTTCAAGGACGATATAACAAGCTTCAGAAAGACATTTGCATACGTAGTGTACGAAAAAGGAGAAAAAATGTGGAAAAAAGGACCAACAAGTCCAGCTATGGTCACTGGCAGGCATGTCACAACATTTGGTCTCTGCTCTTTGCAGCCCACAAAACACTTCTGTGTGCTGTATTACCAGCTAGTGGCTGCAATGAGAGAAAATGTCACAAGTATGCCAGAGGAAGAAAGCAGGAGATGGATAAAAATCGTGACTATTTTCACACTCTGCTAGCAGTTTAATCCTGCAGTTCTTAAGGCACAAGTTTCACTTCTTGCACTGGACATTGAGATATTTGGCTCTGAGCCTCAGTACTTTCTCTGCCCTTATGCCTGTATAAGAAAAGGAGAAAGAATCAGCTGTCTTTTCAATGCTAAAGTCCTTGGGATGGCAGTAAGATGGAAAGAGTCCTGTGTATATTTGTCTCCAAAGGTTATGTCCTCGATCCTTCGTATTCATGGTGAGCATTTAGAAAGAGTGTATATGTGCTTGTGTTCCAGTAACAGGTTTTTTGTTCTTAAAAAGTATGACGTGCAGAAAAAATTCATCTCTTATGTAAAACTGCTTCACTTTAATGATGTATTTTCAGAGACGAATTTGAGTCTACTCATTTAAATCAGATCCAAGTGCCTAGAAAATCCCATGAGCAATTTTAAATAAAAAATAAGAACTGGTAAATAAAAACATCTGGTAGATGATTAAGTTCCACATACTGAGCTGTTATTAGGAGTAGCTGATATAACTCTAAGGGAGAACTTGCATGTAAGCAGTGTTCATTTACATATGGTGCCTGATCAAGAGTGAAAAGAAACTCAGGGGGACAGCAAAGCTGCTGTGAGAATTCTTTAACAACAGGCTTGAAATGTGCTGCTTCTCCATTTCTTCTTCTTCTTTTGACGGTGATGTGATTGCAATTTTCAGGAAAAAAAAACCAACAGTAAATTCCATCCATGCTTTTATACTTGGTGTCTTTAAATTAGACATCTATATTGTCTTTGTGTAAGTGGGCTGGTAAGGGAGAGGAGAGGGAAGATTTCAGGCCATCCTGTTTTCATCAGAAGATCCCTGGGAAGATTTTAGACACTTGTGACCTGCCACATGCTGAAGGCACTTCATCTGTGGTATTTGCCAGCTTGAGAAGTAAACTTGTTCCCGATTAGAAGTGACTGTAAGTATGACTGCTTGCACATAGGAGGTACTCTCCCAATAAAAATACTGCCATGAACAGTTTGGCTCCATCAAAAGACAAAAAAAAAAAAAAAAAAAAAAAAGCTTTCCAGCTAACCAGCAAACTGAGAGAATCTTTGTTACTCCTTTAATGTGGCAAAAGGCCCTGGACTACACCCAATGGTGTGGTAAACTGCCAACACACTCAGTATATCTATGTTAATTTACACATCCCTACCTTAAAATATACTTTTGATATTCCTAATTATGGAAATCATATAGCTGTACCAACATGACTTACATTAATAATGTACTGCACACCATCAGAAAGTGGGAGACCTAAATCCTGGTGAAACACAAGGGAGCTGATGATCCGGATCTCTGATGCGTGAGCCGGTTGTGCACAACTTCTATCAGTGAGGACCAGTGAAGGGTTTTGTGTGCCTGAATTGTGGGTGCATGAAGGTGAGGGTAGTTCAAGGCAATAGCATTACAAGGATTTCTACAGTCTCAGATCTCCAGAAATGCCTGTCAGCAAGGACTGACATCCCATGTGCCCTTCTCTTCTCCACCTGCCCTAAGACAAAGAGTTTGAGGGATAAAAATGTGCTATGGTTGCTTCTCCTGATCTGTGGTCACACTACAACACATCAAAGATGCTCAGGCTTTCATAGTCTCAGAGAGCACTGGTCACACCACTGCTGAAGCCATGAAGATACACATGTCCATATGGACTATACAAAAGCTAAAGCAAGTGTCATCCTGCTGCACTAGGAACGTCCCTTGGAAATATTTCTGGGAGAGATAGCTTGTTTGTATCAAAAGTGGATGCAATTTCATTTCAGTGGGGCAGTCTAAGGGTAAAAGAAATGCTTTATATCATTTTCTTCCATTGTCTTGTCTAGCAGTGCTATCCCAAACTAACAGCTTCACTTGCATTGCACTTTCTCACATGGGAGCCTGAAAGGCTTTTAGCTGTGTATGTTCTTCATTATTTTTATTTTTAGGCTTTTATCCTCCAAAATCTTATTTATAACAGGACAGCCTTACTTGCATGAGTGAGAAGTACTCAAAGTTTTATCAAATTGTGTTCAAGATCCAAAGTAGAGAAGATTGTGTAAGCCAAGAGTTTGTGGACTTTAACACTTTCCTCACTTTTAAGCTACTAAATCACACCATAAATAAAATAGACTAACAGGATAATTAAACAGACTGAGTGTAGCAAGAGGGAGTATTTCAATAACAAATATTGCTACCCATATACCTCAACAGAATGTGCTAAAGTAAACAAAATGATAGCAATAATTATAGTCGTTCCAGTTATGTTAATTAGACTATATACACGCTTCATTGATAAGCAACTGTGGTGCAAAGAAGTGTTGTAAGCCTGATATTTCCTTAGTTAGCAGCTTTGTTGTGCATATGCTGCTGTTATGATCTTGGTTACATTTATGCAGAGCTAAAAAAGCCCACAACCCAAACCTAAAAAATAATAATGGTATGTATCAGGGCAGGCTCAGTGCAAGGCTCAAGCTGAAGAGACCAGTGTAATGTTTCTCTCACACTGCATTCAGGTTCCCAGAGAAGATTGCCAGCAAGACTTCCCAAGACAACATCCCAATAAACTCAACTACACAGCAAACATCACAGCTAGTTGTGCTTAACAGAGGGAGCCCTTTACACCTGTGTTTTGCTGACTCTGTAGCTATAATTTGTCAACACTCTGCAAGGTGTTGTTTTGGATTGCAGCTGCTCAGAATATAACATCACATTTTTTTTTTACAGAAGTATCACTTCTTTTTGTATGTATGTGTAAGGTTTGGTTTTTTTTCTTCTGAAGTGCAATATTTCACAAAAACTGTTGTTGAGTTCTTAAAATATTATCTTTTTGGGGAAGAAATCTTTTAATGGAAAGAAATATGGCTTTGCTCATTTTTGATTATTATTTCTGAAGAACTTAAATTGAAACAAAATTTGAAAATTTTCAGAAACTCAATGGAGAAGAAAATACTGCATAAAACAAAATATAAAATTAGGCTCAGCTATTTTGAAAAAACATTTTATAGCAGAAAAATAACTTCTTTTTTAAAACAAACAACAAATATATTTAAGAGTTTACCTCTTGAAATACCCTAGGTTCTCTATCTGCTTGAGTCTTAAACATAACCTATGACACTTTAAGTCATTACTTTTTATTTTTTTAATTTATTTATCAATATTTATGATTTTGACCATTTCTGATTGTTAAAAAACTCCGCCAACTTCATTTTTAATGATTTTCCTGTGTCATTAAATTCTTGCTACTGCTTGTTTGGGCTGCTACCACGGTAGTTTAAGCACATCTTTACTGCTTAGCACAGAATGATGTAAAGATCTCTCAAACAACCCCATCCACACTGTGCCAACATTCTGCTGAGAGAGGCCCCAACCCTCTCAACAATTTTTGTGCATGTTGCAGTGGTGTGCCATGGAGATACTCCTGCTTGCTCAGAGCTGATCCTAGTCTCTCTCCTGCAATGCCACTTTGCACTGTGCAGGAGCAACTTTGGAGAAGAATTAGGCCCAAAATGATAGGTGAATAGCAAGCTCAGTACAGGATCACATTAGAATATAAGCACTTCAATGAGGTTGGAGAAGTCAAAAGATGAAATTCATTTTGAGCAATTTTGCAATTTGAGCAAAACAGGTTAAATTTTTACCTACATTAGACAATTACTCTCCCATCTCCACTCTGCTGGTAAGAGCCATGACTTCTGTATCTTGGCCTCTAAACTACTTTGGAGAGGCTACTGCTACTGCTGCTTGCCTCATTTCTAGTCTCGCTTACCACCAACATTCAAAAACACAACTCAAACTTTTAAAAATTTATGAGACTAGTCAAAAAAAAAAAAATAAACATACAATAATAATCACTCAGGGTTCAGTTTTATTTTCTTCAGCTGCTGATGTGCCTATTACATTTCAGAGTAATTGATGTTTCTTCATGGAACAGCAGTACCCCAAGTAAGCATTCTGGCTTGCTCAGCTCTGAGAACCAGCTACAGACTCAGTGCTGTACAGTAAAGTTTGTGGCACAAACATTAGTAAGGAATATGAAACATAACAAACCATCCCCAAAGGAAGATACTTAAAGGGACATTCAGAAACATTTGTCTTGCTGTGGCAAACATTAAATAGAAACAATTACTATCTCAAATTAAAACACACTTTTGAAAACTTGTTTTTCTCCCCATCTCTGCAGATTTACACTCTTTTTAATGACTTGAAATAGTCAAGAATTAAAGCTTCTTTCTAGGTATTTAATCTGAAATACTATATACAGGTGACACCAAACTCCTATGTGTCAGTTTCTTTCACTTTGAAAAGTATTTAAAAAAAAATTCTGATCTAAGCAATAACTCCAGAAATAATGAAACAAATTCTACAAATAATGAGGTTCTATCCTGCAAGATCCTCAGCATCACCAAAGATTTGCTGAAGACAAAGAACGACTTTCAAGGGACACCCAGTACTGCCTTTCTCTGACTGTAAGTGTGAAACTTAAATGTGAATGTGGAATTTTTCACAATATGTTGTGTTTGTGGTTTTAATTATCATCTTAAGCACTACAGTTAATCTGTAGTTCAACATGTGAAAATGTTTATATAGTTTTACATGGTGGCTTGGTAACACATACAAACATTTACGTTTAAATGAACATTCAGGGTTGGGTCCTGATCATTTTATGAACCCTTACGTCAGCCATCTGGAGACCCTTCCCAGTTCTTTTGCCACCTGTGACTCGGCCACCCAAGCTCTTTCTCCTTCTGACATCATCTCCTCTACCCAGCAAGAGAAAGGTATCCTTCTGTGCCCAAATGCAGAGGAGAAGCAAACATGAGAGACACTTGGAAAGGAGGACTTGTATGACGCTGAACCCACTAGATATCAATATATAAAGAGTGATTCTGAAATGATGATGCTCTTCATCAGTGGTTCAGACTGGAGGTGGATTTTCCCCAACACGCAAACAAGACCTTACTGGCAGAGGACCTTCCTTTTCTCACATGCTTATTCCAGCACACGCATGATGCCTGGCTGAGAGGCAGAAAAGTATGGCAGAGAATAATGCAGAAGGGTAGGAAAGGTCACCAAGCATAGGCACTTCTTCACCAACCCAACAGCCATGTTGCACTATGCTGCCAAGGTGTTGTGGTTTTATGTGGCTAGGGTTTTTTTGCTTGGTAGACGGGGGGGCCTGTGAGAGAGGCTTCTTTAAGAAGCTGCCAGAAGTTTTTACATTTCCAGTACAGCTACTGTTAGTCAGCTCCAAGCAGGCCAAGGTCAAGCCATTAGGAGTCATGGTAAGGCCTCTGTGATAACGTATTTAAGAAGGAGGAAAAANCAACACACTGTTTTCAGGAAGAAACCCCCCACAGGAAAAGCATGGGGTTGGACTTCTCTCTCTCTGGTCATCAGCAGGAACAGCCTCTGACCACAACCCTCACACTCCTATCTTCCTGGGCCGCTGAGGGAAGGAGAAAGATCTTAGAAAGAGGGAGGGGTGGGGGAGGAAGGTGTCTGTAACATCTATCAAGCTTCTCACTCTTAAGCTCTGATTTTAGTAATAATAAATTCTTAATATTCCAAGTTAGAGCCTTTTTTGCTTGTGGAATAGTTAATAAGAAGTTTCTTATAGTCCTTATCACAAAAGTTTGTGAAAAGCCTTTATTTTTTTTTTCTTTTCTCTCAGAGACTTTGGCTGTGTGTGAGTCCTTGGCATTTAGCCAGGGTCAAACCACAACACAAAGGACAGGCTAGTCTGGTCACCAGGCCATCGAAATGCGCAAATGTCAACAGCCATGTTCTTTACCCTAAATCAAAGGATGCTGGCACTGTTAGAGTGTTCAACTAATGATTATGCCTGTACATTTGAAAGTAAAAGTTATTACTTTATGAAGCAGTTGCACTGAAGAAAGGCAGGTTAGAGTATTCTGAGTGATGTTGCTGTAGTTGGGAAGATACTGAGGCACATCAGCATACAGTGCACTCAGAAAACAATGGGCTCCTATGGGTCCAAGAGCAATGCTGTGAGACTATGTCATCTCTGTGCTCTTGCCACTGGGATTGTCCCACAGACTAACCTGCAGGACCAGACCTTACTTTTTTTCCTCTTCACTTGTCTTTTCAATGAGGAGACCCTAACTGCTCATCCTGAACTCCGTTTCCTGTAGATGGGGTGCACATCACTGATCTCTTCAGAACTGCCCACAGACCAGCAACCAGAAATATTAACAAGGATAGATTTTTGTAAAGCCTGTCAACTTCTCAGCAAAGCTACTGTGCTCTGATCTTCTCATGTTAGACATTTAGAAGGAAAAAGCATTGGTACTGGCTTTCACCTTCTCTCTCAAACACTTCTTTACTGCTGACAACAAACATGGTAGAATTACACAGGGATTTGAGTTATTTGTGCTGCACAGTGCCAGTAGCCTTGTAGATAAAATAAATACAAACTGTGGAGAAAAAAAAGTCTTACAGAAAAGAGCATGAAAAAGTAATACAGTTGTCCTGAACAATTAATGGAGTGGCAGCTTTTTCTTTTAGCAAGGAGTTGTAAAAAATTTTAGAACCATCAGACACTCATGCATGGTCAACCCAGCTTTAGTACAAAGAGTTTAAAGGTAATAAAGTGCGTTTTTTGACCACACAACAGGCTTGAGGAAATTCTCATTCTTTTTCTTAAAATTCTCATATGTAAGCCATGGGAGAAGTACACTGTGTGTGGGGTAGCCAATAATAAACTGAGACACCTCAATTTAACTTAAAAAGCAACTCCAGAATCTAGAAGGCCAAAAGACATCCTTCTGGTTTGACAAAAAGGCATTACCAAACTGCTTAATATCTTCATTCCAGCATCTCTCTAAGTCTCAGATTGCACATGAGACTTTAAAAAGTTGTCCTGAAACACTATTCATGCAGACCCAGCAAAACCAAACCACTTCCTTGAGTATCACAACCCCTCCTAACAGCACTGATGTGATGAGAAAAACATAAATCTAAATATTCATGAAAGTTTGTACAGGGCACAGTTTAAACAGCTGTGAAGAAGCCTCTGTGCGTATGCATCAACTCAACATCACCCTTCAGTGTACGAAAATGGAGACATCTCACAAACCCAGACTACATAACAACACATCAAGTTCATTCTTTTTCCATATCAATTGTAGTAATATGTGATTAGCATGTATTTCTACCTCACCCTAGATGGTTTGTCCCCTTCCCTTGTCCTCCCTTCCCATTGGCTGGAGCCCCTATAAGAACCAGGGGCCGGAAATGGGAAGGGCTCTTCCCTCAGCCA
>WEIV01004834.1:65632-121325 GCA_013390005.1 Calyptomena viridis
CTTGGTTATCCCACATAAACTTGGACCCTCCAGGTGGCCTGTTGCCTCTGGAGTGAATAAACTTATATTATATGTAACCATGGAGAGCCGCCAGCACCTTCTTTGTCCTCCGTTTCCCTCAGTCATACCCCGGGGAGTGCAGAGGCACACTCACCCCTCGGCAAGCCCTGACAGGGGAAGGCTACAATCAATCATTATATATCAAGAACTGTCTCTCATAACATTTTAGAAATACTCCTTGCTGAAAATGCAGTAATAAAGATTGTACGCTACAGCGCATGTGTGTGTGTCTGCCTCAAGCAACTGTATTTTAATTTCAGGAAATTATTTTACTCTCCTCTATGATGGGCAAAAGAATCATGGACCCTCTTGTCTTGGCGAAAGAGAATCGGTTTATTGTGACAAAGCATCATTTTTTTATACTATAAAACAGTTTCTGTTTTCTAAGTGTTTATTCCTGTTAGATATCTATAATTGTAGCCATAGGTTGTACTAAGATCAGGTCCTAACCAATCATCAGATGGATAAAAAGTCCACAAGCTGTGCAAATGCCTTCTTGGTCCAATCAGATTTCTGGTCATGCAGCGTCCATGCGCTGTCCCAAATACCTGTCTGTTTCTGACCCCCTGTCAAAGATGGAGGCTTATGTCCAAATATGGGCTTCCTTTTCCGGTGTCTCTGTCAGCTGTAAACCTGCCAATAGCTGGACATGTTTGATCACAGTACCCTATCATATAGAGCCACTTCTCTCATAGGCTGCTACATCCCTGCAGATTCCTTTGTGGTTGATATGGACATATCAGCACTATTTCCCAGAACAGTTTATTCTAAGCTCTTCTTTCACTGCAGCCAACAGGCTATATATTGAGTTCACTGTAACAATGATGACATTCTTCTTATGAGTCTATTATGAGTCTAAGGTGCTCCTGCATACTTTTCTTCCTGTCTTTTTTTTTTTTTTTGCTCATAGAAAGGTAAATGAAATAGTAATCCAGCAGAGATTAATGTTATTTTTTACCACAAAAGATGTCCCATTCACTCAGCAGTTTCACTTAGAGTAGGACAAGCAGCACAGGGAAATTAATGAGAGCAGCACAATGCAAAGGTTCTGACAAAAAAATCCCATGGGGAATCTTCTGGGACATTTTAAATCTTCTAGATGCTCACAGTCTTCTGCCAGCAGTTATTGCCCTGCAACAGAGATGGCAGAAATGAACACCCCCAAGCACTGCTCTCAGGCACAGCACAAAATCACATTTGTTGGGCATTTCAGTGGGTCAACTGCAGGAATGGTGGCCCCAAGGCACTGACACATGCTCCCTCCCACTGTAGCACAGCAGTCCTGGCAGAAAAGAGGTGGCATGAGGTAATGGGGGATTTTTAAACCAGCATAGCAGCCTCCTGCTCATGCAGACCTCCATGTATCCATCAGTGTGCCCAGGGGACAGGGGCAGTAGCTAGGGGAACATAACCTCAGCAGGGGGGCAGGTAAGAGTAATTACCTTCTAGGCTTCTCAGCAAGATTAATCAGAAGACCTTTACAATAAACCTTGGAGACATTTGCTACAAAGTCTGTGACTGTTTGTTTTCTTAGGGATCAGCTCTGGATAGTAAATATGGCATGGCTCTAGGGAGGACTGCAATGATTATGTACAGAGCTGGGAGAACTATTCGCACCCTGACGTGTCTGGCAAATGCCCAGCCATTCTGGCCTTGCCTTTAAAATGATTACAAGTGTGGAATGTTTCACCTATATTACAGGTATGGCAACGGCTCCTGTGATACACACAGGTATGGCTGCACTGTTGAGTCTGGAAATGGCATCTTCAGGGGTCTCATATTTTTTCTTCCTTAACGCTTTATATATCAGACAATTACTTAGAATGCAACTATATTTCATAAAGAAGCTTCCAGAAGGTAGAGTTGCCCAACAATTGAAGGTACTGAAGGAGAGACAACAGGACGTAGCTCTGTCTATCCTTCTGACACTTTGAAAACAAATAGCGCATTGCTGTAAATGCGTTGTGAAACAGCAGAGTAATTAATTCATGTTGAGTCATTTCTTGTTGCCTCATTAGGAGAGGAAGGCAAAGTGCTTTCTTGTTTGCTGAGCCAAACTACATTAAAACCAGGCCGGTTAGAGAAGCATCATCCTGTGGTTCACAGTTAATATGGCCTGACCTAGGGAAGACATTAGCTCGCAATTTGTATTTGTACACTAAAAGTTACAATACCATTTAACTGGTGTTCTTTCCAATTTATTAGGTTTCAGGTCAAATAAAGAAATCTGGAGTGTGCAAACTGTGTAATTCATGAGCCATTGGTTCAAGAAAGAGTAAAAGATGGAGAACTTCATTTTTGCTCAGAAATCAAATGTCCTTTGTCTTCTAAGAAAGATTTTGGTTTGCATTATTACCTACTGTGCAACTGTTACAGAGAATTCTACTATGAGTGAGAAAGACAAATTAAGAGAAATTAAAGAACATTAATAGTATCAGAAGAACAGATGGCAAACTTCTTAATGGGCTGACAAAGACCTGGGTTTCCTCTAGTTTTAAGCAGAGATGGGGACAAAACATATTCTGTACTATTCCAGCTATAAACTTATAACTGTGTGAAGGGCTGTTGAATACATCTTTGCCCTGGCAAGTATTTACAGTATTACTGATATTCAATTAACACAGTTTTTTACCAACCACTTCCAGATAGATTTAAATTTCAGAGCATAAACAAATACTTACAAAAAAACCCAAATCTCTAACTACATGCTGCAGAAAAAGCAGAAAAATGTTTCTGCTATCAAAGCTCACGTAAGAATTCTTCGTGGGCAAGCTTACAAAGAGTGTACCATCTCTTGAAACAACCTGAAACAGATGCTGAACTACTTGAGGCTTAGTTCCCTGAGGCAATTTTTGTACTGTAAAGTAGCACAACCAGATGTCACTACCTGGAAGGCCTTCAACATCCATTGTACTTAACATAATGTGAAGATGACCAAACATTATTCAGAGCTGAAGACTAAATACAGGAGAAAACATAATTCGCTGTGAGTTCAGCGTGGTCCTCTCTACAGAATCATTAATGTTTGAAAACTGACCTTTAATACATGTGTGACTGATATAGCTGAAAATTGGAGTGTGACTCCATAATGCAACAGAAAAGAAAATCCTGGAGCAGAAGACCTAACCAGAAGAAACGTTAAACCTAAGTGCTGAAAAGCTGTGAGCTCCAAAATAATTTTTCCTGCAGTGATCCTGTAATGTCATCCAATAATATTTTCACTCCATTCCAGGAAGAGGATACAAGATTCTCCAGCATGTTCCAAGTAAGGTATATCTATACACATTGCTTTCATGGTATCTTTTGGGGTTTTCTCAGTAGCATTTCCCAACAATTGTATTGAAAGAGGGTCTTTTCACCCCAATCCTCTTTTGTCCTTTGCATCCTACAGTTCCCCCCTCATTCATCACATGTTTTGTCATGCTCTGGTTAGCTCCAGGGGATTTTCCTCCTTCTCTCTCATCTTTACTGGTTTTCACATCAAGGCAAATACAAAATCCACTGCAACATCTGCTCCTGTTCCCTTCCTAGATCCCAACATCTCTGTCTGTTCCACTTTTTTTTACCCTAACTTTGACATCCTCATTTCTAATTTAACCCCCTTTTCTCACCTCCTTCTCTCTTACAACTTCATTTTACCAAGATAGTGACTCTTACAGAGGTCTGGATATCTTTGCCTGATCATCTTTTCAGTGTTTCCATTGTCAAGCAAGACTCCAGCAGGAGATCAAAGTGGAGTGAAATCTTGTTGTTGTTGGTCAAACACTCTAGGTAAAAGTGGTAGCAGAAATCATCCAGAGGGCAAATGACCCCAGACAAGGCCGTAGTGCAAGAATGTATTTCACTCAGCTTTCTTATATATTTCCATCTATTCCCTCACCTCCAGAACCATTTGATTTCTCCTTTGTATTGTTGCCACTGATTTGCCAGCTAACATTTTCATATTCCTCTAACCACTTTCTGTCCTTACTAGGAAGGCTAATCATTCATTCAAATGTGATCCAGTCTCTTTCACTGTAAGCTTTCCATATCCTTTAGTCATTAGCCTGTAAGCATCAGCAGACTCAACTCATCCTCTGCATTCCTTGATTTTCCTTCCAGCATGTGAGGGGTTTTCTCAATTTTTTTCTCTTCCTTATTTACCCCTTTTTCCACTAAAGGTCAGTCCTGATTTATCCCTATAGTTGGTTCCTGCAGTCCTGTAAGTTTTTCACAAAAAGTTTCTGGCAGAACTCTTGTGATGTCACCAACTTTTTCCAATGTTAATTGGTTCTCTCCTCTTGGCTTATCTTCCAACCTAAACCATACTCTACTGTGACGGTGCTTTTATGGGTTTATACATTTATAAGGGTTTGATATATAGTTTTGTTAACTTTCATATATACTCTCTGTAAATAGACTGTTCTAGTCTCCCCTCTCCCTTTCCCATTTGGTTACTCCTGACAATGTCATCCCTGCCCTCAGTTGTATCCCCTCCTCAGACCCCTCCTCCCTTATTCCATATTTGTATCCCAGCTCCCCCCTTCTTCTAGTCCTTTCCCTATCAATCTAAAGTTACTCGGTCCTGGATAGGGTTGAGTAGAAGGCCTCTGGCTTCTGCCCCTGTCTGTTACCTCCAGATCCCACCTTCCTTTGTCCCTAGTTGGTGTTTTACTTTTCCCCTCCCATAAATCACACCCCCTAGAAAAGGTTGAGCCCGAGGGTCCTGGGTGCTCTCTGCAGTAGGCTCCCATTGGGACCAAACCCCCAATAAACTGAACTCTGTTCTACCTACTCAGAGAGACATTTTCTGCTTATTTAGCAAGCAGTGGCTACAGGTCCTTCATCCTGGAGTGCTGTTTAGGTAAAGGGCGAACTGACCACACTCCAGAAGCCTCTTGCGAGGTGTGTGGCAGGGCGTACCACCTAACTAGTGGCTCCAGAGTCGCCGGAGTGCCCGAGCTCTAAAGAGGAGAGCCGCTTGGTGCTCTGGTGCCCAGACATCTGCCCCATGGCCCTCAAAGGTGGCTGCGAGCTAGCCTGGGCTAAAGCAGGGTCTGAGGAGAAGCCACCAGAGAAGGCACTGTAGCACTCTACCTCTAAGATAACTAAGTTACAGGCCTCATGTCTTGGCAAACTTTTCAGCATTCCTGATTCATTCTTCCTGTCCCCATAAGAACATGCCTACTTTCTCCAAGAGAAAAAGTGAAGAGGACACAACTCTCTTACCCCCCTACCTTGTCTTTCAAAGTTGACTTCAATACATACTGAGCTAAAGCTGATTTGGAAGAGGGTGGATTGGTTTTTTTGTAATGAAAAATTGAAGAACAAATTACTGTAGTTGCTCAAATCATTAGTACGGTTTTGTTCAGGTTCTAAAAACACTCATGTGATCTGAATGAAATCTACTATTAACATTCAATTTAAGTTTAATGTAAGTTCTAAAACATTATGGTTTCTACAAGTTTTTGCAGCAAAGGGGCCACCCAACACTGACAACTGAAAATAGAAAATAAACAGATTGTAATTAGCTTTTGGACCTGTTGCTTTGTGGCTTACTCTGAAAAGTGGGTCTAACATCAAAATATATTTTGAGTGCCAATGGTTTGCCAAGACCTAGCCCTTGATATTACATTAAGAAGGTGTATTTTAATTTAATTTTTTATTTCACTTTCTATTCTGACTGGGGCTGTGGCATATTTGTTCGTTTGGAGAATAAAATATGTTGCCTTAGAATGATGTTATTTACATAATGCAATTAGCTATTAAATTCACAATTTGTTTACACAGATGAGAACAAACAGAGTAATTTTGTTATTTTCTTACTTCTGCTCTTTGCTGGATGGAAGCACAGCTTTTTCTTTATCTTTCAAGGTTGAACTCAGAGTACCAGCCCACTGAATTCCCTCAAGTCTGATGAAACTTCACAACAGCATGCTTCTTTCATGGATCAAACTTCAGTATTTCAAGGAACTGCAGGAAAGTGAGATTTCCTGTCAAAATTCTACTCTTGGAATTTTATCTCCAATCCATTGCCTATTTCTAGTAATAGTGAATCATGGAAACAATAGTTTCATTGTACAAATCACTGACTTGAAAATTATTCCAAAAGCAGCCCCAGATTATCTTCTATCATTTTGATACAAACCAAGCAAAAAAAAATGGAAGAGGCATAAAAGAAATTTTCAACATTCTAAAATCTTATCCAAGAAAATAGATATTCCATTTATTTCTCCCCCTATTGACTGAAGTTCAAGGGTTAGTCATATTTATATATACCATCTATTCAAATTGATTTTATTTAAAAAAAAAGTGGAAAAACGTTCATTCTTTATAAACCAACCACATAGGGAAAAATTGCAGGACCTCAGAGGAAACCTATTGACAACAGAAAACAATGAGTTACAAAGCAATTTTGTTTGTCAGAACAGAGGCTTGTAATATAACCTTGTCCCCATACAAAACAGTGGAGTGTGTGGCATTATATCTCCTGCATATCACAGGAAATCTCTGCATTGACCGCTTCCTCAAAACTTATTTTTCCTAAGCTGTAAAAAATGCTCCCAAATCAAACTCATGCCAAAGAACCAAGATGCAGTAATATGTACAGCAGAAATAAGTATAACTATTAGATGAGCATATTCCACCTTAACTGTAATGGAGTTGAATAAATGACACTTCTAAAATACAGCAACCGAATTCTACCAGTGTTATTAGTAAGCTGTCTCCCCTACTGAAGGAATGAACAAGGACAATTTTGTTGCTTATAATTCAGAGCTAGATTGTATGAAAAAGACATGTGGCATCAGGAAAATGTAATTAATTTGGTGGTGCAAGCCTTCATAAATTATCAAGTATTCCCAATAGCAGTCCTGCAAAACTTACAGAGAACATGAGCTGCCTTTAAATTACTTAGTTTGCTTGCTACCAGAATTCTTTTAAGGTGGTTAGATCGCCACACAGTATTAAAAATGCTCAAACTATTGCAATGGCTGACATACTGAGCTACCTTTAATTAAGACCATAATGTTCCTTTGGGCCATATGAAAGAAAGTAATCTGTGTCCAGAGGCTGTCACTCTCTTCTCTAATGGACTACAGCACACAAAAATTAATTATAGGGGAAAGGTTGCTGCTCCAACTGGGACTGGAGTCTCAAGATTCGAAGGCAAATGTTTTGTGGTTGGTCAAAATGAGCACATCTTTTCGCAACAGATAATACAGTTTCTGTCACATAGCACTTAACTCTCACTTCCAGCATTAATATCAGCAAATTTTTTGCCTGAGGGGACATTTTTACATTTTTATGTATTCATTCATTTGTTCATTATGATGCCATCACAATTTTGTTTATCAAAAAATAAATAATGTGGAAAAATAAAAAAACGTGGAAAAGAACTTGATTTGAAAAATTCAAATGGAAACATCACATCAGAGCTCCCAGACATAAGATTCTTGTAGGTCTATGTCAATAGAATCAGATTACAACTAAAAAAGATTTCAAAATATTTTTCATTGCTATTTGTTTAAATTTTTAAGCAAATTAACTTAGAACATGATAATGCTTTTTGTATTTGCTTTATGTTAATTTTCAGTGGTAAATAATTTTACAGGTGGGATTGCTTGCAGACACAGTAGATTTTAAGCAAACAATATAAAGTATTACTTAAAAGAGAATTTCAAATCATGGATAGTACTGCCCACTGCCCAAGACTGCTAACTTTTTGATTCTCTGAACCAGAGCAAGCAATGCTGCAGGACACATTTTCTGACAAAGCTACCTCCATGGTATACTCCAGTTACTTGTGTTTATCGAAGAATCCTCTTGTGTTGTGAGCTTACCACAAAGATTTCATAACTCACCATTATACTCACCAAAATACTGTGCTGGGTTAAAACACATCTGCACAGTGTTGACACTGTGTTTGTTCCTGCCTACAAGAGGAATGAGAGAGAGTGAAACAAGAGTTATTACAAATATTTAAGCTGAAGCAAGGGTTTAGGGATGGAGGAGGAAAAGGCATAACCTAAGTAGTAAGCTTAAAGACAAATTGCCGACTTAAAGGAGGGGACAGCAATGATGGCCTTGACACAGGACAGCCCACGCAATTTTTCAACAGATGATCATCAGAATTCAGACCTGCACTGCCAGAAGGTATCTATAGGCCCCCTCCTCCAGCCTCAACATACAGGCAGCTCCCATGAACCCCAGGGGAAATCTTTCAAGCAGCAGTGTTCCCTATTTCAGTAACACCTGAGATGATTAAATGAACAATGAAACTCAGCTGTAAATTTGCAGCAAGGTTACAGTCTGCAATCTGAATTGTATTAAGAGGAATGAAATAGAAATGAAACCAATGCTCACAGGATAATGTAAATCAGATGCAAATAACCTTCCATTTTATTTGTCTTTTCTTTGTTTCTTTCTAATAGTGGCATAGTTAGCTGATCAAATGCTCAACACTTATTTTAAAACTCAGTGCCTCTATTATTTCAGGAGATTTCTTGGGGGATAGGGGCATAGCAATTTCCATTTCCGTGAATAAAATGAACCCATATCTTTGCCTGTGAATGACTACAAAATACAAGTCAGAATCAAATATATGAATATGAAATTATAAAATTACTATTCTTATTACCACAGAATCACAGAAACAGGAATTCTTCACAAAAGCAGTGCTGGTTTGGGAAGCATTGTAGTGCACTGTAACACACTTTGTAAAAGCTCGTTGCTTGTTATTTCCAGCTAACACAAACATATATGTGTAATATATACATACCAGTCATATATATACCATATATCCTCATTTTCTCTGATCAAGGTGCCTGAAAAGGTATCCTAATCATTATCCTTTAAAGAGCAATCTAAACATTCTTTACTAGTAGCATTTTTCCCTAGGATCTTAAGGGTGGTGGTTTCGTATTTGGTTCTGCCATCAAACTATTCTGCTGATTTGATCAGATTCCTCAATGTCAATAAACCAGCTTCCTAGTCTGCTGTGTGGAAATATTCCACAGTTCATTTTTTTCTGAGCTGCAGTATCATTTGCTTCTCTAACACAAGCTCAGCCCTTATGAAAACTACCTATTCCTCAACCAATGTATTTAGTCTGTAACCCTGAAGATAATAGCTAACAAAAAAATCAAAGCTCAAAATACCTACGGAATTTCTTAATGTCTCTGTTGCATTGTGTAAGTACTTCAGTTCTACTAAAATTGTATTGAAGCCAGCAGTCATTCTTCAACATGCTCCAGGACAGCCCAGCACAAGCCCAACAGAGTTGCCAAAAGCAGGCTGGAAAATGTCGGTGAAGGTTTGTATTTTGGTAGATTTCCCACTACAGGAGAAGCAATCTTTCTCATATTTCCTTAATTTTCAGAATTAACCCCTCCTTTGATTGACTGTAGAGCAATAATCAATAGCTGAAGAAACCAGCAGTCAGCAAGATTAGTATACATTTCTGTTCTCATCTTCAGTGTCTGAGTACCTAACAAGACTACAGAACCAGTCCTTCAAGTCCATTGTACCTCCTGGCTCATGATATAGATAGTATAGACTGTGCAGCAAACACTGAACCTCTGTCTCAAAAATTCACTTTTTATTCCCATATTAAAACTTTCTTGGTAACATGTAATCCGTTCTAGGGTAGACACAAAAGCATGCTGACAGTCTACATGGTGGTTTTTCACATTCAAATGGCCTGAACAGTTTGAAGCCAACACAAGAACTTTGAGAATGCCCTGAAAATCTCTGATGGAGCTTGTCAGATCAATATCAATAACCAGCAGGAAAGATGTTTGAACTGAGACATTTGGAAACAAGTCTATTATGACACTGCTATAGTCTTTGAAGCAAACTGTACAGTCAAGCTGGAAGCCAGGAGAGAGAACAAGAATCTCAAAGAAGTTCAAAGGAACTTCTTTTTCTTTTCACTGTCACTCTTTCCTCAGCAGAAGTTCATACACTTGGCTTTTAGTTATGTGTTTCTGCCAGAAGATATTGTTCTGATACCTTGAAAATATACAATGGCATCATCATGTACAGAAGCGGTTACTGTCAACTGTATACACCAATAAGTACCAAAATCAATAAAAATTCTCAGGAGAGCAATGACACCCACCAGTGTGCAGTCTTCATGGCTTCTTAGTAGACTGTCAGAAAAAATATTGAAATACTGAAAATCTTTTGAGATTTTTCTCTTCATCTATCAGTCCCAATTGAGGAAACAAAGTAATGAATGGAAAAGACCACCAATCTATTTCATTAGTGTCCCAGGTGTATGAATACAATTTAAAATTTCTTGTTCTAGAGCTGAATAGCTGAAAATCCTGCTTTGGTTAATCTTCACCTAACGGATTGCTCAAAGAATGATTGCAGCCTTTTTTATTAGCCTTCAGTATGGGGCAATGGCAAGGTGTAATGTGAGCAGAGTCGCCAAGAAGGCATGTGTGCAACAGCAGCCCAGGTACTGGCATGAGCAGGGAGGTGTTCCCACTGTCCAGCCCTTAAGGAGACTGCATGGCTGAACAGCTTTGGCCAGGAGCAGAAACAGAACCAGTTGGGCCAGCCACTACTGGACTACCAGGACCACTGAAGTAGAAAACAGGCAGCTCCTGCTGTGCAGAACCAATTTCCTTTGTGCCACAGTTATGTCCTACTTTTCCAAAACCTTTGTAACACCTGATTCTCTGTTTCCTAGTCCTGAATTCTTCCTCCAGACTTTTTAACTTTTACTGAATTATTCGAACATCAAGAACAAAAAGCCCCTCTCAAAAATTTAGAAGTTTGCTGTGATATTTAATGCAGGCAGAGAATCTGGGCTTCTCTAGATAGTGAAGTTAGAGTGGAAGAGGGATCTACTACCCATTATCACTAACATCCTATTTCTGTGACATTATCACTTAATTATCTTGTCTTGTTTATTTAAACAACAAGGCAATTAGGAGACATTGTCAATGGAACAGAACCCTGGCACAGGCAGTGGTCTCTGCTGTGAGATAAATGCCAAGATATTTAACAGGCAGCAGCATAACAGGAGAGAGATTGTTTCCAAAACACTGGGCAGTGATTGCTGGAAAATGTGTACCATTGCTACTGCAGGATACCTTACAGTCCTCCTCTTAGTCATTAATTTTCTACCACTGGGAAGTCCCATGGTACTTTCCAGATAGGATTGTACCTTATGAATATACCTAAAATACTCTGTCAAAGTTTGGCATTTCCAAAAGGACGCTGTAAATACCAAATGCCATGAATCAGAAAGAACTCAGAAAACAACAAACAGAAGTAGCAGTGACTTACAGGAAGCAGTTAAATATAATTTAGTAGATTACTTATGGGCCTCATGGCATGGAGTAAAGGCACTGTCCTATCTCGTCAGACAAACAATTCATCTAACCCAGTGACTCTTCTCTGACAGCACCCAAGAGCAAATTGTTCAAGGTGCATAATGTCTTTGCACCAGGTAGCAACAGAACAATATGCCTGCAAGAGAAGTTTCTGTCCAAGATGTAGAACTATTGTTGTTTTCCACCCCGAAGTAGTAAGATTGATTTGTTATTTCATGGTTTATTCAATCATGCTAACTACTTGCACAGCTTATTGTTTTTTTGAATGCTTTTCACTTTTCCTGGGTTTGCACCAAAAAAGAGTGGAAATTTGAATCTAATAGCTATGAAAGGAGAACCAACAACCTTTGGTAAGCACAGAATGCTTATAAGAGAGGAGATGGTAGGAATGAGGACTCTTTGAATGGGCTGCTGGGAAGGAAGGGAGTAGGTCAGAGATTTAAGGAACTTTGGGAGAGAAGCAGTTGGGAGCAGGTGAGATGAGTGTCCCATGCAGAGCATTTCAAACACACGCACTGAAGATTACTTTCCAGCCTTGCACCATCCCAACTGGCTGCTTTGTTGACGGAAAGGTGATCTTTCCAGGAAAAGGTTTTCTCTAGTCTAGTGACATAATGCATATTTATGGCAATGATTGATCAGACTGGCCTGAAAATACCTTTTCCAGTTGTTCTTAAGAGTACAAAGTTCATGTTTTGCTTTTATGTTCATTTCTATATAACCACTTTTATACAACAGAAAAATAGCAGACTACTCTGTGGGTTAGTGCTTTAAAAATGAATGTATTTATTTATTGATATTTTTAAGTGCTTACTTACTCCTTCTTGTTCTCCAGGGCAAAGGGACCACCTCTGGTAGAAATATAGCACTTAGGATTCTGGTTTTGAGCCTAGGAAATGCAATTGTAGAAATCGTCTCCACTTTGGCATAGAAGCAGAAGATAAGAAATGGACTGGAGGGATGGAAGGAACTGAGAGCTACTAACAAAGAGACATAGTTTGTTCTTTAATACTATTTTGACATTCTATCTGCAGTTGTACATTTTCTTCTTATTTTTTTTAATTGCCCTTTCTCAGTGATTCCAAACACTGGGGAAACACTGGGGGTTTTGTTGCATAGATTATTATGACAAATACCATAACCACTTCTTCCTGCTCTATCGGATGAGTGAGCTCGATTGCTTGATTATCTAAAGATCATGTCCGATTGTAATTATCATTATTTATTAAATCAAGTTTTACTCAGAAAAATAATTAAATGCTTAAATTAAGGCATCCTACTTTGTCATATACTGGAGTCCGCTAGCAAATCTGTGGAACGGTTGTTAATATCGAAAATGAGATGAAAGATGTTCTAAATTTATCTCCCCAGCATTTCCATTCAGTGTAATAATGGACATTTGACACATTGTTGTCGAGCCAGTGAGAATCATTTCTGAAATTAAATAAGCACACACCTTCAAAACTAGTCTCACAGAAACCTGGAATCATTCAGGGTGGAATAGATAAATGTTCATTCACCTGGGAGCTGTATTTTGGCTGCCTTATGGCTCAAATAAAAATGAACAATTTTCAAATGAATATAAAAATCATACTTAACAGACTCCAAATGCAAAGTATATATGTATTTTCCAGCATCCATATATAAATTAATATATACCATCTGGGTTACATCTGGTGATATTAAAGTGTTGTCTCATGAACAGAATAGGTGTGAGAACCATGAAGCAAAGCTGAGCAGTTCTGGCACTTACTGCAAAGGAGACAGCATTCATATGTAGCTCCAAAAGTACATTGCTTTGTCCCTGCACTGCTACTGATTATAAATCTCCGTCTCCTTGCTTTTCTCCCATAATATTGCCTATATTTTCATTTTCTTTTTCCTAAGGACTTTTTACAGCATCTCCATGATCCAGGCTGCTGTTTCCTCTAGGTCTTTGGTTCCATTTTTGCAGCAGTCCTTCAGTCAGGACAGCAGTCACAGTGTAAGTGAAATCTATGGGTCTTCCATTCTCCATGGTGATACCACAATGAACTTCATCCTCTTCTCACTATTCTCTGAAATTCTGCTCTGAAAAGCATGCACCTTTGGTTCCTCTGGTTGTCTTCAGTCTCTGAGTAAACCTTTCCAGTGGCTTGCCTTTCTTTATCCTACCCTTTTCCAAAATTTTAAATACTGTTACCCATCTGTATCTCTCCTCACTCTCACCTTCCTCTCTTTTACCTTAAATTACCATCTTCCCCAAACCATATGTGTAGCTGCTTAATTTCTTCCCCTGGTGTATCTGAACCCTTAGACATGTGAGGGATTCCAATGAACATTTGTTTGGCAATTATGGTTGTCCTCTACAGCACCAAAGCACACCAAAATTGTCTAGCTCCTCATAATGCCAAGACATCTCTAGGCACTTTACAAAAGGCTATACTATGAATTTAGCACACATTCTGTAGATCCAAAGTAAACATTGAAGATAAAACAAACCAAATCTTCAATACTGATTTTAAGAGTGATCTGCATATGACCTAGAAAAAGATTAGGACATCAGTACGGTCCACAGCCTAGAAAGTGCAAGGTGGAAACATAAAAAGGTGAAGGACTACCTGATGTCTTGCTATGAACTTCAAATCTTGAGGGCTCGTGGGCTGTACTATCTCTCAGAAGTCAGTTCAGTAGTACAACAATTTTGATCACCCTTACATATAGCAATTTTTTTTTCAGATGGAGTCAGGTGAGGCGTCAATTTGATAACATTGGGCTTCTCATGAAGCAAGAGAGTGGATTAGATGGCCTTTCCTGCTCCTTTTCGGCCCTATTTTCTTTGCTTCTGTGTGGTGCACAATCACACTGTGAGAATGGCCTTTTGCCCTGTGCTGCAGACAAACCCACTCAGTTCAAGACTGTGCACATTTCAGAGAAAGTGTATGTAAGAACTCTATGCAGAAATCAAATGTTAGCCACCCTGTACTGAACTCAATTCAGAAGCAGATGCTTGACTTCTGATTTACCACGCGTGAAATTAAAGTGCTTCAGTCCTCATGCGAGCAAGGGAGAACAGCACACCATTACTCACCTGGATAGATTAATATCTTTCTGCACATAAAAAAAAAAAAAAAGTATGTCTGTTCCTCTGGCTTTTCATATAGGGTATGTTCATCAGTAGGATCTGCTCTCACCCATGGATCTGCAGGTTCTATGTGCAATAATTTCAACACGTAAAAAATGTGTCTAGAAATGTGGATAGAAAGCCTCTTTTAGCTCTGACTCACTAGACACTAAGTTATACACGAGTCTGGCACGTATTTCTCTCTTAGCAATGCATGTAGCACTGTTTCAGGCTCTGGTCTTTCCTAACACGCTGATATTTAGGAGATCCTATTTTCTTTAGGTCCTTTCCTGGGGGTAACACTACTCGGAGAGGAGAAACAACTCAAGATATTACACTTTTTAATTTACTTGATTAGGCAAATGAACACATTTTAAACTTCAGAAGTAGATTTTCAGACTGAGATCAACTGCCTTGAATTCTGTCAAATCTCTGAAGGCTTCTCTGCAAAATGCATTATGCAAACAAGACACAGTGACAGCCTAAATTACTTCCCAAAACACCTAAATGAATCAGGTAGGAGGAAAGACATTTTACCTGCCTCTTACACATGAGAAACTGAGGCTTGCAGTTAGGCAAAGAGGTTCATCACTGTTCTGGACCAGGGACTGGCTCCGGTGCTTTTGCTGTGGTACTCAGCCCAGAGGTGGCATCTTCTTTTCACACAAGACAAGTTGTCTTGAATGTGGGCTCATTGCAGCAGAGAAGGATGAAATTAAAGGTGCCTCTTTCACTTGGAAGAATTATGGTACAGGTGGAAAAGCTACAATATTTGTTATTTTACTTTTAAAAGAAACATTAAAAAAATCTGCCAGGCAGAATATTTTTTCAGCTTTCTTTCCTAACCCTAGAGTGGCCGTAAAACCTCAGCAGTTAAAAATGTTTTCTCTGGCTCCAAGTCTAATGCATCCATAAAAATTACATTTTAAATAAAGAAAACATGTTTTGCTCCTGCTCCAGAGTGGCTCTAAAACATTACATATTTTTCAAAAAATGCATTTGATTATTTATTTACAAAATCCTTCAGTACACTGTGACTGAATAATTTGTTGAAAACTCTATATATGTTCTAATCTTCAATTTATCAAACTTAAACCACCATTTTGGGATCTGGTAGAGAAAAGCCTTAGATTAAAAGCCTTTCAAAGTTTTCCCTCGAGACCACATTTAGTTCATAGCCTCTCTGGGGGTGTCTGGAGCTGGATTTTGTGTTCTGTGAGAAGCAGAACTTCCTTTGTTTTTAAGTCAAGTCCAGATACTTTCCAGACAGCCTGAAGAGGTTTGAGAACTCAGTACTAAGAGAAATGTCACCAAGCACTTCTGCCTCTTTGACTAAAGTTGTGATTGTCCTTCTCAGAGCAGAAGAGCCTCATGAGATGTGTGGGTCTTTCTCTTTCCACTGTTCCTTCCCAGTTCCAGTAAGGGCTCCCTCTTCAATCTTGAGCAAGTCACTCAACAATTTTCATTTCATTTTCTTCTTTGCAGAATGGGAAAACTAATTTTTACTGGCCTTAAGGCATATTGTGCAGAGAGATCAATTCACATGCTTTCAGCAGGCAGCATTTTGCAAATGCCTGTTTTAATGGAGCTATTCTGAGTGACGACAGGGGAGGAGAATGGATGATGCTCAGACTGCCCATGAGGACAAGAAGTCAGAGTTCGCAGCACACAGAGCCTGTGTCCTCTCTCACTGCTGGTCCCTAAGCTTTACTGTGTCCCACTGGAGGCAAAGGACAAAGGTGAATTTAGGGGTTAGAGGATAAGAGCTTCATTGAAGGATGGATATAACTATATAAAGCTGTTCTCTACTTTCTTCTCCATTACTAACTTTTCTAAGAGCCTCCAAAACTTATTTCCTGAGAGCCTATATGCAGTATGAATTCCCTTGTTCTCCCCCTTTGTTCTTGCCAAAATGTTCTACTGTAAAATTCTCCCATTAAACACCACAGGCAGCTTGAGTCTTGACTGTTGCTCACATTTATGTATGACCAGGTAACTGTCATCCCACTCTTCATTCCTCAGATGGAATACGTACTGACCAGTGCAGGCTATGGTATATATCAGGTCCATGTGGAGCCCTGAAACAAAAATTTGGGAAAGGAGCAATGAAACAAGTTGCTAAAATAGTTTGAGAGGTCATTTAGATGTCTTTAGGTTCAACTAGCCCTGTCCACTGAAGCTGACTGGGAGTATTTTACCTCCGTGGAGTGCAGGTTCGCCAATTTCCACCTCAACTTATCTTCCTGACTCATATTGTTGTCATAGGTCAAGAGCTGTGGGATAAAAGCTGCTGCCTTACAAGAGGTAACTCTATCACCAGGTCCTGTGAGCTGAGTGCACAGCGAAGCTGTGCCCAGGGAGCCTCTGCCTCTCCAGGACCAAGAAACAGGGCACACAGGGCCAGTCTGCCTTCACAGGTAGACTTGCTGCCCACCACTCATAGAGCTCAGCCAGTTCCCTGTTCTTCACTAGACCAGTTCTGGGGACTCCTGGAGATGGTCTGTATTTCTCTGCAAAACTTCTTGATAAGCCTTTTTTAATATTCCAAATAAAAAGCTGCCAGTGAGAGCAAATGGACTATAGTAATCTATGCTTGGAATACAGTGAAAGATGTATGTCCTCTTAATTTTCTTATATGAAGTGATTTTAATTTGATGCCTGGAAGAGCCTGCTGTCCTCTTCTAAGATTGTCAGTTCTGCTTAGTATGAAGCATTATAAACATGGTTAAGTCTGTTTAGGTTGAAAGTCCAAGGGAATAAAAATATTTTCACAGATCTAAAAACATGCTGTGGTCAGTTCTGTCTCATGCTAGGGAGCATTAATGTTAGGGATGGCCATAAAAAGCCACAGTGTCTCCACAGAAGAGCGGAACTGGAATACTTTTTTTCCCCGCAAAGGACTGTCACATTCTTCCTAAAATAATGAGCATTGTTTGTTCATATCCAAATAATTTTGGTCAGGTAGTGAGGAAGTCATCACAAACATTGTCTGCTAGTCAAAGGCCAGAGACACAGCTCTCAATTACCACAGTACTGTTTTGTTAGATTCCTGATTCCTAGCCAGAAGCAGCATCATTACCCTTTTGCTAGAGGTGACTATGAGAGCAGAAGGAGTAAAATACGATCCATAGAGATACATATGAGTATATGGTTTTGTGAACTGTGTACAGGGGACCATACCTTTATTGCTTCACCTGACTGGTTGTTTATGAGATCTCAGCAATCCCCCCGCTGCCATAGGGCAGTGTGCCTGTGATACGAACACAACCAACGGCAGTACCAAATGGTACCACTGAGAATTAATTGTCTTTTGTTACATCAGTTTAATGAACTGTTTTTTGGGGACATCTGGCTTTCCTGCCTGAGGGTGGGGAAAGGGTGGACTACCAAGAAGGTAAGAAAATGTTTTACTTCAGCACATTTTGTCCAAATATACCTACTGATATTGCTTGCTGCCATGGCCCTGCTCTTCTGTATGGTCAGTCCACACTGCTACATGTTCCCTGCCAAACACCTCCCTGCGCAATCTGCTCCCACATTCCTCATGTTTGCACTAAATAATACTACTGAGTCCACTTGAGGCTTTTCTCTGGCTTTCATGACCTCTCCTAAACATTTTGCTCCTTTAAGACCACACCATAGCACACAGGAAAAACAGGCACCGACTAGGGTAGAGTGACTCTTGCCATAATTTCCTAACTTGCACACAGGATCAGGGTCTCTCTAGGAGAACTGTGACTGTATTTTTACTAAATGGCCTGTGAAAGCATTTCCATTAGAGATAGTTTGGTGTATTATAACTAAGTGGATGGAACAGAGTGAGAGTTTATTTATCCAGGAAAGTTTGAATCAGATGGAACATCTGGTTTTCATTGAAACGCTCAACTTTACCCCCCCAACAAAGTCTAACTGGGTTAATAGAGATTCAAGAAAGGCAAGCGGCTGACATCATTGCAAGAGAGTTGAAACGGGATCAAAACATGAGCATCCTCTGACGTTTCAGTTCAGATCATGCCTGGATAGCATTTTAGCATCCAGTATGCAGGCCTGAATGAGTGAAAAGTTGGCTTGTAAGTGCTGAGTGCACAAAGCATCATGTTGTTTCTCTGAAATCTTTTTGTTTTCTTTCCTTTCATTGTAAATCTTAGTATCACGTGGATCAGCCTAACCATTGAACAAGTTTGAAAAAAACCAGGAGCCAACACATTTTGCAGTGGGTAACACTACCATACTCAGCTTTGTAGGAGCCTCAACATAGCCATGCCAGATAGATCTATTGCTTTTGTTCAGAGGCACAGGATACCCAGCTTAGCTGTCAGTGCTATGAAAGCATTTTGAGAGGGATGAATAATGCTAAGACTCAAACCTGGCTGAAAGATTTATTCTGAAAGAAGTCACAGTATGCAGCATCTGCTGCTGTAGTTTCAGGAAACAGCAGTGATGAAAAGAGAAACTTTTCCTCAGTCTGTTGGCACTCGCTGCTGTCCCCAGTGATTTGGGATGACACACAGTCTCTAGGATCCCAGGAGAACAAAGTCCTTTCTTTTCTAAATAGGCTTCCTTCGTAATGTGGGAGATTTGCCCTCCACAGTACAGCAATTTGTCCTGGCTATCACATTTGATCTGGAAAACACTTATTGAGGAAAAAAAGATGCTGCTATGGGAAGACTGCTGGACATTTTTCTCAGACACTAGGAGGTGCTTTGAAATGGTGTTTTGTACTTTCTATAAGTAGCCTTATATCTTGGCACTGTGCTTGTGTGAGAAATAATGTGAAGAGGTGCCCTGTTTGTGCAGGGGCATATGTGCCTCTTTTGCTGGCTACGCTTGACTGCTAGTCTGGCCCTGAGACTGTGGGTCAGGATCAAGTGACTTTTGTGATTGGTACCGTGAAATTGATATTTCAGTTAATAATTTTCAGATCAGGTAAGGATTACAAGAAAGAGTCAAAGAAAGAACTTAGGACCCTTGATCCTCAGTTCCTGCTCTAATAAAGGAGTGATTAACATTACAGTTCATTATTACTTTCAATTTCAACTCCCTTATGAAGCTAGAGGAGCTGAAGTACTAGTCAGAATCATATTTTCTGCCTGTCAGTTAAGCAAATGAAGTCCCAAGACAGTCTGACTCACCTTCATATTTAAAAGAAAATTCTTTATTCCAACACACCTGTGTCATTCTTAAAACGTGTCTTTATTCTGAAAAGCGACCGTCAAAAAATCATGTCCTCTTGCTCAATTGATCTATTCCCTGTCTGGATTTTTATCCAATGTATTCAGTCCTGAAAAGAATTTTTACATTTTTTCCTTTCACTTCTTAGTGTTGACAAAGGTATGAGAGAAAAAACTGGTTTCCATTCTGGCTCATGTGTCACCAAAACAGTTGTTAAATGCTTTCCATTTCCAGGACCAAACTGTTGCCTTCTCAACTATTCCTTTGCAAATTCAGAGGACAATTTATTTGCAAAGGTTTAATTGTGAGCAGAATTTGATGTAATGAAGCTTTAAAGACAAAGCTGTATAAGCCAGAAAATGCACAGCTTGACTTTCAGATCCCAAGCTGAGTCTGCAAGTGGAGATGCTTCTAAACTGAGAAAATATCATTCAAGTCACTCAGGCACAATAAATGTGAATCCCTCACCACCCTTTTTATAGTCAAGAACAGGCTCATATGAACACTAATGGAGGACTAAGATGCTGATGGCTACTTCTGTATAACCAGGGTAGTAGTTAACTGTAATACTTAAAGAAGCATTGAGTAAAAACTGTTAAAGCTCAATACATACAAATGGCCAAATATGTTTTCTTCAGAGTAGAACAACTCTGGTGCACCAAAAATGCCCCATCTTTCCAACTGTACCAGTTTGTCTAAAGAAAAATGTATCCTTAGAAATCTTCCCTTGGGCCATCATGGCTGCAGTGACACTTCCACTTTTGCTCAATTCATCTGGAGAGACAAGTTCTAGTAAAGCCTCAGGGTGTGATGGCCATAAAATTTCCTGATTTCGGGTGAAAGGTAGTAAAATGTACCAAATAGACAGGAGTTCAAGACTCAATGTCTGTTCTAGGTGACAATAATTAGCACAGCAATGTTCCTTGGAGAAAATGACAAAACAAATTTCAGCCAACTAAGAGTGGCCAACAACGTTTGCAACTCCTCATTTACTTTACCAGTGTGTTTTGAAGTTCATTTTTATAGGAAATCTGTATTTAGAACCTGTTCGCCCATATTTCTGTCTCAGGTTTTTCCTGCAGGCAAAATCAGCCTAAATAAAACAGCTGACACTGTCCTCTTTTACATAGGCAAGTATTGAGTATCTTCAGAATCTTTGCCTCTGGGAATGCTTCTGGGCAAAACCAAGCTGGTTAAGTAGCCATCTCAAGTGTTGCAGATAGCAGGTAAGAAGTGAAAGGTAGATCTTGATAACCGGATAGCTCTAATTTTTGGGAGAATGTTTTATTCTGCAATTATTTGCTGCTCACCACCACCATGTTGTTGCCAAGGACTCAGTTCACCTCTGCTACAGTTTTGTAATTATTTGTGCACTGTGAGCTGAGTCATAGACTAGTTTGAGTTGACAGGGACCTGGACATTTTCAGCTAGATCAGGCTGTTCAGAGCTGCATCCAGCCTGAATGTTTCCAGGGATGGGGTATCTGCCACCTCTCTGGGCAACCTGTTCCAATTTTTTTCCCACTCTCATAGCAAAAAAAAGTCTTCCTTATAGCTAGTCTGAATCTACCCGCTTTTAGTTTGAAACCATTACCCTTTGTCCTATTGCAACAGCCGCTACTAAAACATCTGTTCTCATCTTTCTTATGAGACCTCTTTATGTACTGAAAGGCTGTAGTAAGGTCTCCTTGGAACCTTCTTTTCTCCAGGCTGAACAACCAAAACTCTTTCAGCCTTTCCTCATGGCAGAGGTGTTCCAGCTCTCTGATCGTTGCCCTCCTCTGGACTTGCTTCAACAGGTCCAAGTCCTCTACCAAGGACTCCAGAGCTGGATTCAATACTCCAGGTAGAGTCTCATAAGGACAGAGCAAAGGAGAAGAATCGCCTTCTCAACCTGCTGGCCACACTTCTTTAGATGCAGCTCAGGATACAGTTGGCTTTGAGCACACATTGCTTGCTCATGTCCAGAATGAATATTGAAGGGTACTTCAGATAGTGTTTTCTAATATGTTTATGTCTAAACAATCACTTTAATAAAAAAAAATTAAAGGCCAGCTCTGAATCTTGTTAAATTTATTGTCATCTTCAAATTGATGGAGATATCTTCAAAAGTGTTCCATAGTAGCTCAATTCAGCTGCCATTTAATTAGTTATAACTTGCCCTATTTTTGCATAATTTATTTCCCCTAACATTTTGACTTATTTGGTCAAACATACCAATGTTACCGTATTGCTGACTCATTTACTTGTTTCAAAAACTATAGTTCCTGTCTGGTTAATCAGTCATTCCATCAGAAGAGAAGATGGAGTGATCCCTTTATCTTCAAAGTGCTGCATGAGGTTTTGCCACTCCCCTCTCATTAAATTCAATGACACTCAAGCTAAAAGCAAGAATAGTTCCCTCTCTTTACTGCCCTCTTACCTACAGCTAAAAGAGAGGCAAGCCTGTAATCATTCTTTTCTTCTGGTACCTCATGTTAACCTGAAACTCAGTAAATACAGTTTTTATAACACAGAGTCTTTTCGAGCATTAGTCAATGCTCTTTGTTTAGCTTCACAGTTGTCATGGTTTGACTCTGGCTAAAAGCTGAGAGCCCACACATAGATCTAAAATTTCTCAGAGAAGGGGAAAAAAACCCCTGACTTTTGTGATAAGGATTACAAGCAACTGTTTATTAACTACTTCACACAAGCAAAACAGGCTCTAACTTAGAATGTTAAGAATTTACTACTACTACAACTACAACTACTACTAAAATCAGAGCTTAAGAGTTTAAGGGTGAGCAGTTTGATAGTTGTTACAGACACCTTTCTCCCGCCCACCCCTCCCTTTTAAGATCCTTCACCTTCCCCCAACAGCTCGGGAAGGCAGGTGTGTGTGTGTGTGTGGGGGGGTTACAATCAGAGGTTTTCTTTGCTGCTGTTCAGAAGAGTGAGAGAGTCCCACCCCAGCTTTCCTTGTGGGGTCTTCTCCACGGAAACAGTCTGTTGCAAACTGCTTCTTAGTGGATTTGTTACTAACAACAGTTTTTCAGGTACTGTCGTCACGTAAGTCACTTTACCACAGGTGCGGTCATTTCAGGTGCCNCCCCCCAGCTAATAAAAAACTCTGGCTACTTAAAACCACAACAACAGTATAGTGAGAGAAAATACTCTGATGGGCTACATAGTCTCTACATGATTGTCAGTCCTTCATTGGTGATTTACTATATATGATATGAGTATGCCTAAAGCCACTTTTCTGTATATGGATGCATGTAACTAACACTATTTAGGTGGAAGATTAGATTTCTCAGCATTTACTAAATGACTACACTTCAGTGAAATTTGTTCCAATGCCAAAATTTCAACAATGTTGTATAATAAAGAAAGAATACCTATTAGCCTAAAAACAGTTTATCCTTTTTTAAAAAAAAAAAATATTCCATAAATAAGAAGAAATCCTAAAGCAGTAATCATCAATCTTTACCTTAGAGAAAAACTGTGTGCTCCTTTAACGATTTTTACTGTCTATGTAACGTAAGGTCTTCTCTTTCTGACACAGCTTTTACATCCACCTAGGAGAGGAAGGGAGAGTTCCCATTTTGCCTCGTGTCGTGCTACTGAACAAGTGGACACAGAGGCTCAGAGGGATGAGCTCCTGCTCAGAGCAGCCTGTTAGCCCTCTGTTAGCCCCCCCTAAGGAAAGATAAGCAGTAACTTTGCCAGCTGTTGTTGGAAGCAGCTCTGACCTGTGCTTCTCCCAGCCTGCTTACCCAAGACTATAGAAAATGAGACCTGAGCTCCATGTATGACATTCTTGCCTTGATGTACCCAAAGACCATCTCAAAGTAAAGGGAAGTCTCATCTAATCAAGCAGCTTCCCTCTTTCTCTCTCCTTTTCAAGAAGCAATGATGTTATTCTGTTTATGGCTGTATTTAAAGTTTGCTTGTTAATTCTGTGACCTAACTGTAAAAGAGTGAATGATATTGTACATGTGAATTACATCTGAATTATGCTAGTGCAAAAGTATGGGAGATGCCATTGGTTTTTTGTGAAAACTGAGCAGGCCAGCCTTTAACTCTAGATTCTTCTTTCCATTTAAATTGGCTGCTAGAAAGCAAAAAGTCTTTCAAATAATTTAAACACAGAAGGCGAGTTCTCATCCTAAATTAAAAATACAGCTACTAGGAAGAAAATAACTATCCCACCAAAACCAGAACTTCCATTTCTGAAATATAGTGAGATTATGAGTATTTTTAAATACTTTGTCACTGGAAGCCCTAATAAGAATGTGCTCATTTCAGTTCACAGGAGATGCTAAAAGGCAATAAATTACAACTCTATCACACCCAAAACTCTTTTATGATTACTGTTTTGCTATGGAACTAATGTGAAGGCTAAGTGTTTTCTGTTACCACTACCTCATAAAAATCTTTCTTAAATCTAACAGAAATCACGTATTGGTTATGAAATGTGAATTTCAGGATTCTGACAGATACTCTCCTAAAATGCTGATGGCAAACAAACAAGAGACTCGTATCAAGGAATTACAGCAAAAAACAGGAATACATTTCACTTGCCATGTTTTTCTACTGATGGTAAGAGTGAAAAGCTTCCAATATTGAGGAAATATTTGTTATAACTACCATCTTTCACATGACTGCTTCTGAACTGATCTGGGGCAAAGCTGCAGTCTCATATTGCTTTTAAGAACAAAGGAATCTTGGTTGCCCAACAGATAGTAGAAAGACTGTCACAAACACCAGAGGAAAAGCACTTTCTGTTCAGATTTCTTTCTTGACATTTTTTGTTCTCCCAAACACATTTCTACAATTTCATACCCATGGATCATTATTATCAAGAACACAAGAAACAATTGTCTCTGGTTACTCTTTTCTTCCACATTGCCTCCTTTAGTTCTTCCCTTCACTCAAATATCATCTCATACCATAGAATCAGAAATCAGGTTAAGACATACTATTGTCTTACTTTTATATAACACATTTTTAAATGGACAACACCAGAAGCAGCACTCTAGTTCTCTCCTCTTACAAAAAATATGTTGTTCCTTCCAACTTAAAGCTGGCACCATTACAGATTCATTTCCTATACATTGTCAGAGTGATGGGTAACGTATACAAATCTACGGTTCTTGAGCTTTATTTCTACCTTAAAGCAGCTGCAATGTATCCTCCAGATTGCTGAGAGAACTGGAAGCAGATGCCTTGGAAAAAAATTTGATTTCAATAAAGGAAGCAGCTTTTTTCTGGTTAATAGATTATGTACAGATTTCAGTGGTTGGATTGGAGTCATAAACTATAAAACTAGAACTTGTGGTAATGAAATTCAGCTCCTTCCTTGTTCAGAGGCTTTCTGAAAGATCTTGAGCAAGCAGTTTAGACTGGTATAGAAAGTAGGCATTTCCAATATCTTTGAAGAAGTGTATGGAGCTTTTTTGGTCCTCTGGGACAGTAGAACCATTTCATAGCAGCATTCATAATTGTATTCTCTAAAGGTACCGAAGTGTCAAGATACTATACTGAGATCCCAGAAATTCTTTTGTTGGAGCCCCCTTTTCTTTTATGTGGCATTTTGTTTGTGTATGATAAGGAAAAATTTTCTTTTTCCCTGGCTATACCTGAGTGGGATATAACATAAGCTTCTTAGAAGAGTAGTCATTTACTCGCTCATTAGAAGTGTTTTCTTCTTTTCCTACAATCCAGAGCCATGCATGGGACAAAGACAGGTCACACATTATCTGAAGAGGTGTCATTTCTGTTTCAGAAGCTGACAAGAAAGTCTTCCATTGTACCTATGCACTTCCTACTACCTTACTAATCAGCACTATTAACCATAGCATCTATTAACCTACTTTCTTAAGAACATCTTTTTTTGATAGCCACCTGTAGGCATCTGTGTTCCAAAAAGTCCAAGAGACTTAGGGCTTCTTGTTATAATGCCTGAAAATCATTTGATCAACTCAGCCTGCTACTAATGCATTTTGCAGGCAGAAAGGGGCAGGCAGCAAATACAAGTCTTATGACTTACAATCATTAAATAGCTTAAAAAAATTCAAGTTTCTAAGATGTTTACAAATTGCAAGAGGAGCATTTTTCAGAATAAAACTGCAGTCCTGGAGCTTAATACTCACTCTACTATTTCATTACTGCTCCTGTTTTATATTAGCGCACTGAGCAATTTGTATGCGTCTATGGACCTTTTAGTAACGTATACCTAAAGCAATTGCCAAATGTTATTCAAGGCTGCTAATACGTAATAGTTCTAATGAATAATGTTTTTGTTAAGAATGTGGCAAACTGCTATTTATTCAGATGAATTCCAACCAACCATAATGCCTGGGTCTTACTTCTGAGATATGAATGCAATAATTACCAAATACAGTTCTAAAATACAATTTGTTAACTTGGAGGAGATTGTGAGATCATGACATACATTTAAAGTGTCCCCAGAGGTGCTTTTGGTCGGGTTTTTTTCCCCCTTGAGTCTTCGTTTATGTAAGCAGAATCTACACTTACTGAACCCACCAGCTGAGTGTCTCCACATGCATTTCTGCTGTCTGCATCGAGATTCAATAACCAAATGTGAGACATTGAGGCAAACAGTAAGGTTACCTAGATGTTGTACCCGGTGGGTCCAAGAGGCAGGAAAAATGACAAGAAGAGTGGATTTCATGAAGTTTCTCAGGTGTTTATTTAACTATTTGCGTGCGGACATTTTACAGTCTAATCCTAAACTAATCTATCTCTACTGCTTCTAAGCCTAACTCTAAGCATAGTTTACCTTTCTAGCAGACTCTGTGTCCATGCCCCCAGACAGCATGTCTAGGTGGGCCTGGACACATGTCTCTCTGCCTGGCCATGTCTCATAGCCAGGCAGAGGGTCTGCTCTCTAAGAAGTCTACAACATGTCTGCCTGCTTCTTGCTATGGAATTACAGCTTTAATCACCCAATGACCTGGAGATCAATTTCTCCTTGTCCAATTACAAGGATGAGGCCATATCCAGTCACAGTCTCACTTCTACACATGCTCAGGCAGAAGTTTGGCCTGCATCATGGGCCTACACCTAGAAGATAAAGGAGGAAATGAATTTTCAAAATTGTCAAACTCTTGTTCATTTTTCACTAGGTTTAGGCTCCCAGGTAACTTACAATGGTTTTGAAAATGTCCTCAGAAAATGTTCCAGTCAGCAGGCTTTTTAAGTTAGGGAGAAGTAGCACCAAAGATAAAAAAAGTGTATTAAAACCAAAAGCTATGCCATTTGCTTATGGGCGCAGGGAGAGACCTGCATAGAGCTGTCAAAATCAAACAAAACTGCAAGCAGCAGGCTGAGCCTGTGGAGATGGGAGGAGAACAAGAACAGTGTTGAGGAGTGTCATTGCTTAGACAGAATCAAACCAAATACAAAATTAGGCATCTATGTATTTGTTAATTTTAAATAAACACATGCAAAGTTGATGCCTTACTGTGTCACAGAGGACTGAAAATTCATTTAAAATGTTATAAAAATTATAATTGAATATTTTTATTAGAGATTAAACTGGAATTGGCACAGACAAATGACATCTAGAACAAAGTAGCAAAACTCAAAAAAAGAATAACTGAAATTAACATGTTACTGTGGAATCAACATTGTGTGAGCATAAAAATATTTTGGAGACTGGCTTAAAAGTTTTTAAATCATGATTTTAAATCTGAATTTAATGATATGAGTCTGAATAACTTGTACAGTGTTATATGAATTTCCTATCAGTCAGGGCTGTTCAGGACATATACTTTCTCCCGTCTCTCTGCAGAGTTTCTGCTGAGCTTGCAGAGTTGCAGATATGTTTTATACTGGCAGAGAGTTATAAGTGTTTTAACTTATGCACAGATAAGTGCAGAAATTTGCAGCCTCATAGCTGGGAGACAGATGATACCGCAGGTGCATTAGTAGGAATACAAGTGCCACACTATTTTTATCGTGACTCATCTGGGAATTTAAAGAAGAGGCAGTCTTCCCTTCTCCAGCTGAGAGAGGCCAGGAAAGAAACCTCTGGAGAATTCAAGCAGCTGGGCTGGAGAAACATTTTTGTTTTGTGCAACTTACAACTTCTAGCATTTGGAAAGTACAGTAAATACTGAGACAAGGGAGGAAAAAGACTTGGGCATATAAATTGATAGTGAGGGAAGGGCGTTCCAAAAGAAAGGAAGGGTGTTAGAGCAGACTGTAGCATTTCCGTGAATGTTCTATATAGCCCTGATCTTTCCCATTATTACTGTAGAGTCTTTTAGCACTAGATTGAAGTGATAATTCTTGTAGGAGCTTGTCACACACATTATCACAAGAGGCCAATTAATGGTTGAGGATGGCAGTCTACTTTATGGCAATATCAAAAGCAACATCACTGTTGCTAGTCACAATCGAAATTGTGACACTGATTACGCTGAAGCCAGTTCTCATACCTGGAGGCACACAGGAGGAATTTGAGATGGAAAAAAGTGAAAAAATGTCTTAAGGAAATCATGTGTGTGTGTTTTGTCCTAAATCCTTCTCCTGTTGTTCTCACACAATCCATTAGATCAGCACAAGTGAGAGCAAGCAAGCAGACAGATGTGGATGAGTGATGCAATGCCTGGGTTGGTTCTTGGTCTTGCTAGCTCAGTTAGTCCAGGAAAGCATCATCAAAGGATAAGAAGGTTGCACGGAGACCCTCGTGGTGGACACATATGGTTTATTGATCCTCTGTTGCCGTGAGGCTCCAGAAGAGGTCAGACCCATGGTGGTCCAGGACAGGATCTGACCCCGACTTCCTGTCTGCATGGGTTTATAAGGGGGGTCCATATTCTGGGAGGGGATTAGGGAATGGCCAATGGGAACGGGAGGTGGGAGTGGTTTAGGGAAGGATGGGAGTGGTTTGAGTCCATATGTGAGGATAATGGGGGAGGAGTGAAGGTAGGATTAAACTGGGGAGGGGATACAGAATTGCATATTAAAACATATAAACATAGAAACAGATAAACAGAACACTACAACAGATGAGTGGCTGGTGGGAAGAAGTAGAAAGTAGAAGTTCTGTTTCCTTAAAAATACTGTGTTAAATGGCATCAGAGGAGACCTGACCTGCAGATAGGAGACCTTTGCATCCCCTGTCCCAGGAAAAGGGCATTGATCTAAGCTGAACTTGGAGAGGTTGTGGCTTGACTGATCCTTGTTGCACAACCATGAACCTTTGTGGAATCCACTGAATTAGGGAATGCTGCCCCAACTAAAAGAATAAATGGACTCACGGTGACCAGTCTTGTAAAACAGAGCTCATCCAGACACAGTTGTCAGGAGAGCAGGATTAATTGATTTGGAGTGAAAAAAAGACTTAATTTTATCAGAAAAGGTCAACTTTTATGCACTAGTTTTGTATATGGATGCAGAAAATTATTTTCTCAGTCATATTTAACTCCAAATTATATATTACATGTATTGGTATCGCCCTCTCAGAACATTTTCTTGCTGGTATTGCAGGCAAGAGCAAGCTCCTTCATTTGGATGATGAGGTCCTGATATTTGAGATGACTCTGCAATTTCTAGCCCATAACACATTTTTTCATGGCTCCTGCTCACCAGTACTACCTTTGTGAGCATGTCACTGTTTAAGGGCACAGTAAAAATAAATCAAAATAAATTCAATATTAAATTTTTGAGACTTGTTTGAGTATAAGGATAGAAATAACTTTTATTAAAACAGCAAAATAAAAATATATTATGTATTAAAACACTCTTATCTATGCAATATAAAACCCGAGAATAAAACTGAATATTCGATGTAAGGACAATGCGTAGCCAGAACGCAACACAATACTCCTTCTTGATGAAATAACATAAGCTCTTTGGCTTGAAAGAAAACAACATTGCTTGCAAGCAGTGAAAAAACAGTGAAAAAGGGGGAGTTCAGAAGCTACAATGACTCCTGGTGACCAGAGGGGTTGTTGGAGGGAGGAGGGAGTTGGTAAAACAGGGGATCCCTGGGGGAATGCTCCTGGGGAACAGAAAGAGAAAAAATAGAGGTAGAGAGAGACTGGATAAGCCTCGAGAGAGAGGAGAAGAGACTGGAACTGGCTCCCACCCCACCCCTGGGATTTGGGGACCCGTTGGGGGCAGGACTGTGGTTTGGGGATCCTGTGAACCCTGGTGGAGATAGGAAGATAGGAAGAGGAACCCCAGGACCAGTGCCATGAAGAGCAGGAGAGAGAGAAAGAGACTAGAAGAGCTAACCTCCCCCAAACCCCTGAAAGCCATAAAGATCCTAGAAACCAGGCAGAGAGAGAGAGGCGGAGAAGGATAGGGTAGGGTTTTCTAGCCAAGCCAGGAGCCCATAATGCATGAAAGGATCCAAGATGATGCTGAAGTTCTGTGTTGCTCAGGAAAACAGTCCGTGACATCCTGGCCCCAGCTGACATGTGACCCAAGATGGCATCATCAAGGTCCCAAACAGCAGCAGATCCTCCCAGCAGTTCGGCACAGCCGAAAAGAACACGGCTGTCCGGAGTGCACCACTTTTTATACCCTCTGTTCTGGTCCAGTATTCTTTGCATCTCATGCATGCATGTATGCCTTGTTCCCATGCCTCCCCCCTCCTCAGGGAGGCATGGGCTTTCATTTGATTGGTCCCTCATTGCTCCCACCTACTTCTGGTCCCATATGGTTGGAAGCCTTCCCCATTTCTGTCATGTGGCTCAGCCAAAATGGCGTCCATCTTCTCCCAGCCCCTAACCAGGATTCCCTGACCACCCCAGCCACCCCCAACCACCAGAGGCACAGGACTCGGGCATCCCGTGGGCCCACACCACCCGGGGCAGCTGCTGGGCTTGGAGTCGCTTTCCTGTGCTGGGAACTTACCATGGCGGCAGTGCCAGCAACAGCAGAGAGGCGAGCAGCTGCAGGCATCCCATGGAGCCAGCTGCACGCCGCAAGGGGATGGTGACGGCATTGGCACGGGGCAGGCAGCAGTGGCCATGAGACATGCATGGAGGCCAGCAGGGGCCTGGGATGCTGCGCCCGACTTCAGCTCTGTGGCACCACTGTGCCCTGGCGGGGAGGTTGGTGGCAACACAGAGCCATGGGCACTGTGAGCAGCACCGAGCTCCAAAGAGTGGAGGGGCCCTCCCTCCCCCGTGCTTACCCCGAGACGTTCCCAACCATGGCCGAGGCCACAGGGGCCAGAGTCTCTCCCCCTGAACGCAGCTGCAGGCATCCCGCCCCTTCCCCAACCGCAGCGGGAGGGGGGCAGCGGGGAAGTGCACCAGCTCTCCACACCAACCCCCAAAACCACGGTGTTCCCTCTCCGCGGCTCCACCCTTCCCAGCTCCCACACCCTGCGACAAACAGAAAAAGTTTTACCACATAGAAACCATGACAGAGCATTTGGCATATCTGTTAACCTGGGCTTCCAAAACTTACACTAGGAGTCCAGAAAAAAGAAGCAGACAAGTTAGTGAGCCTCAGGGGAAAGTAAGGTTTTATATGGCTTGCCTAGCACCACAGAGGAATCCTGTGCCATAGATTTAGATCCAGCTCTCTGAATTTGCATTTCATGAAACTGGTGATGAAATAATTTCTTTGCCTACAACACACTCCATCAGATTCCCAAATTCTTTAACAAGGATCCTCCAGGTAATGGCACCCTCCTTCACTGCAGCATCATAACACCAGAGCATCTAAAACTGTTCATCAAATGAGATGGATGTAGCAGAGAGGTTGTAAATTCATATAGTAGTCTGCTTCAAAGTGCATATATATAGCAATGACATAATTTTAGATGCAATCTTAATATAGTAAATTTTTAACCTAATAGAAAGCTAAAATTTGAAGCCTATTTTTTGGATTTTGAGACATCTATTATAATGTTAAAGTCTCATCCAACTATTTTAAGTTTTTAAGGGAATCCTTGTAAAATCTGCCTTCTTCAGTTATATACATGCTATTGTTATGTTCCACAGGCAAATTAACTATGAAGGACCAATTATACACTGCTTTTTAAGTTAAGTGAATAGTTTTCAAGTGTGGGAATAAGTACATTTGTGTACATTTGTAATTACACTGTATAATAAGTACATTTCTTTCTGAGAAGGGAGTTTTGAGTAGTAGCTTTTTACATCCATTTCATACTTATATTTTTTTAGTGACAATAACTGTGTGAGAAGCTCAGACAAGAAGAGTCAGGACCTATAATCTCAAAGACAGATTTTGCAACCTTCACTCACTTAAATGTTCTTTCCTCAGTTGTATGCAGTAAGAAAAGAAACCTGAATTTGTGAGGTACTGAAGTGAAATACATCTAGTGAGTGAGAAAGATTCAGACCAAGAGGGTCCAGGACCTCTTGATACCACCTACACCAAAAGGAGTTTAGGACACAAAATGTAAGCCTGGTCAAGACTAATAAACTCATAGAGAACCCTAAGGATGGGCTCAACCCTTCTGTGAACAAGAGAGGTAAAAAGTTGGTGCCTACAAAAATGGTGAGAGAGAGCTGCAGTACAGCTGGAGGCGGGACTGAAAGGGATGTCTGATCCTGCAGGGGTGTCCGCAGTACTGTGCACGCAGTACGTGTGACTGAGAAACCACAGCGAGTTGTTCAGTTCCTGACACTCCATCTGCCAGCATCCTGGTGGGCTTGCAGGGTGAAGGAGGTAAATCCTTCTAGCATGCCAGGTGTGAGTCCACACCTGCATCCTCTTTGAAACAGTGCCTACTTCTTCACACCATGGAAAAGTTGTACAGAATGTGGAATATGCAGAGTGACAGGAGTTGGCAGCCGTTTAAGCCCAGGCAACTATTTCTTCATTAGTCTGAGTATAGTCATGCAAACTGATCACGTTTATTGCTGATTTTGTTTATACTCGCGTATACTAAGGGGTTTTCAGCCAAGAGTAACTCGCTTGTTCAAACCCAACTCATTTGCAGCAGAAGTGATCTTCAACCCTGCTGCATCTGTGTGCACCCTTGTGAAAACAGAGGGTGGGTGGCAATAGCATTGGGAGTAATGCCAATCTCGCCTTGCCAACATGGATGTATACTCTAAAATATCCAGAGCTACTGTACATGGGGAACCGTGGTGAAAAGGACAAGCAGATGTGATTTACCTAATTGATGGCCTAATTAAGATCTGAAGAAGAGGTGGGTGATTTAGTGCTGTGGGAAAACAAGTTATTGAAAGGAATGAAAATTGATATAAAAGGTCTCAGTGGTGTTTAACAAACAGAATTTACTCAAAAATGTTTTTAAACGTTCCAGACCTCATTTTCTACAACAGCTCTGCCAGATTATGATCACCATGTTCAGTAAAGAGCCAAGACAGCACAGCTGGGGTGAGTAGGGGTTGCCACTGAGTTTTCTTGCTCTAATCTGTTTGATGTGATGCCTGTCCCTTAGACTGCGGCATTAGTCAGTAGACAAAACAGTGTGTAACATGTCTTTCACTTCAGTGAAACACCCACGCTCACTATAACATGTTTTGTTCAGCAATTTCCACTCAGTTGCATTTTTAAGTGCTTCAAAACAAGTCACTCTGGGCTGGATGTGGTTTAAAGAGCAGGGAACTGCTATGCTCAGCCCTGAGGTGATCCTTCTGGAGTTTACCTCCTCCTCCTATTTGCCCATTTGCCATTTTTTCATTTTTATTTCTGTCTCCCACACAAAAATAAACTGCTGGATCTCACACAATGTTGTCAAAATTCTAGCCATCGTCATAAGATAGTGCTACACCATGAGGGAAGCCAAGTGCCTCTTAGCCAACCTTGCTGTTAGATTTCTAATACAGATATCTAGGCAGGGGAGGCTGGAAAGAGAAAAAAAGACTTCTGCTTGACTGTTTGGAAAGTCAATAGGTTTTTTTATAAAGATGGTCTTGAGACAAGTGAGGAGCAAAAGCACCATACGTGGATGACAAGGAAGTATCTTGCACAATCTGAGTCACTTAGAAGTTTGCCCCATGGGAAAGGAAACCATTTAGTCCAGGGAATCCTTGGTGATGGGATTGTTGACAGAGCCACCTTTGAAGTCAGCTTTGGTGACACACCAGGCAAAGGGAGTGAATGTGAGTGAGAACAAACTTGTTTTCCTGTGTAAAATGATCCTAGTTGGAAGTCACCTCTCACTTTGTATCTGGGTAGCTCATTAAGCAATGTCACATTCATACCACGCTTGTGTAGAGGGGGGATCCCACACCTACTGGATACTGTCATAGCTAAAATCAGCAAAGACTGGTCAGCCCTTATAACTTAGAAAGGGAGGTTATTAAAGACTCCGGGTTCCTAAAACGACAGTCTGGAAAAGTTTTGTAAGTCCAGCTATAGACACAAAGGGTTGTGATCCTTCTGGATCGATTCAATCAAATTTTACACAGATGGAGAGGATTCAAATGTAATTAACATCTTTTAAAAATACGAGAAGTTAAGAAGAAAGTCCCTAGGAGACATAAAACCAACCAAAGAATCTACTCTGGAAAGAGGCTTCACAATTCTTTCGTTACAGGGGAGAAAATAGGGGGAAAAAATTACAAACAAGAAACAATTATCCCCCAAATGTCAATCAAAATAGCACCATCTCGGACACCAAATTTAATCATAAAACACAGTTTAGTGGAAACTCTGACTCCAGTAGTTCAGATGTTCACAGAATAATTTGTTCTCTGTGGGAAGCCTTCTTCTTTGAACATACTTCCTCCACTTGGTCAAAAAAAATTTTAACGATCTTCCAAGTGCAGGGCTTACCTTTAAAGACTTGGAGGTAATTGCAGAGAAGGCCTTGAAAGAGCGAATGAAAAATATGTTTTTCTGATGGTTGAAATTAGTTGCATTTTAGGTGGATTTTATTTTAGATTTATGACAAAGAAGTCTGGAGTACTAGATGCATTTTCTTGTACATTTGTACTGGAAAAAGAAATGTAATAAATCTAAGAATAAGCATTATCCAGTCTTTGTTTCACGAGCCCACAGAGATCTAGCCCTTAAAATAAATGACCACAATATCAATGAGTGCTGGATTTTATTCAGAGTTAGCTCAAAGATGCAAAATCATAGTGAGACCTGCTAGCTTAGGCAAGAAGGACACTAGTATCCAGATACCAGTTTTCTTCCTTTTCTTCTGCACCTTGTTTATTTCAGGAAGCCTGTGAAGTTCTGATCTTCAGTAATGTATCCTGTGTACTTCTGAGGGGAGAGAAATAGACAAAACTGTTGATGTGGCCTCATTGTGGGTTTTGAAGTAAAATCAAGGTGTTTATTCTCATTGCTAATTGTAACCAGTTTAGAACTGATCTCACTCAGCACAATAGAAATAACACTTTTCAGCTGATCAGATTTAAAAAGGAATCGGGGTATTTTAAGACATCACTTACTGATATCTTGATATCGATAGTCCTGATATTGGAGAAAAAGGAGCTGAGAAATTTTCAGCTATATGTGGAGTCAGGATTGGACTTGACATCTATGTCTACTCTTTAAACTTACTCCCCTCGTTTGCTGCTTTATCTTGGTGGTGCCTGAGATACTGAGGTTACTAAATGTCTGATACTGGTAATAGCTACATGCCATCAGTGCCAAACAAATTTTCTCTTTTTGAAGTTCTGGCAGAATTCCCCAAGGAGGCAGCAATCAAGCACCTGTGGCCTCCATGGGCTGATACCAATGCTTCAGCTGCAAAATATGGGGTTTGGTCCTCCAGTTTCTGCTATTTAAAACCCGATGAAATCTGTTTTTTCAGTCATCACTCTCAGCTAGACTATGAGTCCAATTTAGGATTTTCCATCCAAGCTCTTGAATTGCGTCATCACCAGAATAATTTGTAAACAATGGTGAAAGCACTAAGTACGTGCACTACACTTCACATACTGCCTTACTGATTAATACTCACATCTGCTATAATTAATACTCACATCTACAGCAGTGCACAGATTTCTGATGGGATCTTCTAGTCCAGCCATAACACATCAAAAAAAAATCTATAGAAATTGCCCCTTCAAAGCAGAACAGCTTTCCATGCATCCCTAAGATCACCAAAACTAGAACTCATCAGATATGAAGGCCCTAAGAGTGTTGATTCGCCCAAACTTGGAGAGATTTTGAATAGTGCAGGTCATATAAACTGAAGCTGTGACTGGACAACAGAGGACAGAGAAGATATTAAAGGGAACAGCCCTATATAAAAAATCGTAACATTTCAAAACCACCTTATTTCTGCTTAAAGCCAAGCACATTTCCTCCACACTCATCTCTGGTGAGAAATACCAGAAATTTTTTCCCCTGAAATGCTAACTAGTCTGCTGTAAGAGAAAGCCTGCTTCACTTTGAAGTGGTAAGTATGCTTAAACTTGCTGCAGGTTTCAGTATCAGTGAGAGGCTTACAAATTATTTTATTCATTTAAAATGAAATAGAAATTTAAAAAAAAATCAATACAGGCAAAAAAAAGACACTGGAGAGTTTTCTCACTCTCCCTATGGTGTTCTGTCTTCAATCTAACAGGATCTCCCCCTACCTTTTCTTCTGGAGAAAATTCTGCTTTCACTCAGAGAAAAGTAAAATTTGACACATGGTCTGGAAAAGACAAAAAATGTTACTGCCATAACTCTATCTGTTGTGCATTAGGACTGTTAGTGTGTTTGTTTACATATACTGCCTACAGTGTATATGGAGAGAAACTTCAATAAAAGTGCTGTCACAGAACAATGTATTACTGCACCGAAGGGTGTGACTGCAGCCGAGATGCTGTGTTTCACCAGCCCCAGTAACACTGTGGTGTAGACCATGGGTTACATTTTGTCACACAAGAGGAGTGTTCAGCTGGCAGTCTGTGGGGATATCAGTGCTCTCACATCTTTTCTGCTGCTTCATATTTTAGCCTTGCTGGGGCTATTGAAGATGCGTCTGTCACACAGCTGTCAGACTCCCAGTTATTCTGCAAGAGTAGCATGGGCTGACCCATGGGTGCACAGATTTAGTGTTTGGAGGCCGTTTTCACTGCAGTTTGTGGAAACAGGAAACTTGAGGAACAAATGTGTCATCCAGCCAATTTGCATCAATAGATTTAATACTGTATCCCTGTTCTTCAGCCTATGGTGACCTCTGTGTTATTCAGCTAAATATTCCTCAAAATATTGGAAATTTTTCTGGGAAATGCTTGTCACCGCATATTTGGTATAGGTACCTCTTCTACAAACCCTTCTTAGTCTCCATATATTTGCCTCACATTTCAAGTGTTTTGACTCCTATGGCAACGAGGATACCATTGGTATGGAGCATTCATAATCTCCCTTATTTAGGGGGAATTATAAAGTCCATTTATAAAATAGAAAGCCATTTATACTATGGTTTGTTAAATAAAGAAAGTGTTTATAGGCCAGGTTTGTATCTGGTGATGTGAGTGGGAATTTTGCTACTGCCTTGAGTTGTTTCCATTATGGTCCTTATGCTGCACACCACATGTCTTGCTAACCACCACACAATCCCTCACTCCAAGTTGCTAGCTCCTCTTTTATTTGGAAGGAGAATTAGTAAGACTGACTTTTGTGAAGTACCCTCATTGTTTATAATGAAGCTTGAATCATAATTATATTTAGGAGTTCCTCAGTGATACAAAAATTTAGATTTCAGGCAGAGATGCCAGATGATCTCCAGAAAAAAAGATTTCTGCAGGTACTGCACTCTTTTCTGTTTCATGTCTCTGCACCCGCCTCTCACTGACTCTTGGTTGCCATGTTAAAGAATAGTATGGGAATTATTTCAGACGTGTAAAAGATGGGGTGTGATTCAGTTTGAGATTTCAGTGGGCTACAGGGATGAAATTGGCAATTGTGAAAAATCTTCCTACACATTTTCCATATATTTCACATGTCATCCCACAAAAAGAATGAAAGCAGAAGAGTCCATTTTACTAAATCTGTGAGAAGAAGAGTATAGAAATCAGAAAGGTGAGTAAAATTTATCAAAATGTGCATTTTGCACATGCCATTCCAGAAGAACCAGTAAGCAGTCTCTTACGCACAGTATTTCTTAAAACCTATGTCATGAGTCCTTAGAGTATGAGGAAAACCTATGACATTAATGCAGTTCTTCATTCTGTATCACATGCAATCAGTGTACTCAAGACAGAGAAATAATTCAGAATGAATAAGATCATGCTCCAAGAAAACACAAGTAAGCCAGAAGTGGAATCAACAACCAATGGTAATTAAATAAACAGTATTTGGGCTTGTGTGAAGATGGCAGATCATTATTACTGGATATTTGAACAAGGTACTTTCAAAGGAGATTTAAATAGAGTGAGGAAGTAGCCCCACGTACTGCAATGAGGAAAAACTTCCGTGAGTAAAAAAAAGCATCAGAATGACTGTGTGAAGAGAACTTTATTCTGCATGCCCTCAAAGACTTATGAAAACTACTGCCTGAAGCACACTGACATCTTAAATTCTCTCTAAGTTAGTTTCCAGCATCCTACTGGACATCTAGGATGGACACTCTATATATGAAGGCAACCAAGGATCTTGTGGAGGGATCATATTACAACTCTAGAAGCAGCATGTGTTTGTCAAGATCCAGCTTTGTGGTTGTGAAGGGTGCTAAATTTTAGAAATTCAGTGCTAACTGGGGAAGGCTACAAGAAGTTTTAATGTCTTACATTAACTTTCGCCTGAACTCTGTTCAGCTCTGCCTGACTCTTTATGCAATATGGGACATATTGATATGTGTCAGTTCTGTCTGGAGGGATGTACCAAAAATATATCAATCTTGGTACATGATGAGACTGAATTGAATATTAAATTGTTATTCTACATAGGCAACACATTGCCTAGATTGACTCACACATACAAAAAGAAATGTCTGACTTAATTTCTGTACTTTTTATGTAATTTTTGTGCATTTCTGTCATTTTAAGAATAATCTGGTCTACTTTCAAAGCTTGTTTCTTGTGAAAGAGAAACAGTGACATCCTGTGGTCCAACTACAGGAAAAGCATATATTTTATTACCCTTTCTTGAATGTACATTCTCTTTTTCTATATAATTTAGCAAGAACAATCTAAATTTTGTTATGAAAAAAAAAAAAGAAATTGATTAGATAGACCTAAAGAGTACTTTACCTGGCAATAAGCTTTATGTATATGTGAGATTACAGGCACCAGGAAATCGGAGATATTTAATAAATGTGACATTTTGAGTTTGATGCTGATCTAAATTGACTAGGGTTACTTTAAAATAGATTATGCTAATAATAATAAAAGAATATAAGTTAGATAAAAATTTTAAAATAGATGTGAAACATGGCTTTTGGAAAACAAAGTCACACCAGGCCTAGAATCTAGCCCTTTCTTTCATGAGCACCTCTAAGACCTACTGTCTTTGGAAATACTTTGATTATCGCTGTCACCAGAATGTATTTAAAGCAATATAACTTATTCAGAATATGATGCCATATCTCCAGGGTAAGCTGAGAGCACTAGCAAATGTAGTAATTGAGTGAAGAATGGTCATATTCATGAAGGAAAAAAAAAATTTGATGCATTGATTTTAAATGTAATTTTCCTCACGAGATCCTTTTACACTATATTATTTTGGTCATTAGGGAACTTCTGATGATCCTGTACTGATAGAAATCGTTTCTTTAGACAGAGCTGTAACATTTTAAGATAATGTACTAAAAATCATACTAACAGAACTCTACAAAGATCTTGCAATAGTATCAGAATCGTATTTCTGTAGAAGAAAAGAACTGCAGAACTTCTTTCCTTCGGCATAAATTTAGTGTCATATACTGGTGACATCCTTAAGAACTTGTCTAAAGACTCTATTTTCTTTTCAGATGTATAAATCAGAAAGATTGTTCCTGCAGTTTTCTTCATATCAGATTCACTCTCTGGATTTTTTTCTCAATATATTTTGCTCTATTTGATACTTATCAGTTGTGAGGTTGTCCCTTACTTAAAATTAGTGTCCTTTTATTAAGATTCTTAGAGGCACATAGTCACTGGAACTATTACATCTTGGCTCTCTAGTTTCTGCTACAGCTTTTGACGGTGGCAGCAATACAAACAGCAAACGTTCTCCTGTGCCCTGACTCAAATACAAATGGCCGAGTGGATGGGTGACAATGATGAAGAAAGAAGTTGGAATAGAAAACAAACCTATTCAGACAGAAAGGCTGAAATGTGTTTCTTGAGCATAAGTGACTTTCTCCAGGGCTTCAATTTCGTGGCTTTTCTCCCCTTCAATGCAAACAATCTCCACAGGCAAAAGTGTGTTTATGGGCAGGAGGACACCTCAATGCGATATTGATGCTGTGCATGATGCAGACACCTCTGATAGAAGATAAGAATACCAAGCCTTAAGCTGTAAAGAAAACATTGTTGACAACAGATTATTTCTTACCTTTCTTATCATTCCAAAGCTATGCATGGGGATAGGCACTTATTTAAAATATAAAGCCAAAAAACCCCAAACCTAAATCCCCACAAAAAGCACAGAAGTTGTTCACTGAAATTGCTAATTTCAGAGACAAAAGAATATGTCATCCAACATTTGCATGTATTTCATTATGTTTGACTGGCATATGGTGATCCATAAGCTTGCTGCTAATATAGAGCCTTAGTTTTTTAATTAAATTGATGGCCTTAAAAAAAAGTACCTAGTCTCTTGAGTAAGGTATAATCTCTTCAATTTTGAATATTGCATGGTCTCACACTAGCACTGCAGTAGTCCTAAAATTGCTTCAGCCTCTAGAAGTTGCTTCAGAATAATTTTTAAATATAGGCTTGTAAAATTATAGCAAAGGACAAAGCAAATCTATAACTAGGGATTTCCCCAAAGAAAAATGAAACAAAGAACAGCACAGGCTATAATTCAAATTGTCAATTAGATTTGACTCAGAGGAGTTTGAAAATTAAGTTTTTAATTTCTATATATTCCTTCCACTAATCTGTTTGTGAACTTTACACTGTCAGCTGAGAAACAAAACTAGATTCTTTTGAACCTGAGATTTAATAACTCCCCCAGGTCACAGTGCTCATTATAAAGGGAATGAAGTGCTGGTTCTTGGGCAACAGAGCAAACATCTGCATCCTGCAATGAGCCAGGTGCTCTAAATCAGGGCAAAATCAAGGCAGCCCAAGCAGCAAAATCTGAGCATGTCCGCTGTCTCTCCAGCTTGCCTGAGTCCCTGCTATGATTGTGTCTGCAGCTGGAGCAACCTCCTAACCGAATAAGCACACCTGGAAACACTGATGGGCAGCAGCTGTCTGGCACCCACAGCGAAATTCCCAGCAGGCATCAGGTGTTTGCCTGACTTTTCCTAGGGGAGCTAGATGCATGTGCACTGTGCAAGCTTTCAAATGTCATTCTTAGTTTGTGTGTCAGTGAATAACATTTAGGTCTTGAATTGAAATGACAAGGGAAAGAAACGTTCTGCTTGAGATTCGGTTATTGGCAAAAAATGCTCACTACATTTCTATTGTGAATTTCCTTTCTGTAAATCTTTCAAGCCTCTGTCCTTGTGAACAATAACATTTTACCTTACACACAGATGAAAACTGTGCACATCTATCACTATGAGCACTGCACCATCTCCATTATAGTCTCTTTCCCAGACAGTATTTTACCAAAGTACAGAATTGATTTTCACACATTTCTTCAAATACTTCTCTATAATAGCAGTTTATATGAACTGCTTATCTGTGCTGTTCTTCCAAGTCTACATTTGCTCATCAAAACTCTATTCAACCTGCTTCCTGACTCGCAAAATTAATAGAAGTGTTGAAGATAGTCACTATAGGAAATGCCTATTTACAGAGAGGTTTGTATAACTATATACCTTTTAATATCAGTGGTGTACATATAGCACTATTCACCACCCTGCAGATATCCTCATGAACAAAAGCTCTCACACTTAAGTGTTTGCAAGTCAAAGGCAGAGCAAATGCCAGCAAAGGTTGCTTTTATGAATGAGGATCATGTGGTTAAAGGTTTATGCATCTGGGAGCTATGTGGCATTGCTTGAATGGTGCATTTTTGCTTTGATATGATTTCATTCTCAACTTGGTCCAGAAGTCATGTATTAAACACTTACTTTCTTTCATTGGGTGAATGAAGCATTCACTTTGCTCATACTGTCTTTGGCCCAGTCCGTTAATGCACAACAGGTATCTTCCGACTTCTATAAAATCACCTTTTGGGTAATTCATATGTGATAAAGAATGTTCCCCATTTATCTGTCCCAGGCGTGTCCTCTTTTTACCTCCATGATGAATTTTAGGATGCAGGAAGCAATCAGAAATCCTATATTGTGTACATGTGTCCTATGCCTGATTTCCAGCAGTTTATAGACTGTACAGATGACAGTGTAAATGCTGTGTGTACTGGATCCCTCTGACTGACTATGTGTGCACAGCTGCATAGCACATGCACAGTTCATCAGACATGCTGAGGTTGGGATACATTTCCAGTCCATGTGTAGGCCACCTGGGTGGATCATGCACACATACTTCTGGCCAGGAAACCCTTGTCACAAATACAGCAGTCCTAATCTAATCCAAGAGTAGATCTGGAAACAAGTGCCAATCACTGCAACTCTTCTACTTCCTCCCTTAGGCATGTCTTCGGCATTGCAGATGAGAGATGAACTCCTATACATCCACGTCACACTGAACAGTTATGTTTATGTGTCTTGTAACATTGCTATTTGAAAGATTTCCCGACTTTCCCAATTTTAGTTTGTTATGACTTTAAATTTTATTAGCTCTGTATTGTATTTTAAAGGTGCCTTTATGAAAGGAAATATTTAATGCATTTATTTGCTAGAAACTGCATTTCCATCCCAGAAGGGTTTTCCACCTCCATGTTCCTAACCATTTGAGAAAGAGCAGCATCCAGGTACACATGGTTGTTACTTTTGTATACAGAGACCAGGATCAGTCACAGAGAATCAGTTAAACGCAACATCTCCAGCAGAGCTTAGCTGTGTACTGACAAAGCCATTCTGAAAACCTTTGCCACACTGAAAGCCTCATGTAAGTGATTTGGCTGGTCTTTGACCATTTCACTGGATTACTTGATATAAGCACTGAGCATTTGTTGCTTGCTGATACACAGGCCTCTCCAATTAGTCATCCACAAATTAGTAGCAAAAGTAAACTAATGCTTTGCTGATATTTTATGCCTCTCTGGTTTTTTACTCACTGATGGAAAGAACCTGCTCGTTATAGACGGATGAGCTTTTATCAGAATTTCTGCTTTTTTCTTGGGGTATTGTCTACAAAACTGGATTGTGGTTTTAACACAAACTTGGGTCTGCGTTTCTGTACCATAAAGATGCTCAGATTTAATTTAACCTTTGCCTACATTTACTGTGACTTTTGGATGAGACATTTTTTTCTTAGATGGTGTTTAACACTTCAGATTATAAAGATGGCTTTCACCCTCAGAGTCACCTAAGCAAATATATTTACTAGAGTTACAATTATTCATCATCCTTTCCAGGAAATAAGTACCAGTGAAGAATGCAGCGCTGCACTTAGATTTATGTCAGCTGGACACATTACAAACTTAATTAAAAAACAGCTGTATATGCACACACATATAAATGCACAATGCACTTCAAGAAAAATCATGCCGGTTTATATAGATTAATAAGTACTCGAATACATTGTATTACAATAACATTTTTATAACTCATCATACAAATTTAAAAACATTGAAAATCTAGATCTACCAAGGCATCTTGACTGATCTATATCTCCTTAAGTCACCTGGTGGTATTGCAATAGACCATCTGATCACTGTCAGTAAGACAAAGGTCTGTACTATAGAGATGTGAATGTTCTTTTAGAGATGGTACATTGTGCCTCCCAGCATGTGCAGCAATGGTAGTAAGTCAAGGGATAAAAACCAAGATGTGTTGCTTTTTCCTCTTGGCAGCAGAGATTTGAAAGCTGTGGTAATGCTATTTCAGTGTTAATGGTACTCTCAATAGCTCCACATCTTTAGATATTCATCATTGTTAGAGTGTATTGATCAACAACACACAGATTTGCTGGAAAAGGTGGATCTGGTATAGCGGGAGGTAGGATACTTTATTGACTCTGATAGTGTTGGTGGGGAATAGATACGCAGTAAGAGATGATAGAAGATCAGAATTATATTCTGTAAATAAGCTACTATATTTTAATGTGATTTGTGTCTGAACATCAAAGATTATTATCCGGTAACACCCAATTTTAGAAGGGAATCCTCATGAGGTTCAGTAAGAGCAGGTGCAAAGGGCTGCACCTGGGAAGAAACAACTTCATGCACCACTATATTCTGGCAGCCAGCCCACTAGAAAACAGCATTGCAAAAGGGACTGGGAATCCTGATGAGCACTGAGTTGAACATGAGGCAATAATGTGCCCTTGTGGCAAAGAAGATAGAAGGTAGCCTGGGCTGCATTAGGCAAACCATTACCAGCAGCTCAAGTGAAGTGATCCTGCCCCTGTACTCAGCACTGGTGAGGCCACACTTAGAGTGCTCAGTCCAGTTCTGGGCTTCCCAGCCTAAGAGAGACATGGAGATACTGGAGAGAGTGCAACAAAGGGGCATGGATATGATTGACCTTCTGGACCATCTCTCCTTTGAGAAAAGGCTGAGAGAGCTGGGACTGTTTACCTGGAAGAGAAGGCTCAAGGGGGACCTCATCAAAGTCTATAAATAACTCAGGGAAGGGTGCAAAGGGGATGGAGTCAGGCTCTTTTCAGCAGTGAGCAGTGGCAGGACCAGAGGAAGCACAGGAGGTTCCCTCTGAACAGCAGGAAACATTTTTTAATATCAGAGTGACCAAGCACTGACACAGGTTGCCCAGAGAGGCTGTGAAGTCTTCATCTTTGGAGACATTCAAAAGCCTTCTAGACATGGTCCTGGGCAACTAGCTCTAGGTAGTCCTGCTTGGGTGGGATGAACTGAACCAGATGACCTCCAGTGGTCCTGCTGACTTTAGATAATCCGTGATTCTGTGATTTTGAAAAGAGATGGATTTTTCAGCAGCAAAACTTTGCCTTTTTTTGTGTCCCATCATTTATTTTAGTCATCATGGGGCTCTTCCTAAGAGCTGTAACTTCGGGAAGGGAAAAATCAATGGAGAACAATTTTATGAAAGCTCAGGTGTCCGGATCACCATGGCTTACAACCTGGCAGTTAGTCCCCCCCTTTTTAGGACCACTATAGTGTTTTCTTCGTTGTTGTTTTTAGCCTTCACTCTGCTGGCACATCTACTTGCTCAGAGAAAAGAGGAGCACTTGTGCACTGTGAGCACGATGAGAGTAACCCAAGGGAATGCGAGCCCAGCATAAAGACCACGCTGTTTTACTTAGACACTTTTTCAGGAAAATGAAAAAAACTTAAAACAACATGTATGTCATCAAAGCAGTTTCCTTTGGATTAAAAACAGAACATTAGACACATGTTTAATCAGTCTTGCTGTCCCTGGGGGTGTTAATATTTGGCACTCTCCTCCTTTCAATTAAGAGCTGGTTCTCTATTTCTTAAATAAAACTATTCAGGAAATTTCCATTAATGCTTTCTCATATAAAATGTATTTTCTGCAAAACTGAACTTTACTGCTAGGAAATATTAACAATATTCCTTGAAGTTTCTGAATCTTCACAGGGCGATACTGACTCCAAGGAAAACATTTTGGCTAGTTAAACTACTTCAGACCAGATCAGTTAGACTTTACCTCATGGTCACAAAAGTCAGAGAAATGCCTCATGAGAGTTTAGTTCAGATAATACATGTCCCAGTTCTTTTTTGCAAAAGCTTCCTTGTCTAAATTACACCATAGACATTCCTGAAGCTGAAACACCAGACAAGGTCCAATTGAACTGGAAACCCCAAAACACAGGGGGAAAATGGGGATTCTGCATTTGAACTACAGTTCTCATGAGAAATCAAAGTCCCTCTGAGTACTGAACTAAAATGTTCAAGTCAATAAATCAAAATTAGACATTTTTGTTTGGAAATGTTAAGACACTTAACTTCAGTCTAAGCAGTTGAAAGGATCTGCTGAAACGCATTGTAATGAGTTCTGCGAAAATATTTATATTCGTTGTTTTCCTCCTAAAAGTAAAGACAAGTAACCTCTTGCAGTTTTGTTCCATCTTTCTGTGTGAAGCAAGCAGTAACAAAAACCTGGCCTGACCCAGAAAGTCATGTCCCAGGTTGCTAAAGTTTAAGATCAGGACAGTCCAATATCTCTTTCAGTTTGTTCTCCTGCACATCCCAGACCACAGTGTTTTATCCAGTGTTCATATAGTAAGGAGCTCAGTACTATGTGTGACCGAAGTAAAACTTGTGTTGAATGAACACAAGTCTTTCAGAAAAACGTTGAGACTTGTTTAGGCAATATCACTGTTTTTTTGGTATTTTGTTGCAGTAGTTTCTTGCCATTGTTGCTCAGGGCCTGTTTCATGTTTTCTTCTGGCTTCATCTGGCCAGAGCTTCCAGCCATAGCTCTTGCTGTTGTCATATCTATTTGTTAAAAGATTACTTCAACATCTGTCTTTTCTCTTGAACAAACACACTGATCTTTAAGTTTGTGAAGAGAAAGAAACTTCTCTAACTCTCAGATAATTTTGTTTACTCTTTTTCCTCATTTTCCTTAACTCTTTATTTCCAACTGCTAAACATCTTGTTTAAAAAGCTATAGTCCTGTGTGCCATGTTCTCATACTAGCCTTACAGTGTACATCAGAAGAAAACTCCTGATTTCTACTTATTGCTGACCTGGTTGTTTACCTGGGGACTTCATAAGTCATCTGGCCTTAATATCACGGCAGTAAATTGTCATGAACTTTAATAAGTTTCCATGTTCTTTGTCTAGTGTTCCCTGCCTTATAGCTAGAGTTCCTTTCCAATACTTTTCAACTCTACTAGGGCACTCTAACTTTTTATAGAGTACTACAATTCTCCCTTGACAAATTTACCATATACAGGAAAAAACTTAATATATTCTTCGATCCAAAAAGTAATCTGAACTTTGACTTTTTCTTTCATAAAATATGCAGTTCTCTTGAGAAAATGATTTTTATGAAGAAGTGGTGATGTACCCATTCTTTCTTCCGTCTCCTCCTCCTTTTGTTTTTGACAGAACAACACAAAACACAGAATGCATTCAGATTACATGGCAGTGGACATAAGTTTTCAAATTCTTTTATTTTTTCCCTTTTTCTTCTCTTTCCCCCCTTTTTTTTGTCTTGTAAAATTTCTTCCCCATCCTCTTTTTTTTTTTTCTCCATTTCTAGAAATTTATTTAATATGCAATTCTGATCAACTCTGGAACAAATGAAAGAAGAAAAAAGTATGGGGTGGTTTTCCATCGGGAAAGTACAATCTATATTCTACTTTATGCTTTGTTGAAAGACAGAATAAAAAGGAATAAGTACAAAATATATAGGCCCTCACCAAGAAAATCAGACTGGGGAGTCTAAGAAGAAAAAGAGATTTGTAAACTCAGTTACTCAGATCAAAGGAACTCTTACATATCTTCTCAGAAATACCTGCATTTCAGTCAGTGAAGGCAGAGGACTGGGATGCATTAAGGTCCTGTTCTGGTCTTGCTGGTTGAGGTGGGAGCAGAGAAAAGCACTTTGAATTCTTCCCAGATTGAGACAAACATCTCAGTGCTCCAGAGGGGTTCAAGGCTAGCAAGAGGACAGGAACTCTCCCTGATGTAACTGTTAAAGAATAAATACCAGAATGGCTGTCCTCTGGAAGGGGGATCTAAAATTATGACAACCCCTGATTACATCTCAATGACCCCCAGAGCAATCCTGACTTAAGTTACTGACACCAAGAACTCTTTCCATGTACTATTGGAAAACTTCGCAATCCAAGTCATCTCTGCTTCCAAACATCTCTGCTTCCAATTGTTCCTTAAAGCCTTGTCTCTAATAAAGCCACCAACAAAATTACCATAGATTTCAGCAAAAACAAAATTTCACCTACTGTGTATTTGTGCTGTACCACTGTTAATAAAAGTTCTATGAGCACATTCAGTTATAGGTGGAAAGAACCCAGTTCCCTCCTGTTGCCTTTGCTTCTGCGTTTGAAAGGGATCAAAATCAAAAACAGGGTCTCACTAGTCAGGGGGGAATCAAATACTATGTGTCAAAATGTACTCATGCAAGGCACTGTTCTTGCATACCTGCTTTTCAGATGGGGCAACACAAAGCTGACAGAAAGCTACGAGTGACACTCCTTAGCTTTCAGTAATCAAAGTACTTGAAGGGCACAGAAATAAAAGAAGGTGATGTTCCCAAGCTTTTACGTGCTATGCACATACAGCGAGCTCTCTTTCTTCACCCAGTGTCATTAGGAAGTGCCTCTCCAAGATTTATTAGACCAGCTCTCTCATACATCAGCTGGGAATCAAACAGCTTTTGTTTGCACTTTCGAATTTTAAAGCAGCAGCATAATGTTTATATGTTGACTTCATGTGTGTCTATGCCTGTGTGTAAATCTGTGTAGAAAAGCTTAGTGCAAATCTTGGAATAATCATTTGAATATTAGGCAATATTCAAAACCCACTTTCTTCACTTCGCTGAAAGAAAAGTATGACAAGGAGCAAAACACAAAGCCATAACTGACCCTGGTTTTTGGATGCTAGTTCTGAACTGTCAGTGGCCATTACATCAAATAAGCTATGAGCCTAAGCCAAAGTCTAAAGCGTTATAAGGTCAAGAAGGTAAAAAAATCAGGGCCAGTGCAAGCTTTATAAGTCAGCAAAGAATTTTAAGGCCATATGCTGCTTAACAGGCACCAGGGTAGAGGGAACGTGAAACTGGAGAAATATGATCTGTAGATCAAGTCCTAGTAACAATTCTGGCAGCAGCAACATTCAAAACCATCTGCAGCCAGTTTAGCAAACAATCTGGAACACCACCAGGAACAAATTAAAATAGTCAATCCTGGAAGTCATGAAAGCCTGTATGAACAAGCGCCTGAGCAAATGAAATAGTGTTTTCATGAGAATATCTTGCAATATTCTCAAAAACATCAAAAGATTTTTTTTCCCCTCTTTTTCGTGTGAAAACAAAAAGCTAAAAGGAGAGTCATATGGGTAAGCAGAGAGAAATGCGTTTCGGCACAGGAGCTCCAAAGCAATCAAAATGCTACAGATTTCACTGGCAGCAATATTAATACAAGTCAGGAAGAGTCCTCCTGTACACTGCAGGGCCTCAGACCCGGATATTTCACTATACTTTGCAGCACATGTTGAGTGGAGGAGCTGGGAAGCAAATGTGCTGAGAAATCCCACGGAGAGGGGTGTGGGTGAGAAAACTGGCTAGCATATGCTGTGCTCTGACATGTAGCAATTGAACTCTCACTACATGGATTTCATTGTGCAGCACCTCCCCCAGCAAGTGAAAAAAAAACAGTTCATGTGTCTAAGAGGTTAGGAGTTTAGGATACAATGCCAACAGGAAACGGAAAAGGGGAAAGAAGCAGAAAACCAGACAGTTGTAGAAACTGCAAGGAAACACATATTCATTAATGTTATCCAGTGAGAAGCACTGCCTTGCCAATTGTCTGGGGTGGCAAATTGTCCAAGAGAACAAGAGAGAAAGTGCTTTCACAAAGGCCCCCACCCTGGACACAGCGTAATCAGGAGTCTCTTCTGTGGACTAGATTAACTCTTTTTGAGGAATTTTTCCCTGCTAAGTTTGACTCTAGGCATGGGAGGCACTCCTGCTGCTTTAGCACAGCTCTACTCTGGCAGTGAGGGTGCAGGCCTTCCCACCCACTGCTCTAACCTGGGAAAGAGGGGAAGGTTTTCAGTCTAAAGTTTATCTGGATATTTTTGAATTAAAAGGAAAGCTGAATTCAATCCAAATCCCTGGCTCTTCAGATTCTTGCTAATTTATCTGAATTAGGTGGTGATCTCTTTTCACAGAGCAGTTTGACCCACTGTCACAGACGGAGACACATAACATGTGATATGGGCCAGGTTCTTGTTCAGATGCTGCAGGATGTGAACAGTCAAGTTTCATGCAATGTCTGTTAAAAGGAACATTAGCATGACATTAGCTTGTTTTTGAGCAGGCAGGAGGACAACATGAGAACAAAAAATTAACTTCCTGCTTTTAATTTTTTAAAAAATTAAAATACTGCTGTGACAGCTGTTTTAGTCACTCTCCTCTTAGCTTTGTTACTGAAGAATTAATGAAAATTAAAACAGAATTGTGCCTACTTTAATTGCAAGTCCTATGTTCTTTGCCTTTGACTGGCAAGGTGAAACGGAACCTTTGGTTCCAGTCCTGAGGAGAGTTATGTTCTAGAGTTGCTAGCACAATAGCAGAGCTGTGATGGAACTGGCTCATTCCCAAGCCCTGTTGCTCTTTTACTTTGCCTAGTAGAAGGGTATTAAGCTCACAGCAAGTCATGGCTGATCTCACACTGGGTGACTGTCTCATTGCCATTCTTTGGTTATGCCATGACCATTCTCAATCCAGCTCTGTAGTCAGAGCAAAATAAAATAAAAGAGTGATTCATATTCAAAAAAGCATTTCTGACAGTCTGGGGAAGAGGAGGGCAAGAAGAGCAGGCACCTATAGAACACAACTGCATTTTGTAGATCGAGGCTTTTATTAGCAAAGCTGATGGGAAGCAGCACTCCAGGCTGATGGAGCTCACAATAAAAAGCAATAGAGACTGTTCCCTGGCTAAATCACCCATGGTATGGGTTTGGGAATTAAGTGGTTTAATAGCTGACTCAATCTAATGGTTTCGATGATGGTTTTATTCAAATGAAGGACAAACTGCGCCCGCAGAGCGAGTGGAGAGGGGCTGAGAGGGGAGCGGAGGGGGGGGTCTCCCCGGCGGCGGCGGCTCCGGTCGCGACGGGAACGACAGGGCGCCAGGAAAAGCTTGTGTTCCATGCAGGGCCCGGCGCACCCCGAGGCCGGGACATCTGCCGGGCAGCCGGGCCAGGGCCGCCCCACGCCTCCGCTGTCCCCGGCCACAGCGAGGCGGGGAGCGAGGGAGTGGGGAGAGGGTCGCCTCGGCACCCTCGGACGCAGCCCTGCCCTCCCTGCCTCTCCCCCGCGGGTGGAAGGAGCCGGACAGTGTTGGTGGCTGCGGGATTCCAGGTGACAGGCAGCTACTCGAATCCCATGGCAGGCAGCCGATGCTGCGGGGCAGCCCGGAGAGATGGGCAAGGGGAGAAGTCACACATGCCTCTCTCTGGGACTTCGAAACACCGAGATGGCTCCATCCTACTGAGCAAGGCAATGTCCCATACTCATTGAATAGAAGGCAAGTCCCATATTCATTCTCATCTGAATCCCAGCTCCTTCCATGTCCAAAGTTCAGTCCGCTCCTATACACCACGGTACCACACAACACAAGCGCACACTTGCTGGGGTTGACACAGAGAGCAAGATGTGAGCCAAGAAAATGCCTGGTGAAAGCCCAAAGTGCAGCTCCTGCATCCTGTCCCTGTCCTCCTCTCCTCTTTACAGCAGTAGCAGCAGAGATGCAGTAATTGTTCAGAAGGGTCACCAAAGATGGGCACTTAAACTTTGGCATAATCTGTTTGGCTAAAACAGTATCATGTATAATCAACAGGAAACTAGTTTCCCCTTCAGGCCCCCGGAGAGGAGGCTCATTAGATGCTTCAGCTTGTCAGAAAAAATCTGCCTCTGAAGGTCTTCAAAGTCTTTTGTCCTTTTTGGTCACCTGTTCAGGGAATATAAGCACTGAGTTTAGCAGCACAAATCTACATTTGGCAGACAGTACCGGTACCTTTCATGCTGCATGCATGAGGAACAAACAAGAGCAGCTTGAAGATTTGTTATCTCAGAAATCTGACATCACTGGCATGAGCAAACCCTGGTGGTATGAGACCTGTGACTGGAATGCCCTATTGGATGGTTACAGGCTCTTCAGAAGGAACAGGCAGGGCAGAAGAGGAGGAGGGATGACACTGTATGTAATAGAAGGGATAGAATGTATAGAGGATACAGCTGGTAGTAGCACAGCTGAGAGCCTCTGGGTAAAAATCAAGGGGCAAACAAATAATGCCAATGTCATTGTGTGAGTCTCCTATGGACCTCCCAGCCAGGACAATGACACTGACAAATTATTCTTTGAGGAAATAAAGGACACTTCCAAGTCAACTGCCCTTGTCCTTATGGGGTATTTCAACTTGCCAGAAATTAACTGGGACCATCACACAGCTGGTACAACCCAAGCCAGAAAATTCCTAAAAAACCTGCATGGCAACTTCATGGAACAGGTCCTGAGGAAGCTGACTTGGAAACACGCCCTCCATGATCTGCTGCTTGTCAACAGAGTCGATCTCATGAGTGAAGTGGAGATGGTTGGCCATGTTGGCCACAGCAACCATGAAGTGATCGAGTTTAAACTTTCTGTTGACAACAGGAAAAATGTCAGCAAAACCTCAGCTTAGGACATGAGGAGAGCAGACTTCAGACTGCTCAAGGAATTAGTAAGTAAAGTCCCCTGGAAACATGTTTTTGCAGGTGCTGGGGTCCATCATTGCTGGCCACTTTTTAAACATCCCCTTCTAAGGGCACAGGAGCAGGCAGTTCCCAAATGTCAGAAGTCAAGCAGGTGAGGCAGAAGGCTGGCTTGGCCAAGCAGATATCTCCTCTTGGAAATAAGGCAAAAAAGAAAAGTGTGCACCCAGTGGAAGCAAGGTCAAGTGACATGGGAAGTATACAGAGATGCTGCCTCCTGCTATAGGGAGAAAATTCAGGTGGCCAAAGCTCATCTGGAGCTGAAGCTGGCCAGAAATGCAGGGAACAATAAAGAGTTTTTTCAAATACATTAATGGCAATAGGCAGTACAGAAATATAATTGGCCCTTTACAGGATGAGTATGGTCACCTCATAAACAGGGACAGAGACAAGGAAGAGGTGTTTAACACTTTCTTTGCCTCTGTCTTCAACATGGATGACAGACCAAGGAGGTCTCAGTGCCCTGAGATGGAGGACCATGACTATGATAATGATCAATTCCCAGTCAACCCTGAAATTGTGCAAGATCTGCTGCTCCAGCAGATCTGTGGGTCCTGATGGGATTCATCCAAGAATCCTCAAAGAGCTAGCTGATATCATCACAAAAACTCTCTTGATGATTTTTGAGCGGTCTTGGGAATCTGGCGAGGTCCCAGCTGACTGGAAGCTGGTGAATGTTGTCCTGATTTTCAAGAAGGGCAAGAAGGAGGACCCAGAAACTGCAGACCTGTCAGTCTAACTTCCGTGCCTGGTAAAGTTATGGAGAAGATTATTCTGGGATGTATTTAAAAACACCCAAAAGTGAACACAGTCATTGGTCACATGAGAGGAAAGTCCTGCTTATCAAACCTGATTTCCTTTTCAGACAAGGTAACTCACGTGATTGATCAAGCGAAGCCAGTTGATGTCTTGTTTTTGGATTTCAATAAAGCTTTTGATGCTGTCTCTTATAGTATCCTTCCAGACAAAAAGGCCGGCATGCAGCTGGATAAACATACCATGTGGTGGCTGAGCAACTGGCTCATGGGCCAAGCACAGAGGTTAATAGTAATGTCAGGCTAACAGTAACATCAGACTGGCAACTTGTCACTCGTGGGATTCCATGGGACCCCATCGCAGGTCTAGTGCTCTTCAACATTTTCATAAATGACTTGNGAGAGACCTTGACAAATCAGAGGATTGGGCAATCACCAACCATATGAAGTGTAACAAGGGAAAGTGGTGAATTCTGCGTCTGGGATGGGCAACTCTGGGTGTATGAACAGACTGTTTTTTTTTCACAACTTCTAAATTCCCAGGAAATCAATTAAAGAACTAGAAATAAATATAAAAATGCTCAGTCACTTTTACCCAATATCATTGTATCATTTTGTTCAGGGCAGAAAGGCACAAAACTTTAGAAAGCTAATAAACCACATTATTTAGTCCAGATTCCATGATTTGTGAGATATACTATCTGGGACAAGACATAAAAGGAACTTGAAAACAAATGGAGGGGAACCATAGCTAGAGTTCTTACCAATCTTTGGAATGATATCCTGCTTACAACTTTCAGCATAAAATGGACAGCGTAAAAGAACCCAGATTTTCCACCTCTTTTTAAAGAATTGTAGTTTCACATACTTTTCGTATATGTTGAGAAAGGGTGAATGAACTGTGGATATTTTTAAGGGACAAATGGATGACAGAAGTAAGAGCAGGGCTGTATCACAAGTGATGATCAGAAGGGAGGGTCCCCACAACTCACAGATATACAGAGAATTCCTCACCAATCTTAAGAGATAATTGGGATTCTCATAACCACAGGAGTGGGGAACTGGAAATTCCTGTAGGAAATGAAATCAATGCCCAAAAATACACAACCGGGCAATTGCAACAGGTAAATTCATAGAAACACTTCATGATTCTTGGATAAAACACTGAGAGTGAATGTAAAAATATATTCTTTATTCTTTGTTATATTTCCTTAGTGAAATTGTTTTATTTCTAAGAAAAAATACTGAAATAATTTAAAATTATTCTAATTAAGTACTTATAAACCCATTGATTAAGAAATATACTAATCATGCGGTATTTCAAGTGGAAGATTTGTTCTATGGAAGAAATATACATTGTTTTCTAAAATTGTCCTAGTTTATTGGCCCCCAGAAGGGATAAATTATTTTTTGAATAGTTTGAAGTTGAAGGGCCTTTAACTATTCTGAGATCTATTGAGTGACTGCATTAAACTACTGTCTCTCCTGTGTACTGACATTCACCATCAAAATCATTGCTTCACCATCAGTCACCTGGTAAAAGGAATAATACTCTTATTGTAATAGCATGTGATTGATACCTTCTGCTTTGAAGATAAATCTCATTTCAGTAAATGCTTTGCCTTCCAACAGCAGGATACTATTACTCTATTAAAATATTCTGTTTCATTCTGATTACCTTTTAATTAAAAGTTTATGGCTCTTCTATTAAATGTATGGTCAGGAAGGAAATTTCACATGTAAAGGCAAAGGTAACTAACTCTATGGCAGAAAAGAAAGGAAGACAGAAAAACTGCTTGTGCCTGTCCTTGGTTCCAGATGCTGCCTACCAGTCATCCTCAGACTCCCATTCACAAGAATGATGCTTCTCACAGGCTATCTAAATGGGCTACTGATAGATTCTGACCTGTACCTTTATTTCCCAGACAGATATGTCTTTAAAAGTGGATTTTCCATTCCAACCTAATTTTACTTTAATCTAAATTAAAACTTTTAAAACCAAGAAACATTTCTATTAAGTCAATGAAAGCAGCATCTCAGAAATTGCTTCAGGAAAAATATTTTGCAATTAACTTGGAATATTTTGTATAAGTTTGTTGTCCTTACTATTTTTAGTGGAAACTAAAGACAGTTTTGAATTAAAAAGTCTTATACTATCACCAACACACTTATCAGTGTTTCTATGGACACTTGAAATAATATTTTGAAAGAAATTTCCATTTCATTTTTTTTTCACATGCTCTAAAGATTCCACAGGCAAGAGAGAAGTCCCACTTCTTGATCAGAGTGAAATTCTGTCCAGCACAAAAATCAGAGGCAAAAAAATCTATTGACTTGGGTGGGGTAAGCACTTGTCTGCAACAACTGAAATTTGTATCACTGTAGTAATTTTCCTTGTAAATACTTCACAGTTAATATCTTGCTGTTGTCTTATAAAATCTGCTTTGTTTTAAAATGATCTTTAAAATATTATAGATTTTTTTTTATATGAAAGTAGACTAAGGTGAAAATTAATTTTTTTTTCCATAGTTCTTTCTTTCTTCACAGGAAATCCATCTGAAGATCACAAAAAAGAGGATTAGCACTGTGAAATTGAAATAATTTATACACATGGAGGTGTACAGAGAAGTTGTGGTTCTGAAAATCTACAAGGGAAAAGCTGTGTATCAAGTATCCAAACTCTCCTTCCATATAGTGAAATGGGAGTGATTAATCTTTCCATTAGACAATTCACATGATATATCTCC
>WEIV01004835.1:6589-60115 GCA_013390005.1 Calyptomena viridis
ACAAGGATTGTTATATATTAGAGTGTTTTCATCCTGAGAAGCACCAGTGTAAGATCTTCTTACACGATAGGAAAGAATGGAACTGAAACAAAATACTTGGGTTTTGGTGATGAGTATAAGACCAAGAGTAGGGTAGATTCGGTGTTGGCTGAGTAATACATACTGTATGTGTGTTGGGAATGGGGAGGAAAGTTAAAATGTGAATGAACTTGAGTAGTATAGGGGAACACAGCTAATGTTATGAATTCTATCTGTTTCTTAAGGGGATGTTGACTAATAGATAAGGTAGTTCAGAAGTTGTATAAAGGTTTTTCCAAACTATAATCTGTTGTGAATGTTAGAGTAAGAAAAGTAAGGTGTAGAGCTGCTTAGTGTTAACTTTCAACTTTGAGATCACACTTGTATGGAGTACCTAATTCTCCTGGTTATATATTTTAATGAAAATTTTGTCCAGTGTGCTGCCTTTCTTACTTTCTTTACAACTCTTAATGTGTTTAAGAACTGACTAATGTATGGCCATACTTGGGGGTCTTGACTAAATCAAGTTGTCAACTCAAATACAGCTTTAACTTTAGAAGTAAATGTTTTACTAGTGTGGACTTAATGACCCACTGCCCCCATAGTGTACCTTGGCTTTTATTGAGAAGGGCCTGTAAACCTCAGGAAATCCACTGTGCTCTCTGTGCTGTATCTCTGTGTGAAGACTAACTCAGAAAGCTGCTGACACCTAGTCACTGCCCACCCTTTCCCCCAGGCTGGGGCTGATACACAGCAGCTCACTGTGAGGCTGGTGTTCTGTCAGACCTNCAGCTAGAGCTTATTTTTGAAGAGCTTTGAGCGCTTTCACAAAGGCTGTACTGTTAGTGATGAAATAACTTGGTTTAGGCTATAATCTTGTTTTTAAGTTGTGTCAAGGCATGCATTTTTGGGTTTTTTTTTAATCACAACCATCAAAAACATGCTGTGCTTTGTAGATAGCACAAGTAGATACTGGTATTTCACATCGTTACTCTTGCATGCTTCTGCCAGAGGTGTGAAACTCTTTTGCATGTGGTAGTGGCCTTTTCCATCCAGGCAGTTCTGGGCTTTAAAGGCAAGCATATCCTGTGTGCCTGTGCCCTAACTTAGCAAAACAGCAAATCCTGAGCATTTCCAGTCTTAACGTAAAAGAGTATTTGTTAAAATTAGAAGATGGTAGAGATTGACCCCTTAAATGGAAGAGATGAAAGTTATAATTTAGCAAATTTATTTAAGTGATAGAACTTGAATGTGTTGCAAGAGTTCTGCTGGAATATTATGCTTCCAATAGGAAAATAATCTCTTTAAAATTTCTTGTAGTGCATATACAATCACATGCAGTAGAATGAAATACAAATACTATCCATAATTACTTAGTCGGTAGTGTTGAGTATTTAAGTTAAATGCCTTTTCAGCCTCATTCCTCTCTTAGTAATCACACTTTCAGTTATGCAATGGTTATCTACTCCAGCAGTGTGCCAGTGTGTTCTGTGTCATTAAGTACTCAGGCCAATGTGCTTGTTCCAGGGCATGTAATTTAGATTTGCTTAAATTGACCAATTTCTCACATATTGAAGTTAGGGTGAGATTTCTGACTTTAGGAAGCATATGATTTCCCCATCGCAGCTCTCTTTCTGATGCTGCATTTCCTACGTGGATATACTTCAGTAGCTGGGACTGAGTATCTGATCTTTTCAAATCCATGCTCTAAAAAATTTAAAATAAGAGCTGCTGTTCTGTGAAAAGCATAAGGAAAAGGAGTGCTTATGCAATGCTAGAGTAAGTGGTACAGTTGGTTGTGGTAGACTTCTGAGGTCGTTGTGTTTCTCAGAGCAACTTTCAGTTTGTAGTCAGGGAAATGTGTGATGCAGGGGGGTACAGCTTATGAAGGATTTGGTTTTCAACTTCATAGAAGGTGAGCACTAAAACCTCCATATTTGTTGCAGGCTGCATGGGAGGTTTTCCTAGGTGCAGTTTGCATTCTGGGAAGCAGCCAGTCCCTTCCAAAGGCAGAGTACTTAGTGCAGGATGTCGAGGAAGGAGGAAAGATATTTTTCTAAATACTGATCAGAATACTTTTTCTGATTAGTGTAAACCAAGTCTGTCTCATGTTCCTGAAGGAAGATGACAGAGTCTTTGTTCCCCTTGGTGCCCCATCTCTGGGATCCCATGGACCAGCTGGTGAACAATTCTCTGTTGGCTGGGAACTGGGCACTGTAGCAGGAATCACCACTTGAATTGCAGAAATGGCTCTTTTCATCCAACAGTCATGGTCATAAAGCAGCATAAACAGCAAAAAAAGTAACTTGGCCTCTGCTTTCAGGTTGAGGTTATCTTCAAACCAGTATTAATTTCAGTTTTATTTAAGTCTGTACTGGCTTATTTAGATTTCATGACCCGTATTTTTTTTCTTTTATGAGATCCTGGTGGTTTCGGGTAATAGGAAGGGAGAAACTAGGTTACACTGAGAGGATCTCTTGCATCTCAGAATAAAATCAGCCTGCTTAGGGAGGAAATATAAAAATAATTCAAGCTTAGGAGAACAGGCAGTATATCACAGCACACTGAATAGAAACCAGTATGAACAGAATATAACAGAAATCATCAGGAGGGCATGTTCCTTCAGCTTTTATCCTACAACCTGGGTTTGATTGGTTTTGCACACAAATGTTGGATCACTTCTGTGGACTTCTGTATGGCCAATTAAAAATGTGCTCGTGCTTATGAAGTGCATTTGGGGATTCGACTGTTGAGTGTTTTCCTTCTTGAAAATCTCTGCTTTGCTGTGTATGCATTTTGTCTTACATATTGGCCTGCTGCCACAGTGTGTATTGCAATGGTATTATTGAGCCCACATAAGTCATTATAAAGGACACTAATGAAGTTTGTTTAACAGGGTTAATCTGTGTTCTCTTCTTTGTCACTTTATTAGCGTCGTCTTGGAGATGCTGCCAAGAAAGCCATTGGTAAATTGACAACCAGGACAGTAAAGAAAGGTGATAAGGTATAATATTAAAGATTTCAACATGATAAACTTCAGCATCATGTTTAATTTCTGCTGGGGAAACAGTCTCAGTTTTTGGAGGCTGACTTTGTCCTGTAGCACAGTATTTTGTGTAACTGATTATATCAATGTATGCTGCAAGTCTGTACATTTCAAATAAGTTTTTCTTGCTTAAATACTACTTGCACTCCATCTGGCAACTGTGACTGAGGGTGGTTTTGTGTGCTGGCTGATTGAGAGGGTGTGCTGGCATGAATACATAGGGCTAGCATTGTTTGTGTGGAATCCTGTATTAGAGTCATTCCATATGTAAGTTCTGTAAAGTAAAAATAAATTTAAAAGACATATGATAATCTCTTCTGTAAAATATGAATATCCAGTAAGGTGAGGGGGAGCATAAACAGGTATTTCCTTAAGATAGCAAATGTTACTCCAGGAATATTTCTTGCCAGTATACAAACTAAAATATATGGTGTGTTAAGTCTTAAACTTTTTCCCACTTCTATGAGCAGTACTGCTTTGTTTTTGTTTCGGAAAGGAAAAAATAGTCACTTAATCTTGCTGAATTTTTAATCTTCAATTTTCAAAAGTCTAGGGAATTCTGGCTATCATTTGATTTTTAAAAGATTATTTCATTGGGCCTTTTTATTGTGATTCCTTTTTATCTTATCAACACATTTCATTTGAAATTTTTAATCTTCATATTTAAAAATATAATTTAAAAAAAATGTAACTTCTGGAAAACAGAGGAGAGGAGCCAGTCAGTCAGTGATCTTCATGTTCATATCTGGATAAAAATGGTGATATTGCAGGCAAGCACAGACACAAATATGGGACTACTCTGAAATAAGTACAATGTGATAGTTTGGGTTATAAAAGTGAACACAGGATTTTTATCCTGCCCAAACAAACAAAACCTGAACAAAATAGAAGTTTTAGCTCCAAGTTGGAAGTAAAACAGGAAATCCAGGAAAGTCGCCACTATTTTATGATTTCACCAAACATTAGAATAATCTTAGGCACTGGCTTATGTTTCAAATGATTGTTTATCAGCTCCAGATGAGGGGAGAGTTTTGTATGTATGAGATGCTTTTGTTGCTCAAGTCAAGTTGGAAGATAGTAACCCAGTCATTGGTTTTGTATCTTAGTAACAGCCACTTGGCACAATGCATTTCATGTGCAGTCACAACTACTTTGACATTCGTCATAGCCTCGGCTTTTGACTTGAATTTTCATTCTCTTCATTTTAGGAAACAGACCCAGACTTTGATCATTGTGCTGTCTGCATTGAGAGTTACAAACAGAACGATGTTGTTCGCATTTTGCCATGCAAGTAAGAGAGTTAAGTTGCTTTGTTTGGGAACTGTGGTGCTCCTTTGCTTTGTTTCATGTAGTAGCTGCATTGTACTTTACAAACACATTTGTTGGATGCTTCCAGTCCTAATAGCACTTTATTTTAGACCATGGTGCCAGAGGGTGTGAAGGTGACAGTGGACATTAAATAGAGTGATATTGAAGATGGGCAGTTTGGGCAGATTGGCAGCAGAGCTGTTGAGATTGCAGTAAGGTGAGAGGTGCAGGTTTAAGGACCAAGTGGTGGGCAGACTCAAAAAACTTGAGTACAATGACCCAGGAACAGTTGCACCATTCTGTACAGTAGATGTGCAACATAGGCTGCTGGTTTCTGAAACTGCAGGAAACAGAAATGCAGCCTTTGCAACCTTCTTACCTCCTCTGACATCAGTCAGCCACAGTGCTGTCATCTGTCTTTGGTCTCTCCAGTGCTTTGTGATCTTGTCTTGTGCCTGAACATTTGCACTTGCTGGTTATTCTGCGTTAGTGCTTAAAATATAACAAGTTCATCCTCCTTTTATGCCGTTCGCTTGACATTTACAGGTTTTCAGTTTGTTTCCATTCCACTTCCACTCTTGAGTTGTTTTGGGATATTTGCTCTTTGAGAGATGCTTTTAAATAGTTTCCCACCTGGTGATTGATTTTGATGAATTGGTACATTTTGGTAGCCTTAAGCATTACCAAGGACATCTTTCCCTTGTATTCTGAAGTGCAAAGCTTTCTCCTTATCTCCAGGCACAGGAGGCACATGTAAGTTATGTTGTATATATGCAGCACGATCCAGTAATTTGGCCTGTGTGTGGTGTATAAATGGTCCTGCATGATACTCTAGAAGCAACAAAATCATGTGTTAGAGTTGATCTTCAGTCAGGCAGCAGCAGCACATAAGAGCTCATTATTGGTCTTCTAAATCATCCTGCAGGCTGTTCTGAATAGCTGGAATGTTTGTCTTCTAATGCTTCATGTATTTCTATCATCATAAAAGGAAAACAGTATTACTTTATATCTTACTCATCAAAATATATGTGTGTTCTACTTCTGAAGCCAAAAGTCTAATTCAGTTTTCACTTTACTTTTCTCTATTTTCTTTACCTCCTGGACAGTGGGAAACAATGCTTCAGATTCTCCGTGTTGTTTAGTTAATATACCCTACAAATGATAATTTAGAAATTCTCATGAAAATATTTGGCAGTAGAAGAGTTTGGCCTTAGACTGTAAAGATTTGGGAGCTTTTGGTGAATGTGTACGCAGCTGGTTTTTTACAATTCAGTAATTTTTACTCAAAGATGATGTCCTCTTGCCCTAAAATTGTACTCCCAAGTGTTAAGGAAAGATTTCAGAGAGTTATGCCAGTTATTGTAATCTCAAATGAAGCTTGTGTAGGTGAATTAAGCCCTGGTCTTTTGATATGTTATACAGAAGGTTATTCAGATGTTAGAGGAGGAACTTCTGAGAACTCACACCAGTTTTGGACCACTAAGGTGATGTTTGGTAAACTACCTCTTAAGAAAGCTTCACTTGTGTAGTTCAGAGTGGTACTGTGAGGCTCAATGATGTGGAATGAAAGCTCACAAATCCCACTCCTCTGTGCCTTCTCTTGATACCAAAGAGAGGGAAGGGGAGTTCTTTGCCGGTGAAAAGGAAAATCATCTTTTCCTACTGAGCACAAGACAGAGTTGGAATTAAAAGCCAAATTCCTTAGGGAAACAACTGCCACTGTCCAAGGGATGTGCTTCTGGTGTCTGCAGATATGATACAGACCATTTAAACAAAGTGATCATTGATTTATTTTTTTTAATTAAAAAAAAAGAAAAAAAGTCTTTTCCCTTCAAACACCTTTGGTGAGCCAGTCCTGCAGACAGAAAGCTCCCTGCTCTCAGGGATAGTTACAGCTGCTGCAGGGAGCTGGATGAAGGTGCACCTGGCTGCCACCTCAGCACAACCCCAGTGCAGTCTCCCATGTAAAGGAGAGATCAAGGCTCTTGTGTAGATCCTTTTCTGTTCTGATTTTCACAGGAATGTGAGGTCAGTGAAGGCTCAGGTTACATCCTTGCTGAAGGCTATGTGACAACTTTTAATGTTCACTTTCTACTCCTTTTTGAAATCTCACTTTTCATCTGCTGCAGCTCAGCCTTAAGTTGAATGGAAAACCATCTAGGCTAGACACAAACAGTGAGGTGGATGTTTTCCACAAGACATTTTTATATTTGTAGATGAAAAGCCAACTAGTACCTGCAGAGATGTGTCCAATAAATTTCAGATTCCACTGAAGATTTTTTAATCTTAAGCATCTGAGATGCTTCTCCACAAATGTTGTTTTGGAAGTTTAATCCTTTCCTACTTCCTCGTACTTCACCCTCTCATTTGTTGCAACATACAATGTTAGTTAAAAAACAACAACAACAAACAAAAATCAAAAACCACAAAAAACCCCATCACATGGAGAATAAAACAAACTTAAGCCAGATGAGAGAATTCAAGAAAACCATGGAGAAAATTACTTGATGAAGAGGAATCAACTGAAAGGCTGGAAGTTTTTCTTACTGTGCCTGTTGAGGAAGCTATAATCATTAGACAGTAGGAATCACTGACGTGTGACATCCTTGCTGCTTTCATCAATTTAAAAGTAGCCTTTCCCTTTGGAACCACAACTGTTCTCTGCAGTTAAGTGTGGTCTGTCACTCTTTGCCTCAGTAGAGGAGTCTGGTTGGGGCAGACACACAACAGGCAAAATCTACCAGCAGCTGAGCAAGTTGCACCTAAAATTCTGTAGTGAAACACTATATTTGGGGTGTAAAGTTTTGTGGAATGTGGGAAACTGTGACCAATTTAAAAATAAACTGAAGCAAAAATGGTAGAAATTCAACTGCAATTTTTGCAGTTGTTAATTTTGTGCTTCAAAGAGAGAAATATGTTCAGTACCAGCAGTGTGTGGACATACCTATAGCTTTAGTGCACAGAGGGACAAGGCAGCCATCTGTTTTAGGCTTACAGGCTTGAGGAATGTGTCTTTTGTGAATGTCATTATGTAAGTTAAAAATAAATGGGGGAAGCAAATGTCAGAAGGATCCTAGCAAAATGCAAACCTCATGGACAATTTTCTTTATTCAGATAACTTTATTCTACCATCACACTGCTGCATCTAGAGGCTGAGCAGGCACTAGGTGAAAAGTGATCAGGAGGGGGTAGTGTGAAGGACTAGCGAGAGATAAGGGAAGAGCAAAGTGACAGGTTAGGGAAAAGCAGAGAATGACATTGGAAAGGGCAGAAAGATGGCCTGGGGAGGAAGGAATTGACAAGGTAGGAAAACAATTAAAGGAGTAGTGAATATGTTAAACAGCTTTGGAGCCAAATTCTTAATCCCTGTACTTGGCAAGAAGGAGGAAAGTGACAGAAGTGACTAAGCCAGATTTTCAGATTTTCATATGTTTGATTCTGTGCTGCTGCAAATAGCTGCCTTTTTAAGACTGAATTAATACAGTATCTTGGTGGCATCCTTTTTGCTTATTGCAGGGCCTCTGCACAACCCCCTCTTTCTTTGCTACCTGCTTGCAAGGACAGTCTCTCTTCTACCAGCAATACTTGGTATTTGTGGGAAGCACGGAGGCAGCTCTACCCTGGCATTGCCTGCTCAGGGGAGACCTGGTACCTTCTTCAGCAGGCCAAACATCCCTCCTCAGCTGTGCTCCTGTCCTGGACCTGTGTGTTTCCTGCTGGCCCATCTGTGAGGTTTTGACCCCAAGGGAAGGGGGGCAGTTGCCTCCAGCAGTAGCCAAAGATGCCACTTTGCAGCAGCAAAGGTCTCTTTGGTGGGATGCCACACTGAGAGCAGGAAGGTGTAGTGAAGTCTTGGAAAAGAGCTTTTGTAAACTCATTCAAACCCTTGTCCTTGTGTGATGTGCAAATTTGGAGGCATTACACCACCAAAAGAGCTTCCTAAGTCACTTTTTCCCTGTGAAATGCTGCAAAGGACCCATGTTGTACAAGAGTTGATGTTATGGTGTTTATTATGAGCTGGAGGGCAACTGGATTGGGTGTGCTGACAGAGTGGAAAAATACCTGCAGGTCACCTGTCTGGAGTTGTGCCCACATGGGAGACTCCGTCAGTGCTCCCAGCCCCGAGGCTGGAGAAGCAGCAGAAGCTGTGTCACACTTCACTCCCCAGTGTGTGGCTCCTGGGGGAACATCATCAGCTGCCATGACCAAGAGTAACTTGCTGGGAACTCCTCAGATTTATAGTCTTGGAAAAACCAATGACAGAAATAGGGAGGTGGAGGTTTATGATAGCAGAAATTGCAAGGGCTTGCTTTGTCAGGCTGAGTTTTTTAAGATAATTCTTGTTTACTGTCTTTGTTGCTGTGTACCTGCTTTTTAACTCTTGCAAACAGAAAAATCCAGGCAGCCTGAGCCATAGTGATACTATTAGCCAGCTTTTTAAAGAGTAGAGAAACTGCATAAGTAGTAGGCAGAGCCATGCCCATCTAAATCAATAACCTTTGGAGAACTGCACTTCTTTAAAATACGTTAATAAACATCCTTGAAGGTTTAGGAACTAAAAGCAGGGAATGAGGGGGTCACAAAAATAATTCAATTGTGTGTATATATCTCAAACTGCTAATGACTTTTTAAAATAACCTGTAGTATTTAGTGGATGCATGTTGGCATCCATATCAGTCGCCTGCTTCACTTGATCTGAGTGCTTCTACAGCACTGATTAGCTGATAACAATATAATAAAGCTGTTTTCATACTTCTGTGGAGTCTTGATGTCTGCTCTTTCCCAAAATATTAGATTTTCAGGTTTGTTCTACTTAAAAGGCAGACTCCAGAGACTTAAAAGAAAACATAAGCAAATAATAGTCATAATTTGCCTAACACAGAAAAACAGCATCTCTATATATTTCAGAAGGTTTCAAACCATTTTCTGTCACCCAGGGTTTCTAAACATTGTTTCCTGTATTTTTGTGAGTAATAAAGGGAACGTATTAAGACTTAATAATAACAGAAGTGAGTCTCCTTTGCTTAATTATCTGAACAGAAGACACTGTGCATACCCTATTTTTTGTGATTGTCATCTTGCTAGAGGACACAGGCCAGCCAAGGGACTAGCTGAGATTCTGTAAGTTTCTATTCCTGCATTATCTGGGATATAGACAAGCAAAGTTCTTTTGCTCTCTGTCCATCTTCTGTTGTCTATTTTATACTCAAAATCTGTGCATCTTTACTTGGACATACAGCTATAGCTGTAGCTGTCTGGAACCTAATAATGTTGATATTCTTTAGTCTTTCCATCAGTCTGAGAAGCCATAGACAGAACATAATTACGTACTGTCTTCTTCCATGTTTCTTAAGTTTCAGGAGACCATTCTCTCAGGTCACCTTCCAGGGATTTACAATATGGTAACATGCCTCATTTTGTCTCTGGTTTTAAAATCCCAAGGGATAGGGAGCATGGGAGTCCCAGACCCCACAATGGGCTTACTGAGGCACAGAGCAGCAAAGCATAACCCAAGAGAGGAGGGGATGGAGAGTGTCTCGACTTTCTGCTGCCTTGGGGACACGCATGACCTCTCACAGACAGTGCTGATGCCTCAAATAGGTGGCAAGAACTCCTTGTTCTGCCCCTGCCCCCTCACCTGCTGGTTCCAGAGCACAGCTCTTTGCTGACTAAGCAGCCCTTGTAATTGCTGATCTTTGTCATGATCACCAGACTGTCGTGTCTGGGTGTGCCTGCTCTCACTGGCTTCTTGCTCTGCAGTCAGTACATCTGGAAATGAAAAATCTGGGCTCTTAATCGTAGGAATTCTCATAGGCAGTGATTCAGACTAGGTTATTATGAGTGTTTGCTAAAGCTGTATTGGGTAGAAAGTCTGGTGATACCCATTTCTGCCATGAATATGAAGTTCTTTGCCTTCAGAAAAGCTAGGAGGGCACTTCCTTTGCTTCCTTTAACTTAAATATGTTGTTTTGGTTTCTGCATAGTTATTCCTTGTTATACTGGTTTATTTCAATCCCAGCAGTTACATCCATATTCATGTATGTGACTAAGATTTTGTATGCAATGTAGAAGGCAATTCAGACTGTTTTCTATTGCAGTTCCCTACTGTGCAAGCACAAGCCCTGTTTGCCTTTCCATCTTCAAAAGATTATTTCTTTTTTTTTATCACCATCTTATGATAATGGACATGTTTTCCTTCTTGATATCAAGAAATACTGATTGCAGGAAAAGCCTTGTTTTTACCTTGATATGATAATTATAAAAGCCCTTTCAAAGTCAAACGTAAATGTGTTTGGGTTGATTCCACTGACTTGTAAATAAAATTGCTTATTGATGGTTCTGTACTCTTCCCACCCAATTTATGGCCAGGTTCTACATCAAAACTGAGACAAGACTTTCAAGTCTATGATGGAAGTGGTGTTACCCTAGTTCTTCTGCCCTTGTGCATACTCAAATCCACAATAAAAGATTGGAAAAAATTGTAAAATCTTCCTTTCAAGTGTTTCTTCCTAATTGAACTGTTAGTAAAGGGTGACAACAACAAGCAATGTATTTTGATTAATTTTTTTAATTACTGCAATCAGCACAGAATACTGTCAATCCTAAAACTTGCATGTATTTTAAAATTTTAAAAGTAACTATCTAAAAGTTCATGAAATCAGTTCTCATTGTATAAAACAGAATTGTTTGCAAACTGTGTGTGCCTTCTCTCTCTTTTTAGGCACGTGTTCCACAAAGTCTGTGTGGATCCATGGCTCAGTGAGCACTGTACATGTCCAATGTGTAAACTGAACATTTTAAAGGCACTGGGAATTGTGGTAAGTTGATCTGTTGTGAGCTCTTTTTCCTCCATGTCTGAGACCTAGAACAGGAGGAATAATTGTAAGGGAAAGAGGGGGAAGGGTGTTCCAGCATCCTTACTCAGAAAGTGTGTGGAGTTTTTTACTAATTTCTTTGCTGCTGATTTGTTGTTCCTCCTTTCTCTGGTTGGTCTTTGAGAATATATTGTTATATTTGCATTTATAACCATTTCTTATCTCCTGGAATTCTAGTAGTTTCTCTATTAATGTTCCCTTTTCTCAATTCCTTTCAGCCCTTCCTTGTTAAATTTACTCTGTAAACGTCTTGGTTTTGTGGTGTGCTGTAGGCAGTGTTAAATTTGTTTGCACATTAAAAGCTGTGCCCTAGCTGAGGCCAGTGAGTTTTCCTCAAGCAGCTCATGGCTTCTGGAATACCTGAGGGCTGCTTTTGTTGACAAGTTCACAAAGGGAGAGCAGTGAGAAACCTCAAAGAGAACTTTTTCGATCTTTTCCATATGAGAAAAAAAATCATAAAGTGGGAGTGATGCTCTTTTCAGAAGGAAGAGAAGAACATATGGATTGTCTAAAAGGCTTTTGAATCAAGACAGTGAGCATAATCAGGCCTCCATTTTTAGCTGTGTCAGTTGCCAATGTGCAAAATTGCATATTTCTAACAAATAATTGTACTTACATTGTGGATGATCTGTTTTTGCAGTTAGTAACATACCTGGGTTTTTAGAAGAGGAGACAGTAGAATTCAGAATACGTCATCATTGCTCATTGTGGCAAAAAATACAGGCATAGGCTGAGAACGAATGTATTTGAGTCCCTTTCTTGAATCCTAATCCTTTTCTCTTTAAGGTGGACTGAAGAGGGGATTTGAGGTATAAGCTGTTAACTCGTATATTTCCCTCCCTCACAACCTCAGCACAGCCATAGCGGCTTAAAAACCGTGTGTGTGTGTGGTTTGACTTAATGAATAGTTTTGATACTCCCCATTGTAATGCGGGGTCGGGTTTTTTGCCCCCCAGCCAAACGTGCCGTGCACAGATAACGTGGCCTTTGACATGGAGAGGCTCACGCGGGGGCAGCCCACGACCCGGCGCTCGGCACTCGGAGACTTTTCCAACGACAGCTCCCTCAGCCTGGAGCCCCTGCGCACCTCGGGGATGTCACAGCTGCCACAGGACGGAGAGCTCACACCAAGGTCAGGAGAGATCAACATCGCAGTGACAAGTAAGTTTTCCTTTGGCTCCCGGTTCTTCTGTGGCTTCCTCGCCCTGCTGTGGCTCTGTGGTGATGGATGTCCCCGCAGGGACAGAGGTGACCTCGGTGTCTCTGCAAGAGGCATATGCTCCTTTTTGAAACCAATAACTCTAGGTAAGACAGTGCCAACACTTCCATTATTAATGGTATATCCATTTAGATCTGCATGCAAAGAACCCTGGATGAACTAAAATGGCACCAAAATAACCTTCCTGAATTTGGTAACCAAGACGAGAGGCTGGATTGCCAAAACCATTATTCTTTCAGAATATGTTACATGCAATAATTTATACAAATATAAATATTTGAGATGATTACTATTTCTGCAGGCATTTTTTTCCTGTGACAACATTGCTACTGGAATTCTGGCATCACTTAGCAGGCGTTCTTCTTAAAAAATTTGTGAATTAAAGAAAAAAAGCATTTGATGTACTAACATTTGAGTATTGTCCAAGTGTTTTATAGCATCAGAAAACTGTTCCTGCACTGCTTGCAAGCTCTTACCCTTAAGAACAGCATGGAAAATTTCCACTCACTGGATTTTACTAGGGTTTTTAATGTACAATAGCACTATAATGGATACAGTATGTCTGGAATTGCATCATTTTTCCATATGCTGTACAGTCAGTCTCAGCTTGATACGTGAATGGTTGTTTTTGTGGATGAATTGCAAAAACAGAGTCCATGTACATGTACGACAGTCTAATTTTCTCCTTGTCTTTTGCTTATGTGCATCTGTGATCTAGGTTTTGAACTCAGTGACACTGTTGGAACTGATGCAGTCCATTAGAGTGTTTCTTTAGATGCTGTAGCAAAGTAAATGTCTCATTTAGGAAAATCTTATCTTATGAAAAACATAGTCTGTATCTAGAAATGTCCTGATCTGGGAAGGGGAAATCCACAAACAAAATCTAGATTCTCCACAAAGCCAGTAAGTCACTTTGCCATCCAGTGTTTGACCTCTGGTTTACCTTGCACTCAGCTCTATTGAACCAGAGCAGATCTGTTGCTGTGCTGCTCCCTTGTCATGGGTGGGAAAACTCTGTAGTTTTCACTTTTCACTAATTGTTTTTACAGAAGGTGTTTTTACTGACTGTTCCCAACTGTAGTGCTGCTCGTGCACAGATGGGATGCCAGGGTAAAACAAGAAATAATCAGCAACAGTTTATTCTGACAATGTTTATATAATAAAGCTTCAGAAAGGGCTGTTGAAACGTTTGGGTATTATGGAGGACACATGCATTCTTTGATGCATGAGAGTTAAACCAAAAGCCATATTCAACAACAGTGTTTGTATTGCAAACTGTTACTATACACCAAATTGATCTTGAGGAGGGAGAACTTTGAATAGTGAACATTCTTTAACAGACTTCTTTACACTATGTTTTATTTTTTTAATGTGTCTGTATGTCTACACTAATGTTGAAATTATTTTTCCACATGTATTTCTGTCTATTAAATAGAAAACTCTAGTTATGTTTTACTGTTGGGCAAGCTATCCTGGTTTTTGTTGGTTTTTAAGTAACACTATAACATTTATTCAGGAGGGAGGGGGCGAGGACACAGTTGAAGTGTGTCAGTACCTTGGGCATGTGAAGAGCCACATCTCACCAAATCTAACCCAACCCTGACAATCTTCTGACTTGGGGGTGGACAGAGTTTTCATTACGTGTTCCCTTGATCGTGCATTTCACTTTACATTGTTAAGTAACCTTTCTTTATCACTAACCCCTGGGCTCAGCCAGGAAATATCGTTGTGCCATGCTTTTTTCCTGCACCTCTCTCCACTACTTCTTTGCTAGCCTTCTCCCATCAGTAACTCTGTGGCTTAACCTCCTTCTGCTTCACCTCCTGGGGCCAGTCATGGCTTAGAAGCCTCTTGCCTTCTGCCAGTGGTTGAGGGAAATATTGGCATCGCTTTGACATAAAGCCTTCTTCCACGAGTGATTTCCTCCCTTTCCTTTGTCAACAGAAGAATGGTTTATTATTGCCAGTTTTGGCCTCCTCAGTGCCCTTACACTCTGCTACATGATCATCAAAGCCACAGCTAGCTTGAATGCTAATGAGTAAGTAAATATTTAGATGTTTCTGTATACTTCTGGTGGGTGTGTGTCATGGACAACATTGGGAATACATACCAAGAGAATAGAGAAGGGGGGAAATGCAGTTTTCAAGGAATCAAATTCTTTTCCTGCTTTTCTCAAGTGCAAACATCCCTGTTTACTGTAGATTTCAGGATAACATCTAAAGTCCCTCTTAATTTATATTTAGCTGGATTGTCTGAGGCAATCTCCTTGCTAAGTGAAGGCATGGCATGGGAGAAATATAGAATATTTTGTGTTCAGTTTTTGATCAGTCCAGATAGACATTAGATTTCTGCCATTAAATTCCCATGTTCAAAATTCGCCTTCGACGGTTTTCACCTCAATTTTTTAGTCAAATTTTTTTTTAAAAAGAAATAAATCTGTACTCCTAGTTGGCACACTTAGAGCTAAGAAAAAGAAAGGTGTTTAAGTGGAAAACTACCTTTTTGCTCTTGGGAGAGAGAAAGGTGAAAGAAATTAATACAATACTGTTTCTTCTCTCTTTAATGAGAACTTGCTTCCATGTTTTCTTAATTTATATAAAAACTCCCAGCCTCCCTTCAAATAGACTGGACAAGAAATTACACTATTACATGAGTTTCACTCTTCTTTTTTTCATAGTTCTGTGTGTGGGCAAATACAAGTCTATTCTCAGATCTATTAGCTAGGTACATCTATCTGTTTCCGTGTAGGTGTACAGAATATCTGGGCTCATGATGTATGTTTAATCATAATTTACTTGAAAAGGCAAAGTGTCAACATCTTTCTTTATCTCTTAACATCTTGACACAGCTGAGTTTCCATTAATGTGTTGATCTCTGTACCAGAAGTGGGATGAGATTCAAAAGCAGTCTGCTGTGCAGCTTGGAAATGTAGGTTTATAAACAGAATTTCCTTTTTTTTTTTTTTTTTTTGTGACAAAAGAGAAAGGAGGAGGCTTTTTTAATTTTATTGCTCTTTGGAAAGTATAAGGTGTCCTTCTCAATAAAATGTAAACACATCTAATAGTCTCCAGTGTAAAATTTTAGACAGTCTCAAGCTCATCATCTTCAGGAGGGGCCATAATATCAGTCACCAGAGATCTTTGATTACCAATAATTTGCAAATCTTCCTTTCCTCCTCTTATCCCATGCTGGTTCCAAAAGGGCTTCATGAAGAAAACTTTCAAAATTTCAAATAACCCTATCCAGTCTCCCAATTATTATTTTTTTTCCAGTTGTCAAAATCTTGAAAATGCAACCATCAATCAGCAACTTGGCCACAGCTCAACATAGTTAATCTGCCCGGAAAAGTAGCTTGGGAAAGCATGGAGCAAGATGAGCTGTAAAACGGGAATGTCTACATTTCTGGGCACTTGCACGTCATCAGGAAGGAGGAGGAGCTGCAGCCCATGTGGTGTCATCCACATGTGGGCACCGATAGCAGCTGCATTCCTGCCTTGCCTTGCAACTCTTTTTTGTTGCCTTTTGCTCAGCGGAATCTGGGTCTGTTTTTTACTGGAAGGACAAGCTGCTTCACACTGGCAGGGAGTTTGGACCTCCAGCAAAGTGTTTTCGCAGGGATGTTCCCTCAGGACAAACAGTGGGGGTGCTGATACAAGGAGAGCTCCTTTCCCGAGTAGTAGGAATTGAAATGTGAACACATCCCAGTGTATACACTGGTTAGTTTTCTTAAATCTGCCTCAACTGCAGAAAACAGAGCTGTCAAAAATCACCTATTTGAGTAACTGAGGTACCTCACTATAACCTTGAACCTCAGCAGCTCTTCATCTAAATCCTTTGGGCTCTGAGCAGCCTCCACAAGTGCTGCTGTGTTCGGCTACTCATTTTAGACAATTCAAAATGACATTAATGCTTAGATTTATTGTTTCATTGACACCTTATGTTCCCCAGTGCCAGACAAAGCATTTCCTATGCTGAATATCATGCCAGATATATGGCAGCTCCTTCTCACTGTGATTTCTATTAAATGTCATAACAGCAGATCTGCTTTTTATGCTGCTCTCCATATAAAAAGCAATGCTGGCATACCCTGCCTTTGTTATGGTAGTGTTTCAAGAGGAAGCAGAGTTTTTCTTATCATAAAACAACAGAAGCAAGAATGAGGCCACATAATATGCTGATGCAAATAAAATGTGCAAAATATTCTGCTTTAAAACATGCCTAAAACCATATCCTGTTCCTTTTTTTTTTTTTTTTTGTGTCTTTCCCACAGCTTAAACATATTTATTTAGAGCAATAGTTCTGGAGTTGTTAGTATATACGTGTGTGCATTTTTAAATAGTTGTGGTAAACATTTCTAAGTAATAAGAAAATAAAAAACCAACTGCTTTCTCTTGGTCTCAAAATACCCTTGCAGTGTTACTATTAGAAGATTTAGGCAGTATTTGAAAGGAACAGAAAAAGGACATTTTGCCTTGCTGCTTAGGGAACAGTCAGAAATTATAACAGTGGATTTAAGCCCAAAAAGCCCAGATGTTGGATAGCACCACTTAAAGTTTTCAGTAGCAGTTGGAGTGTCCTCAAAAGCTTAGAAGTGCTCAGACCTCTGGCTGTCCTGTAAGAATGATGTGACAGACACAGACCTCTCTTAATGCTCTGGCCTTGTGTAATTAGTCATTTTCTACTAGCTTACTGCTACAGGATTTTTTATTTTTTTTTTTTAGTGTTGGCAGTATTAACTTTTAACATAAATATTCTGTTGCTTTTTTTTTCTGCCCCACAGAGCAGAATGGTATTGAAGAAACGCTTTCCGGCCGATTGCCTTGGAGAGGGACACCTATTTTTATGCATCATTTATCGATCATGCAGCACAAGCAATTATTTAGTACATTCTATTTTTTCATAAAATTTGCTGATGCCAAAGCGTTGTATTAAGGAAAAAAGTGAAGAAATAAAAAAACCTTTAATTATGAAATCTTACTCTGTGAGAATTTCATTTCTCTTGGGCTTCTTGCATTAGTACTCAAGTCTGAGAGCATTTTGTAAATTTTACAAGGTGCTTTATTTCCTTCAAATGATCTCATCCTTGCAGATTTCTGTTATTCTCCTTTTATTTGGGACACACAAACTGTCAAGTGGAAATCTCATGCAGTGCTGTTGTTATGATGCCACCCAGCACTGAAGAGACTGACAAGTGTTATTAGCAAGTATTCTGTACCAGTTTGTTAGGGGAAAAAAGCTGGGCCAAGCATTCTGGTGTAAGTCCGTGTAACAGACCTACCTTGAAATAAGCACATTTTCTCAGTTTCTCCTCCTGTAACACTCCTGTGTCACACTTGGAGCACTTCAGTATTTTTTTTTTTTGCCTTGAGGTCAGGCATTGCTGAAGGTTTGCAATGCTGCTGTCTCAAAATACAAATCATAAACCTTTCCTGTCTTTTACTTTCACCCCACCCTTCTTTTTGATAAAAGTGAAGCTGCTCTAAACCACTTCTTCCTTCCTAACAATGAGTGAAAATGTAGCATTTCCCTCACTGTCCTGTGTGAAGCCTCCTTTCATATAAGTGAGGGGTTAGTTTTGGTTCAAATTCAGATCATGAGAGATTGATCATGCTCTTTGATGTAGAAACTATGCAAGCATGTCTTTTCTTGCCATGGCTTCTGTACTGGGGAGGAGACAGAGGGAAAACATCTCTCCTTGCTCCAAGCAACGTGTGAGTAATTTCACAACAGTCAGTTAAAACAATGGGTCTGAGCCCCAGCCAAATGTTAATCAGATGGGTAGAGAAGGTAACAAGTCAGGAAGGAAAAAGTAATTAACAGAAGTTAAAGCCTATTCTGCATTTAGTTGTTTTTGTTGTTCTCTGATGGAGATGTAGAAGTTTGAAACTGAATGCATTCTAATTTAATTAAATGAACAGAGAGAAGCAATTTTACTGTAAGATTTAATTTTTTATGTACTGGAAACTAGAGGATTTAATTTAATTTTATTTTTATGTATAGGCACTTTTAGAAGTTAGGAACACAGCCAGATGCTACATTAAAATAGTTTCTTAATTCTTATTTGTCCATCAGCCTTCAGCTGAGAAGGCAGCTTTTATAATAAGAAATGAAGTATGTGATAGCTTCAGTGCATTTAATAGAATTCTTCTTCAGTGTGTCCTTGTGAAATTCTGAAAGAAATATGAAAACAATCAATAGAGCAGTAAGTACATTTTGAAAGACTGGAAAACCCCGTTGGACTTCCTCATGGAAAGAAAAAAAAACTTCAAACATACTGTGTCTGGGGACTGTCTGCTGGTACAGCATGTGTCAACTGAGTGTTGTTGCCAAAAATGGAGGAATGTGGTTAGAGCATGATTTAGGGTACAAGCTATGATACATGTTTTTTTCAGCTGTTTCTCAACAGGAGTAGTAGAACTGATAAGTTTGTGCTTGTCTTCTGAAACAAAATTCCTTCAGTGCTGTTTAATGCTGTCTGGAGAGATGTGCAGGGACAGACTGAGCAGAGTGGTGACCAAGATGCAAAAGGCACCATAACAGCTCCAGTTCATGTTTCTTCTACAGAACTTGAGTAGAAGGAGAAGTTGAGGGATATTTGGAATGACAAGGTTGATGGGGCTTTTTAGTGAATTTCCCTCCACAGAGGATTTAAATAACACCATCTTTTCAAATTTTTCTTTCAAGCCTCTAACAATTGTCTCAACAAAGTGTTAATAAAAACATACATAATTTCTGCTAGGTTACTTGTAGGTCAGGCCAGCGGTGTATGTTTGTCTGTTAATGAATAAATGTGTTCAAAGATGAACTCTGCATCATCCCAGAAACTCAACTTTTAACTCTAGATAGACACAAGAAGGAAATTCCCAGAGCTTTTCATATAATCACTTAAGTTGGAAAAGCCTTCTAGGATGATCAAGTCCAACCATTAACCCAGCACTGCCAAACCCACCACTAAACCATGTCCTTGAAATACCAGATCCCTATGTGGAGCTTTCCTGCCTTGGTGTCACCTGCAAACATACTGACGGTGCATTTGATTGCCTCACCCAGATCATTGATGAAGAATTAAACAGGACTGGCCCCAGTACTGAGCCCTGTGAAACACCAGTGACTGGACACCAACTGGATTTAACCCACCATCCAGCCAGTTCTTAACCCAGCAGACAGTGCACCTCTCCAAGCCATGAGCAGCCAGTTTCTCCAGGGCAGTGCTGTGGGACACAGTATCCAAAGGCTTTATCAAAGTACAGGTAGACACATTCACAGCCTTTCTCTCATCCATTAACCTGGTCACCTTGTCACAGAAGGAGGAGACCATGTTAGTCAAGCAGGACCTGCCTTTCCTGAACCAATGCTGGCTGATCCCCTGGGTGTCCTGTACGTGCTGTGTGATCACACTCAGCATGATCTGCTCCATGACCTTCCCTGGCACCAAGGTCAGGCTGTGGTTCCCCAGATCCTTCTTCCAGTCCTTGTACGTGGCTGTCACATTTACTGACCTACAGTCACCTGAGACTTCCCCACTTAGCTGGGACTGGTAAATGATGGGAAGTGGCTTGATGAGCACTTGCACCATCTCCCTCAGTGCCCTTGGGTGGATCCCATCCAGCCCCATAGACCTGGGCACGTCTGAGGGGCAGCAGATCATTGACCATTTCCATCTGCCCTGTTGGCCTTTCTCTGATTCTTACCCATAAACATTTAACTCCATCATCACCATCTTTAAACTCCAGACAATCAAAACACTCCCTAAGGCACAGAGCTACCCCAATGCCTCTCCTTGCCTTCTGAATCCCTTCTGAAGAGCTTTCAGCCATCCATTGCACCACTTTAGTTGTTCCAGTTATCCCATCATGTTGTAGTTTTCCTGCTAAGTTGGCTTCAAGGAAAGGATGCTTTATGAAATAATCCCACTCTCTTGTTCCTTAACTGAGAGGGTATCTAGGACAGATTGCCCGAGGTAGGGAGTGCTCTGATCAGATTTCCACAGTAAGAAGTCATTTTGCTGGAGGAGCTGTGGAGGGACTGCAGCTTGTGGCAGAAGATGGCCCCGATTAATGACTAAAGGCATTAAAATACTGTGAGAAGGAAAGGGAACACCAGGTGATACTTAGTCCTGATGCACCTGCAGTGCTGTGTCTCTTGAATTTTTGGCCTTGGTGTTGTGCCCAGTTCTGTGGCATAATTTGGTAGGTATAAAGATCAGTTCCAGGGGTTAATATGTTTATTTTCAGATTTGATGCAAGTTATCTGAAAATTTCTTTTAAAGTATATAATGAAGAATAGTGGCAGAGAGCACTGAGAGATTCATTTTCATGTATTAAAACTGCATGCAGCCTTTCACTTTGTTTTCCATACCTAGGGGATAAATCTTGATCTTTCTTGGTAACTGCAAAATAGGAAGAACAGATTCATAAGCTGAATTTGGAACTGCGGATGTTTGTACTTGTCCTTAAAATACATTTATTCAGTAAATTTATCAGCTGGACTGATGCCACATTTTTAAACAAAGAGTAGCAATTTTCTGCATTAATAGGAGCGTGGCTGGGTCACTGTGCCCTGCTGACTCTGCTGCTCCAGCCATAGGCTGTGGGCAGTGATCTTGACCTGGTTAATAGAGAGTGCCTGAAGACTGAGTGTTGGAAACACCAAGCAGCAGCTGGATTCTCAGCCCTGAGTGGGCTGCACTGGATGGGAGAGGAAACATTTGGTAAAAGAATGAATGGTGTGTCCCAAAAGTGGTATGGAAGCCAAGAGATGTCTATCTTTATGGAAACATGCACTCTCCCTGGAAGTGGGTGGCTTAAATTTCATTTGCCAAGAAGGACAAAAACATCCCAGTAAAGAATTGTAGAGATGTTGGATACACATTGCCTATTTCCAGATTAATATAAAATATTTGTTGTCAGATGACCTGTCTGCCTGTTTATTAAATCTCTCCGTCGAATCTGTTGGAGTGGAAGTCTGGGAGCACAGAGGAAATGACAGCCTGGGCTGTGTGCTTCCTAATCCCATGTTTGATTTCTGTAATAATAACAAAAGCAACACCGAGCTTTTAGAATCCCCTTTGGTTTGTTTGAGCATTGGTTGTGTGTAACATTGCAGCAGGTGGAAGAAAGGGAGATGAAACATCCAATATCCATGGTTTATTGCAACAGCAAGCTGAGACTCGGTCATCAAAAATTCAATTATCCTGACCCATAACACAATCTTGAAATCAGGTTTATGTGGTATAATTTCAAAGCAGGTTCAGTTTTTTTGTTTGAATTATAGAATCATTAAGGTTGGAAAAGACCTCTAAGATCATCGAATCCAATTGTTGGAGACAGACTATGATCATCTGGAAGTCATAGTTCCAAGTTTATGTTCCCTCAAATATTCAACCTTTGTTTGTTTGTTTTAAGCCTGGATATGTGCTCCTGACAGAGTGAACAATTCATTCCTATGCAGTCTAACTACTAATTTCATTTTTGTTTCAGTTAACTAGGAGATCAGTTATAAATTAATTTACTTATGAGAATTTCCCCTTCTCCTTGCGAATGGTGGAGCAAGTGTGTGTGTACTGGCTTTAGGTGGTAAAAGAGCAGCAGATCCATTGCTCAGCTCCAGTTTCCTGCTGTTCTTAGCAAGGATTTGACCCAGGCACACAATTTCTGTGCAACTCAGGATGGAGTTTGCTCTAGACCAGGATGGCAGCCCACTGGCACAGCATGTTTAAGGAGTTTGCATGGAGCCCATCTACAGTGTCCCTGGTTCTTCCAGCCAGTGCTATTGTGAGGCCTCTGCTTTGATAAGTGCTAAATTAATCTCCGCTTTTGCTATTTCAACAATTCTACATATTTGTTTGTAACTCTAGTTTTTCCGTTTTAATTATAATAACTTATTTTTTGTCTTTTCTGAGCCTGCCTTTTGGGGTTGTGGGGAAGGAGAAAAGGTGTTTTGGGCAGTAGCAGCTGAATTCTTTTCTCATATCTTCTGTAGGTTCTTTATTTCATAATGGTGTAGGCTGGGCTCAAAATTTGGCAAAGAAAGGATGATTTAAGTACATAAAATAAAATCTGGCAGGGCTAAAACTGCAATCCCCTAAGCAATCCCTTGGTTCACTGATGCCTGAAACTGGAGGCACCTTGTTTTGCCAAGTGTCTTCTTGATGAACTTGGAAGCTTTTCAGTTGTCTCCAGTTTGGCTCATGTAGCTGCCTGGTGTATTGTAATCTAAGCAGCTCCCGGCTAATCCCCTCTGGGATCAAGAAACCAGGTGATGAAGTGTTCTGGCCAAGGGCCTGATCTGATAGATGCTTTTAGAGAACCGTTTGTACAGGAGGAGGGCTGGGCTCCTTGCAAAACATGTCTGTGGGTTCAGAGAGCCATGGGAATGCCAGGCCACAGAGTTAAAAAATGAAATTCCATTCCCCACTTTATCAACAGCCACTTGGTGCTTGTTTGGGGTATTGCCAGTGTTGGGGAAGAGGGTTGGGTCTCCCTTGGTTCCTTGTAAGGAAATACAGAGTTGCCTGTTTGTAGAAGGTGACTCGGGTGGATGGAGGTTGCTGAGCTCTGGAGGAGGTCAGGCTTTCAGCAGCATCAGTGGATGATCCTTGGTGAGCCCCTCACCCAGCTGCCCATTCCTTTTGACCCCATTCTGAAGTGCTTTGTGCTGGTGCACAGCGCAGGGAACTGGGTGCCAACCAAAGGTTTCTGGGTTTCCCAAGGGAACACATCCCTGCTTTACAAGGCTACAAATCAACAGCCAGCACCGAGTGCAAAACTCCAGCCTGCCTCAGCCTTGCTTAGACTTGACCTGTTTATCTGAAAGAGTCATTTGAGGTGGGACTGTTCCTGCGTATGGAAAGCAGTTGCTTTGAATTGGCAGGGGAGCACCAGAACAGAGGTGAAATATTTCATATGGTTGTTAATGATTGGCATTAAATGGTGTCTGTTTTTATCAGGTGTACCGTGTTTGCAGCCAGCACCCAGGTGTGAGGATGATTTACTCAGTTCTTACATTGTTCGTGTGTGTTCCTAATGTGGTTTTGTTCTACCTCTTGCAGGCAGTCACTTTTTCCATCGTAACTCTCTGTCCCCTCGAAGCCTGGTCTACGAGAGCGAGTTCTCAACCATCGAGCCTGCCTTGGACATGTACGACGAGAACAAAACCTGAAAGGAATCCATGCTCCTACCTGGCCCTTTTTCCGTTTTTTTCATTTCTCATTCCTATTGTTGTGTACTCTTTCCATGGATCTCCTTTGTCTGAAGAAGAGCTGCTTTTTCCAGAACACGAACCCGTCTTCTCGATTGCACAGACGAAGACCAGCTGTGGTGGTTTCTGAGGTGGCATCTTTGAGCTGACAAAGAGTTGAGTGCAAGCAAGGTTGTCTGATGGAAGTTGCTGAGTAACAGCATGGGGAGCTGTGTCGGTCCAGCCGTGGCGATGCAGAAGAGGTTTTTATGGTGGTCCTAAGAGTTTGTGTAGTACTGCAAATGCATCTCTTACACAGGCGTCTGCTGTTTCCAATTGTTTAATTGTCCAGATAGTTGGGCAATGTCAGAAAGGGAACTGGTTGTAGAGGAGATGGCCAGTGACTGGTAAAAGCACTCGTGTATCTCGGTCAATCCATAACCTTACTGTGAAATAACCCCTTCTGAGAGGGACCTTTATAAGTGCATTGAGTTTCCTACAACCCACCTAACCCTGGACAATGGCGAGCCAGTCTGACATTCAAGCTGCAGAGAGGACCTGCATTTGCAGAAAGATTTTGAAGAACTTAATGTTTGTTTTTTTCTCCAATTTGATTGAAGCAGGAGAAAAATGGTGTGCACAGAATATACTTTTGGTCCTTCTGTGTGCTCAAGTCAAGTGAGTCTCTTCCTGTAGAGAGGACGTTCACAGAACCAGCATTTGATCTACCTGAAAACCATTAGACTTTTTGAAATATGCAGGAATCAAACTAGCTTTCTTTCTCACTTAACTTTTTTTTTGAGGGGGTGGGGGGTAAAAAATCCACCAAATTTTTCACTGAGGTTTTTTAAAAGCCAGCATGTTGGCATTACACAGAGAAGAAAAGAGGTAAGCTTCTTATCCCATTCTCCCATTGCGATCTGCAAGTTATTTAACAAACACATTCTCTGAGCTGTGCCCTTTCCCACTGACATCAATAACGAAATGCAGAAAGCAGGAGAAGAAAGAAAAGCAGCTACTGCTTTGACACGCTGCAGGAAAAATCAATTTTTACCAGCATGTGACAAAAGTGGTGGGGAAATGGATATTTTTTGCAAGTTTCTGAGAGAGCAGTGCAGAAATGGAGAGCAAGAAAAGAACTTCCGGAGCTCAGTCATCCACAGTGTTCCTCAAAAGAGCCGACGTAGAGGAGTGAGCGCTTCTTCTCCACCTTTTCCTACCAGACAATGCATAGCTGTTAATGAATGTTTGGATTTTTCTCCATTGCAGTCTGAGTTTCTGTAGGTGTAGAAATGCATTTGTGTCCTTGTAATGTTAAACAGTTTCACCCTCTGTATAGGAATCCTGAGAAATCAGTTAAGCCAAAAAGAAAGGTAAGACATACCCTGCTGTGCTATAATTCCACCTGCTTTTGCTACGAGCAGGGGAATTTCCCCTCCTTTATAATGTTTTTAATTGTATAGCAGTCTGCTTAACATATATCCTTTTCTGAAGTGTGGTTCAGCTGTGTCTTTAACATGGATGTTTAAGAGAAAAACCCAGCTCTGTAAAATGAGGAAATGATCCTCTTTGCTGAGCATGCTTTGACTTTTGTTGCTGTGCGTCAGCTTTATTTAATCTGATAATTCGAGAGTGGGTGGTGTGAAGGGTAGGGAGGTTTTTCTCATAATACCCACATTTATATTTACATTTACTGAATGCACTTTTATTGCCATTCAGCTCACTCTAGAAAAGCAATGAAACCCCAAACTTCTTAAGAGCACAATTTTGACACCCACTTTCTCCTACAAAGCAGAAGTGAAGGTCGCAGAAGGTGCCAGCAGTGGCTTGAGCAGCAGCGGGTCGTGGTCAGGATCCTTCCTCTGCTGGCAGATGTGCAAGAGAGGCAAGCCCAGGCAGAGCTCCCCAACCCAGCCTGGCTGAGCCGCGCTCAGGCCCGTCCAGGGCTGGAGGCGGCAGAAGGGGGGATTGAGCAACCCCTGTTTTCATGATTTCACCTGTGAGATCACGGCAGGCAGACACGTGGGAGCGGGCGCCTTCTGAACACAAATGCCCGAGAGGAACATCAGCCCCTCTCAAGGATGTTGTAGGGCTTGTTTTGATCCGTGGAGGACGGTCGGGTTACAGTAAACCCACAGACACCCGGGCATTCCTGGTTGAATACAAAAATGCCTGTGTGTCTCTGTGCATGGCACAGAGCTGCTCCAGCTGGGTTTTGGGTAGGACAGCCTCTTGTAGCACTGCACGGGGTGCTGGTGCTCCAAGCAAATCCTTTGTGTAGGGGCTGTCCCAGCCCGATGAGGGTTTTTGCCCCAAGACCACCCAAAATGTCACCAGGGCGCAGTTTCGGCACAAACCCAAAACTGGTGGTTTCTCCTCTCTGACTGAGCCCATTTGCACCAGCTGTGTGCCAGGGTATACAGAAAAGCGGGAAGAGGCATGGAAATTGCATTTAAAAACTAGAAAGCACAAAGCCCCCAAAGGCAAAATAGTAAATAATGTCATTTGTATTTTGTTAAAACTCCTTATTTCCAACCAAACATCTTGGTTTTAAGCAGGGGGAGGGCAGGTTTGCCTCTGTGGAGAACAAGGTCTGGCATAGTGATGTAAAACTGGGTTTGTGCTGTAGCATCTCGGATAAGGGAGCTGACATTTATAATTGACATCCTGGATTTAGAAAATCTTGCAACACTGGAAAAATTAAAAGCTTGTTCAAGCAATTGATCCCTACATGCTGTAGCAGGCGTTCTCCCACTTAGTCATAATTAGCATGGGGAGGAGGCACCACAGCAACATGGGTGATTTTTTCTGGGCTGTGCTGGTAAGTTTGAGGTTTTCCTTTTAATATTAATCAGTATATAAAAAAAGCTTGATGAGCATCGTTGTTCTTGTTCTACTGCAGTGGTGCTGTGTGTGGTTGAGTCATTTCAGAGAAGTAAAGCATACAGCAATCTACCAAGGACTGTAAGTGCCAGTAACTTGGAAAATAATTTTTAAGGTTAAAAAAAAAAAGTGCTTTTTAACACAAACATTCATTTTATGACTTTTACATATTAAAAAAAACTTTTATCTCCAAGTGTTTCCCTAAACTATTTAAACCCCAACACTTCACCTTCTCTTTGCTGGCCTCTTATTCTATGAAGGTTTTGCATGTTCCCATAAGACATTTGTAAAATCAAGGTTTGCTTGTGTTCTTAGAGGATAATTGCCAGTAAAAAACCCCAGACTGTAAGTGTGCTTTTTACCTATAATACAACATTAAATATTAAATTTGAAGCATGTTAAAATTTACCTAATTACCCTCACAATTGCTCCCTCCAGTGCACTCGTGTGTTGGGATCTGCACTATCCCTCTGCTCTAGGATGCTTGCCCTGCCACCCAAGGATGCCATAGGAATAACCATTCCTACATTAGCCAAAGAAAGACCAAAAATAGTTCAAGAAACATGTTTAGGACTGTGAGAGACTTTTACACATCTTCTGTTTTCTTTAAACACACTCATGTAAAATAGTGCAAAGGCTTGGGAGAGCCTAGAACTGTTTACCAGCTACTGGAAAGCAGAGGGGATTCTGCAGGAAGCATGGGTCACGCTGAGGCTCCAGGACTTGTTCAGTCCAATTTCGGTTTGAGATAATGCCACAGTCAGGTCATGAGCTGAGGGATGAAGGCACCAGGGTTGAGCTGAAGTTCAGGCAGCTCTGCAACCTGATTACTGGCGAGTGAGTTGACTGAATTCTTAAAAATATTTATTTTCCTTAGCTAGCTTGTTTTTCACAGCATAAAAAATAGCACAGCAGTTTCACAAGCTGAGGCACAGTGGGGTAAATGCAAGAGCCATGGGACTGCTGCCAGTCCTGCAGGGTGGGGAGAGAAGGGCAGGAGGGCTCAGTGCAGGGACCCCAGGAAACACCTTCAACTTCCCAAGTGAAGCTTTTGCTCCTTTTTCACCCCATGTTAACACGGCCATGCTTGACCTAATTTTTCAGCCTGAGTGGTGCAGAAGAGTGTGTGATGTGCCATGACAGCTTGCATATGTGTTGTTATATTTAAAGATATCTTCACTCTTTCCCTGCTAGACTTGCTGCACCACAGGGCACTGCTCAGGGCAGCCTGAGCTCTGACACACTCGATGGAAACTTCTGAGCAGGGGAGGGAGTGAGAAAGGGAAAGATGCTGCAATTAAACAGATTTGGGGGAAAGTGGGGGAAAGGTAGACTGTACATCTGTATGTTGTTGCTCATTTCTGCTTTGTTTCCAATGGTTTTGAAATAAAAGCTGTACTCACAACCCCTTCTTTGTGGGATGCAGTGACAGGAGTGGGACTCTGGATGGGATTTTGCTCCTGGGGCAGAGCCATGGTGCTCTGTAACCCCACAGTCAGTGATGTCCTGAGCTGTTGGTCAAAACCCTGATCTCACAGGGGCCTGCCAGGTTTACTTCTACTTGTGAAATGCTTTAGGGGGAATAAATGCGCTTGCATGAGTCTTTACAAAGCAGCACGAATCAACATCTCGTTATCCTTTCATTAGCCTACCCTTTAAAAGCCTGCAACATTTCCAAGCACTCTTAGTTCTCCCTGATTAATCTCTGCTATCCCCCCCCCATCAATTACTACCTGCTTCCCCGTCCTCTGGAAAGCCAGGCAAAGGTCCCCGTTGTGCAGGCACTGCCATCCACCTGTTCTCCAGCATCTTCTTCATCACTGTGCCATCACATCACTGTGCCATCACCATGCCAGCCAGCCTCTCAAAGGAGATTCATTGCTCCAAACCAGCACCATGGTCTGTGAGAGTACAAAGGTTCCTGGTGAGATGTTCTCAAACAAAGAAGGCTCTGTGGGCCCTGGGCTGTTGTGGGATGCTTGTTCTTTGGATCCCTGCATGGAGCATCCTTTCACTCCTCCACCCAGTAGTCTCATGGAGATGCCCACATGAACAGAGATGGATGTGGAGTTTGTGCAATAACATCTGAATATTTATTCTTTTTTATGGCAATAATGTCCAGGGTCTCTGGGCTTGGGGGCCCTGTGGTATAAAGTGTTGCCCAGAAATAGTCCCTTTTCTGAAGAGTTAATTACTAAGTATTAATATTCCTGCAAAGTAAGAAGTATATAGTGTTTTATTGAAGTTGAAGGTGTTGAGAGTGATTTCAATGCAAGGCTGAGATGTAACATGAGCTAGTGTCATACACCTGAGACTGGGGTTTCACAGCCCAAAAATCAGCTGGACATGCGTGTGAAGGCTCCCTCTCTTCTGCTGGGCTAGGTCTTTCTCCACTTGCATCCACAAGCCCCTCAGGAGCCAGGGGCTTTTTATTCTTTTGAATATTCTTTTACTCTGAGCTCAGCTGTGCATACTTGCTGTGCCATTTGCCTTTTTTTTTTTGCTGCTTTCCACATGCTCCAGGGCTCGTCTTAGCTTGGCTATGATTTGATCTTCAGCTGCCCGAACCCCTTGGGGGAACAAGAGCCATTAACTCCCCGCACAGCAGCTCTGCTGGGCTGTGCTGAGGCATGGATCACCAGATTTGTTCTGGATTCCCTGTGCCTGTGTCTGTAACATCCTCAGGCTGTCTTGGGCAGTAAGGGCTGTATCTGACTGTGGCCTTCCCACAGACCTGGGCGCCAGAAGGAGGGAGGATTGTACAGAAAACAACTCGGCAGCTCAGCAGCCCTCCCATGCTCCAGCACAGGGAAGTCTGGGCTTGAAAGTAAACTTGTTCTTCACTGCTGTAATGTCAGAAGGTTTAATAGAGTTTGGGGGCTGTTAAGGCAGACTCGTGCTGTACCAGCAGGGCAGTGTCCCAGCCTGTTGCTTTCTGCTTGCACTGGAAGGTGTTACGTGAACAAGGAGCCTTCTCAGTTGCCACCACATGAGCAGGCAGACTTTTCCCATCCTGTATGCCTAGTCTTAACTCCCAGCACTGATAAGATCTGTCACACTATTCCTATAAAGGGGAATAACCTTTTGGAGCAAACTGAATGATAGCATTGCTCTTCTGCTTGTCCCCTCAGCCCTGCTGCTGCTGCAGTTTGCAAGTAGATGTTAAATACTAAAAGCTTCTCTGTATGACCATGCCTGTCCAGGACCACTTGCTCAAGGCCATGGCTAACTATGCACTGAATCCACCAAAACAAGATCATTTTATCCCAGCAGAGAGGGGACACCCCAGCCTTTGGGCACAGGAGACAGCAGCAAATCAACAAAGAAAACCCCAATTTGTGTGTGAAAGGAAAAGTCTGTTTCAACTGGCTTGCTGCAAGGTGGGTCACACCGCTGTGACAGGTAACCTAAATGTGCCAGCAGCTACCAGGGATCTGGGGATGCTGTGGGGACACAGGCACAGCAGGTGAAGCAGTGCCCTCCCTACAGCCAGAGCTTTCCAGCCCTTGTGAAAGTGTAGCTTGCCAGCAGCAGAACTTGTTGACATGTTTTGATGTAAGTATAACACTGTATTGTAGTTAACGTGGTATATGCCGATATGTTCATAGTGTATACTGATTAGTTAGGGTTTGCTAATGTACTACATTTCAATAAAAAGCAATTTAAAAATATGGAGTTTGTGAGTTTGGTATCTCTGAGAAACAGCAGTAGGATCCTTTAGCATTTTGCCCCAGTGCTCAAACCCTTCCCACAGGACACCCAGCCTTCAGAAACCACTGTGCTGCTCCCAAACACAGCCATGCCATTGAGGTGAAGGCACAGCCCTGAAAGCTGAGCCAGCTAATAAATATTTGTATTACAATACTGTACAGAGGCTCCAGCTGGGATTAGGGCAGTGCACTAACACAGAAGATAGATCATCCCAGGGTTAAAGGATTTATGGTCTAAAAAAGCCATGGCATTCCCACCTTCCTGGGAGCTGGACAATAAACACAGAGATGGCAGATGTCAACATTTTCTGCTGTTGTAACACTTTCAGAGCTTGCTGGGATGCTCTCTGATGGTTTTTGAAACAAGAATAGCAGTTGACTAAATTACTGGGAAGCTACTCTGCAGCCAAGACATGGGAAGGAACTGTATCTCTTACTCTTCTGTTTGCTGCAAAGATCATCCCTGGACTTGATCACAAGCTTTGTGTGGGCTCCAGAGCTGCAAAGCATGCACCATTGGAATGGGCTACCCAGGGAGGTGGTGGAGTCCCTGGAAGTATTTAAAAGAAGACTGGATGTGGTACTTAGTGCCATGGTTTAATTGATGAGATGGTGTTAGGTAATAGGTTGGACTTGGTAATCTCAAAGGTCTTTTCCAACCTAGTTGATTCTGTGATTCTGTGACCAAATTGAACCAGCTGCCAGGAGCAGGATCCTGTGGCTCACCCACCCTGGTGAGGAATGGGCTGGCTCGTGAGGCTGGGATGTTGGTAGTACATGTTCTTCACAGCAAAAAGGGTAAATGAACTCCTCTCTGGCCAGAGGGAGGTGGAAGCACTGCCAGCCCAGGCAGGAGTGCTGTCCCCACTGGGCACGGTCCAGGGACCTATTGAGAACTGGAAGATACGGTGTCCTCAACATAAGAAGGACATGGAACTCTTGGAGCAAGTCCAGAGGAGGCCACAAAGTTGGTAAGAGAACTAGAGCACCTCCCCTACAAAGACAGGCTGAGATAGTTGTGGCTGTTCAGCCCAGAGACGAGAAGGTTGTGTGGAAATCTCACAGCACCTTCCAGTATCTGAAGGGGCTACAGGGAAGCCAGAGAGGGACTGTTCATCAGGAACTCCAGGGATAGGACAAGGAGTAATGGGTACAAATTGAAAGAGGGGAAATTTAGGTTAGATATTAGGAAGATGTTCTTTACTGCGAGGGTCGTGAGGCCCTGGCACAGGTTGCCCAGGGAGGCTGTGGATGCCCCATCCCTGGAAGTGTTCAAGGCCAGGTTGGATATGGACTGGAGAAATCTGGGATAATGGGAGGTATCCGTGGCTGTGGGAGGGGGGTTGTAACAAAATGACCTAAAAAGGTCCCTTCCAGCCCTTAACATTCAGTGATGCCATGACTGCAGAGGGGGCAGCAGTTTGGAGGAGGCTGTAGCATGTACAATGGGAAGGCATGTTTAAATAACCTTAGTTAACGGCAGCTCCAGTGAGTCCTGGAACACTGCACAGGAAGATTTTTCACTCACGCGTTGTTTTTTTTTTTTGCTATATCAACACACTATTCTCATTAAATTCAAAACTCGCCGGCAAAGATTTCCAGCGCAGGCAGAGGAGGGGTCGATGCAGAGGAGACGCCCCCGCCACGCCGCAGTGAGGGGGCCGGGCCGCCANGTGGGCGCGGGGCTGAGCCGGGGATGTCAGCGCCGGGCCCGGGGTGCTGCTGCCGGGGAGGGCAAATAACTAACGGGGTGCCTGGGATCGTCTGCTTCCCGTGTCGAAAATGGCTTCTCGCGTTGCCTTGAATTACTGAGGTGGTTTATTTGCGTATTTTGTGTATGTGTGTGTGTGCTTTTTCGAGATATAGAGGGTGGCAATAAGACGTGGCTTGTGATTAGTTGCTGTGTGGAAGTTGTGCTGTGCATGGGCCGGGGGTGAAGCTGGGTGGGTGCAGCCCAATGGAAAGTACCCGTGTGTGTGGGACAGCCCGTGTTTGTGACAGAAACTGTTAAAATTACATGAATGTCACCAAGCCACAGTCTTAACAACGACAACAACAAAACCCCTCACTTTTAAAACACCTCGCTTATGTGCAAAATGCTTACACAGTTATGTGAATAACAAAAAATGTGCATTTTGCGCTTGTGAATTACCACCAGTGCCTTGTATTAGCCCAATTAACCAAACTTGGTAATTACAGAAATGATACAGCTGATAAACACCCGCAGCATTTCATCTTTCCACAGTGTTCAAATTTGTTTTGAATTGCTCTGTTTGATGTAACATAACTTTAGCAGTTTTGCATGTAGGCCTGTACTTGTATTCTACAATTTCCCAGGTTTTTACAAGAAGAAATAACACCTGGTGCTATTCTGGAAACATTTAAACTGATGTTTGAATGAATGGTTGAAGCTTTGAGCCAGTTTACTTTGGGGGTTATTTTAGCTCAGTGAGAGTCTCTTCAGAGCTCCCGTGGGTTAAAAGCCATGTGTCCTCCTTTAGGAACTGTGCAGTGACATCTCGGAATTAGAGTGGGATATTTAGCCAAGCTGAGTAAAGGAAAGGTGTTTAAGTTGCTGTCAGACTCAAGTTCTTAAATGTTCTGTTATTGGTCTGCGTGTCAATGATTGACATGTTCAGTATTGTCATAAGAAGGATTCAGAATGACCTTTTAATCCGTATCCTGCCTAAAACTGTACACAAGAAACCTGGAGCCCAAGCTGAGATCCTGCTGTGCTGGATGCATGTGTTTGTTTTAGGCATTGCCAGATGAGCTTCCTGTGGATGGTGTTTCTCTGCAAGTGGTATATTCCTAATCTGTTAATTGTTTCATGGATAGGCAAGGGAGATAAGGGGAAGAAGTGGCATGTTTCATGATAAGGAATGAGATATGGCTGAGTAGGGTTTGCTCAGGCTTACCCAAACCATCAGAGCTGGGAATTGAGACTGGGCCTGCCAGAGGCAGAGGACTAACCACCTCCCTCTCCAAGCTCTTGTGTTAGAAAACTTTTAATCATGAGTGTGTTGCAAAATTAATTTGCATTGAAGATGCTTGTAGTATGTTACCTAGAATAACAAAGCAAAGCATTATCTTAGATATTTATCTAGTAAGTAGACTTAATTGAAATAAGTGGATTTGCTTTACAAACTCCAGTGACCATCAGCATTTACTCTGTAAGTGCCTCCTTTTTTAATATCATGCAAAAAATATTTTAAATTCTGTATTACTTAATTTTGAGTTGTTGACACCTTTGTTTAATCAAAGTACTTCCAGAAACATCGCTTAAATCTGTGAGCACCAGTTTTTCTAGATCTACTTGATTCTATTTTGGATGAGTTATCTTACTTACTGTTGGCATAGGTGATGCAGAAAGATACAGCATTGGAAACTCTCAGGTCTTTTAGTTTGATAGGCTTAACAATCACTATTAGCAACAGAAACCGACACAGGAAAATATATTTCACTTTCATTAGACAACTATCCTAGGAAAGCAGGGGATTATAATGAGGTTTAGTAGGGTTTTAATTGCCATCTAAACTTTTTCCATTACCAGTGGGACAGGCTGCAGTTGGTTTGTAGGTAATTTACCTGCAGTGACTGGATGTCTGTCTTCATTTTCTCAACCAAGTGCCACAGCTCTTCCATCACAGCTGCAGACTCTGAACATCAGTGTTTTTCCACAGTGATAAGCCTGTATTTTTACTTAACCAAATTCTTCCTTTTGGTATTGGATTGCTTTAATTTCTCTCTCTTTGCATTCTAGGCCTTCTTGTGGGAACACTAGACGTGGTTTTGGATTCCAGTGCCAGAGTTGCCCCGTACCGTATTCTGCACCAGACTCAGGACTCTCAAGTGTACTGGGCAGTGGCCTGTGGTATGTGCTGATGTGACACTTCTTGGGGACTGTATCTGAGTTCCTCTCTTGTGTTTTTGGTTCAGATGATCAGATACCCCACACAGGAATATCCTGTGACTGCTTAGGAAACTTTCTGGATGGGGTAGTGGAAGATGCCAGAAGTGACAAAACTTCTCAGTGTTCTTTAAACTGTAGCTGAGGAACTTAAGGCTCTGCAAAAGGTTCTGTTTCTGCAGATGTTAGGAATTTTCTGTCTTCCAAGATGTACCTGTTTTGCAATGTCATAGTGAGATTGTTCAGAGGATAAGACCATGATGACAAGATTGCTGTGGGATGATCAGTGTTGTGCCAAACCTGCTTACCAGGAGCATGGCACAAGGTGAGAACATGTAATGTTGTTCAAGGTGCCAGAGAATGTTTGGGGAATCTCTTTACTCTCTTGATCCAATTTTTTTTCTGTATTTCTGGCCTGTAAAATATATTAGAATAATATTTTTTTTAGAATCAAGGATCCCTGGCCTCCTTTACTTGAAAAACATAACTGCTGTATTAGACTATCATAGTGCAACCTTCTAATATCTGGTGGCAAACTTGGATTAAGGCTTTTGGTCCTAATGCTTGCTAGAGAGAAAGTATCTTCAGATGTATTTGTTAGACCTACTTTGTTTATAATAAAAATCTTCACTTCTCACTTTGTGGTTGAGATGTAAAATCTGCTCATGAAGGAATCATTTGCCCACAGATGTTGATGTCTTGTTTTTCCTGTTCCCACCTTCTCACCAGGCAACCAACACAATACTCACCCTTGCAGAACTACACAAATTCTGTACATGTGAGGTTTAGAATTTGTTTCACAGAAGCTCAGTTTCCCTCTTGAGAAGTGTGGAGGCAGAGAGTAAGAAAGAGAGAAAACAAAATGGCAGGCCAAAAACTGTGTAGAAAAAAAGCAGAGTATTTCAGTGCAGATCTGTAATTTTATAGTATCTCAATACTGAATGAGTGTGTTATTCTTGTACAATTTCAGGAGTGTTTTAGTTGATACCCTGTCTCAGTTACTTTTAAGCCATGCAGCCTGGGAGAGTAAGATGGGCTGAGTAACACCCAAATGCTTGTAGTAAATATATTGTCATCATCCGAAGTATTTTTTATGGTATCTGGTTCTCATTTTGCTCTCAAAATAGGAGTACTGGCATTCACTTAAAGTTATAAATCTATATGGCTCTCTAGTTGAAAAATGCAAATATTTACAATTTATTGTGTGTAAATACTAGTGGGCAGCAGTCTGGTCACACATGCAGCTTCAGCCTTTGTTCCTATAACCCTCTTTGTAGAAATTGCAGACCTTTCCTCCTTCATGCATGTCATTCTAATGTTCACATAAAGATGTCATTTATTGAGGCCAGGCTTATTTTAGCAATTTCTGTGCTGTCACTTGGTGAGAGATGCAGCTCATGAAACAAAACAAGACACAGACTGTTACCCTGCTGTTGTTGCTGAACCTGTGGGTTTTTTACACAAACAAAACATCCTATAATTGATAATTCTGTGCCCTTAAAATAAACCACTTTGTATTACTCAAAATCAGTTTTGCTTTAGAAATGTTGTCAGGTGCTGGGATAGATGTCAAATAAACTTACACACAGAGGCAAGAGAAGGAACATGTGTTGTCCAATCCATTGGGCCATACAGACAACCCCAAATTCATAGCCCTGTGGAAGGAGGGCTATGCCAACAATATGGTGATAGCTGTGATTAGAGAGGAAGAAATCTTTTAGTAAACACCAATCTTTGAAATAATTAACACCAACTAAGGCAGCTTTCTGTAGAGAAGTTCTTGAAAGCTGTTACCAATTGAAACTTATCCTTTGTGAACTGTTGCAGATTGTATAGTTAAAGACAACTGATATAAAGTTTGCTGAGAAGTTTTTATTTAAGCAGAGAACTCTCTGACATAAATATTTTGGTTGCTTTTTGATCTAGAATTGTATGCTCTCTGCTGACCATTGCCTCTGGAAAATGGAACCTCTTTGTAGGTGTAAAAAGTTCAGTTGTTCTGAAATTTCAGGGTTCTTCAGATAGTTCATTATTTTTGTTCTAGAATACCAGGAATTAAAAGAGTGGTTCTTGACTGGCACACAAGAATGTTTTTTTTGTGGGGGGAAAAAAAGCTATGTTTGGTGTGCTGTGGCAAACAGGATGTGTTGGTCATGTGCTGATTATCCTTGATGGCAGTGGAGACATTTTGTTGGAAACATAATGTCTGTGTACGTAAAATATCCTTGACATGTACACAGTTGGTGTGTTTGATTTGTTCTGAGTACTGTTCAGTAATTATTAGTTTCCTGCTGTGAACTGGAGGGAAAAAAAACCTTGTTCTAATTTTTTTTCTTTGCTTTTCCCTCATTTTCAAATAGGATCATCTCGTAAAGAGATCACAAAGCATTGGGAATGGCTGGAGAATAACTTACTGCAGACTCTGTCCATCTTTGACAATGAAGAAGATATCACCACCTTTGTCAAGGGCAAGATACATGTAAGTGACATGTTTCCCTGAAGGACTTCAGATCCTGAGAAAGACTGGGGAGATGGGTTTTAGAACTTTTTATCCTTTTCAGTCATACATAGGAATGAAATTGTCATGGAATGCACACAGCATTGTCAACATCAGGTCACAATCAGAACACTGGACAAATGTATTTGGAGGGAAAGGTTGTGAGCAGTAGGTTAGAAGCCTGCTTAGGATGCTCCTACTAATCAAAACAGAACACCTCTTTAAAATCCTTGCCAGTTAGGGTTTGTCTTGGGTGTAGGGAGAATGTCTGATGAGGGTTCATCTAGAAAAAAATGCAGGAGGGAGAATTCTAGTTTGCAAGCACATGTACTTGCCCTGCCACACTGGTCTGAAAAGCATCTGGGTTGTAAAAGGAGCTGCACCCCAACTTCCACTGTCTTCCGAGTCACACAGGTGTCTGCTTGTTGTGTAGTTAACACACTTGAGATTCCCAGCCCCACAAATCCTCAAGAGTAAAAACTTGTAAATACAGTTCTTTATTGAAAAGCAGAAATTTCAGCCTTTTTCAGTTCTCCGGTCAGACTCTTTGTATTTTCTGTGTCTGTGCGTGAGAGAAAGTGTAGTCATTTGTTTTTCCTTCTGGCCAGTCGGGATCTCACACACTGCAGAGCTCTGCCCTTCCTGGCAGGTGGTCTTCTTCCCATTGAAGGTGCATGTGTGCAAGTGAAAAGAGACTTCAGTTCTCCTGCAGGGTGTTCCAAGTGTTCCCAGGCCAGCCATGAGGAACTCAGTCAAACCTTAAACATGAGAGCTCGTGGCATGTGCTCAGGAGTAGATCCCAGATTCCCACATTATCTGACTGCCCTTTCTGCATGTCTTGGCTGTTTCCCTGATGTGACAGGAAGACTGAAAGTGCTGTGCTGTGTTTTTTCTTTGTGTCTTCTGGATTGCTGCTGTGACCTTTTGCTGTACATTACATCTGTCAGCAGACCAGATTCCCTTCCATTTCTTCTTTCTTTCCTCCCATGTCCTTCCAGGGCATTATTGCTGAAGAGAACAAGAATGAGCAGCCCCAGAGTGAAGAGGATCCAGGTAAATTCAAAGAGGCTGAACTGAAGATGCGGAAGCAGTTTGGGATGCCTGAGGTGGAAAAGTTGGTCAATTATTATTCCTGCAGCTATTGGAAGGGACGTGTACCCAGGCAGGGTTGGCTGTACCTCACTGTCAATCACCTCTGTTTCTACTCTTTCCTACTGGGCAAAGAGGGTGAGTTATGAGCCTGCAAGTTGTTTTTCTGCAGTTTACCATGATATTTTTGATGCAGTTGGTCTTTGGTGTGAACTCCTTTTTAGGCTGATAGTTTTTTTTCCTTTTAGGAATCCTTGACCCATAGATTAGTTTGCTCTCACAGATGCTTCAGTACTCTTTAGACTAAATGCTTGAGTCATTTTTCAAAACATTTCTCCAATTGTGCTCAAGTTTTACTCCGTTTTTACTCAAATTGGATCACTTTTTAGAAGTTTTATTCAGACTGGATTAGAGAACCAAGCAATATTTTTACTTTGGTGAGTTTTGTCTGGAACAACTGCCAGGACCCAGTATTTACAAAGCTTTTGCTCCTCAGTCCAAAGCTAATTTGCTGAAAAGAATGAATGAAAACTTCAGTAATTGTAGTTGAAAAAAATTATTGGATGGGAGATAGTCCTTTTGGAACTGTGTTATTTCTAGTCTGGTTAATCCCAAAGATAATTTCCAAGTATTTTTGGAGAACCTGGTAAAAGTATGAAGAAAAGAATTGTCCATGTGTAAGAGGGGGAAAAATGTTGCTACGCTGAGCGCCTGCTGGCTGCTTGACTTTCATTTCTGTTTGATTGCTGTTTTGCCTTAGATTGTACTAACAGTATTTTTAATTTTTTTTCCCAGTAACCCTGGTGATCCAGTGGGTAGATGTAACCCAGCTAGAAAAAAATGCTACACTGCTGTTCCCTGAGTGCATTAAAGTAAGCACGAGGGACAGTGAACTTTACTTTTCCATGTTTCTCAACATCAATGAGACATTCAAGCTGATGGAGCAGTTGGCCAACATTGCTATGCGGCAGCTGTTGGATAACGAGAGCTTCCTGCAGGACAAGTCTCTCCCAAAGCCCAGGAAGCCCCTTAAGAACATCTCTGCATTAAAAAGGTATGTTTCCAGCAGTGAGAAAAGAAGACAGATAATAGGGGACTGTAATAATAAATTTGCATTACTTTGTAGCTCCCGGGTGCCACTGGGGTTTCCTCACTCTAGGGGCTGCATCACTGATTTCAGTCATTAGCCCTCTGCCTACTCTCTTTTTTTCCCCATCCCAAATTGGAGTCGAATTTGCACGCAACCCTGTGGCTTTCTCATGCATGACTAGGCACTGTTAGAAGGAACTTTCAACTAGAAACTGCTGAAAATCCTATGTAAAAAAAGTGAAAGAAGAAAATTACACCAACCCCTTTGTCTGAAGTTGAAGATTCGTAAAAAGGAGCATAGATTTGTATTTTAATAAATTCTCCTACTAGGGACTGTTCCCTGTAGTTTCAGAATGTGATGTAACTTCTAAGTTTTGTGGGTGCACTTGCATATTTTATCTTGCATTGCAGAACATACCTTGTCAGTGAGGCATGTCTGAAGGCTGAAAGAGGAGTCAGATAAGGGATGGCATCTCAGAGAAAGGAATACTAAAATACACAGCACAGTCTGAAGGTTGTGATTGGAATGAACACTTAACATTAGTGTTTGAGAGGGCTTTTAAAGTGAGGAAAAAAAACCTGTGGGTACTACGCTTTACTTTTCCCCAGAGACCTGGATGCTCGAGCCAAAAACGAGTGCTACCGTGCCACCTTCCGGTTGCCCAAGGATGAATGCCTGGATGGACACACAGACTGTACCTTGTGGACACCATTCAACAAGACGCATATTCCTGGCCAGATGTTTGTTTCCAATAATTACATCTGTTTTGCCAGCAGGGCAGAGGAAGCCTGTCATCTCATCATTCCTCTCAGGGAGGTGGGGATTTCTTAGCTGTATATTAAGACTACAGGCCTCTCTTGTCTTTTGTGTGCTTCTGTCTTTTGTGCTGTGCTTTATAGATAATGGAGAACCTGTTAGATCCAGATGACCCTTGTCTTTGTATTCTAGGTGACAATAGTTGAGAAAGCAGATAGTTCCAGCGTCTTGCCCAGCCCTCTGTCCATCAGCACTAAAAGTAAAATGACCTTCTTCTTTGCCAATCTGAAAGACCGAGATTTCTTGGTGCAGAGGATCTCTGACTTCCTGCAGAGAACACCATCCAAGAAACCATGTGGCATTGACAGGGAATGGAAGTGGAATTTGGCTGATCCAAGCTGCGAGGTACTAAGGGAATAGCTGGGTGGAATATTTGCCAACTTTTCAGAGCAATGCTCCTTACAGTGTGTTAGCAGTGCTTGTTACCAGCCAGTGCTGTGTCTCTCTTGGGCCATTAGCAGAGAAGGGAGGCAGCCTGTGCTCAGACACTTTCTGTTCTGTTGTTCAGGAGGTTCCAGAGCTGCCTTCCAGCAGCCCACTGGCCGTGAGCCCCATGTCTGCTCTCAGCCATCGACCCGTCAACTTCTGCACCGGGGAGGTGCCAACAGCCTCACAGGGACTACTCAAACTGTTCAGAAGAAATTCTGAGGAGCTCTCTGGACCCAAAGGGGTAAGTGATACTTTAACTTAAAACAGTTAAATGGTTTACAGTAGGCTGCAGATTTCCTGGCCTGCTCTAAGAGTGAAAGTGAATTTTATCCCCATTGAGTCCTGCAGTACCTCTGCTGTGTCTGTCACATCTGCACAGATGGAACCTGATCATCAACTTACTCTGTCAGTACTGGCGCACCTGAGATAGTTGACTAGAAATTGAGAAATTAATGTTACCAGTGTTCAGAGGTTAGTGTTACCAGTGTAGTGGATGTGAATTCATGGCAGTGAAGAACTACTTCTCTTCAGATCAAGACATTAGGGAACTGCTTGTTAGTTAATCATCCTAGTTCAGGGTTCTGCTTGCATTTATGTGGAGATTTGCAAGGTGTAGTGCCATTCACAGCCCATGTTAGCATGACTTTAGCAAAGACTTTAAGCAAGGTCAGAACCAATTCAGAACGGTAATTAGCATATATACCCTTTTCTTCAGCAGAAAAAAGAGAGGCTTTAGATGTCAGAATGCATTTCTTGTGTGAAATGCAGGCCTGAGTATACCCAGAAATCACCTTTCCTACAAATATAAAAAGGCATTAATCTCCTAAAATAGACATATTTGTTCCTACGAAGGCAAAGGAGAAGATGAAGGAAGAGTCTTGGAACATTCATTTCTTTGAATATGGTCGAGGGATGTGTATGTACCGCACTGCCAAGACCAGGGAGCTGGTGCAGAAAGGAATCCCAGAGAATCTTCGTGGAGAGCTGTGGCTCCTTTTCTCAGGTAGGATGTTGTGCTGGATATTTTGAGAGCTGACAGGAATAAGCTTTCTGCACATCTTAAAGGAAAAGGTATAAATCTTAGCTCATTTCAGAAGAAATTAGTGACAGGTTAACTCTATCTGAATGATACTTCATGGTGGGTTTTTTTGCCAAAAATGCAGTGATCGTATTCCTTGGATGACTTTCTTTATGAGCCTAGTAGCTGTTTGCTTTGTCTGTGTCAGTGTTGGGACCTCGACTTGAGTTAATAATGAGTTTGTTGCTATACTTTCACACCTATTTGTAGCTGATGAGTTCATGCAGTGCTTCTTGGCTCACTCATCTCTGAAACTGCGGCCATAAAATCTGTATTTCAAAGCTCCAGAGGTAAAGCAATATTTGTTTGTTATTTCAGGAGCTTGGAATGAGATGGTGACTCACCCTGGTTACTATGCAGATCTTGTGGAAAAGTCAATGGGAAAATACAATCTTGCTACAGAGGAAATTGAGCGAGACCTGCACCGCTCTATGCCAGAACATCCTGCCTTCCAGAATGAGCTGGGAATTGCTGCCCTCCGGAGAGTCTTAACAGCTTATGCATTCAGAAATCCAACAATTGGGTACTGTCAGGTAAGAAAGAAGTCTTAGTCCTACACAATGACCGGGATTGACTTGGACTTTTTCCGTAGTTTTTGTATTCAGTTTCAAGTTTTTCCTTAATGCTGTCTGTGTGGTGGTAGGAGAATAGAAAAGAAGTGGTTATGTTGCAACATCTCTAAAATATCTTTTGAATACATCATTTAAATAGACTTCTCACATTGCTGTTAGATATAATGTCAGAGGTTTTTTTGCCAGTTTTCCTGCCAGAGCTTTCCACACTTTAGCAAAAACATCTTCTGGTTTCATTAAAAAGAGCAAGTAAATCAAGTAAGTGATGTTGCTCTTGGGCAGCACATTGAAAATAAAGCCAGTTGCTGGTTTGTGAAACAACTTGATGGAAATTCAGGGTCATTTTGTATGTTGCTGTGGTATTAGAGGTTCTTTTTATGTTGTTGTGTTATGGCTATATTGTTACCAATACTTTTTGGTTACCAATTGTTACCAAGCTTTTTGTGAAAACATTGAAAATAATTCTTAGTCACGGTCTACTGGAAGTGCTTGACAAAAGGTCATCATATTGTTTGCTGCCTCACAAACAGAGGAACTGAAAACAGGAAGGTAAAATGGTTGAAGGTCGTCCATTGACTCAGATACCAATAACAGCTGGGAATAGATGTGATTCAGTGGCAGTTCATGTATTCATGGTTTTAAAGTTAAGCTGGTCTATAATGGCAGAGCTTTCATGAAGACCTTCATGTTTTTCTTCTGCACCTGTGTATTTGGCTGTGCTGGCTCACAGGCCATGAACATTGTTACATCAGTGCTGCTGCTCTACTGCAATGAGGAAGAGGCTTTTTGGCTCCTGGTGGCTCTCTGTGAGAGGATGTTGCCAGATTACTACAACACAAGAGTAGTGGGTGAGTCTTTGTCAAACTCGTGCTGGAGCCTGGTTTTCCAGCTACAGTCGCATCAACATCCCCCAGGAGCATTTTGTTGTTCAGAATTTATTAAATGTGATGCGTTTTAAAGATGCTGAAGCACAACCCTGTTCCATTTAGAGTTGCAGATGTGTGATGGAGACACAGGAAGAGGCACTCCAGGCTGCCAAGTAGTAACAAGGAAGATGAAGTAATTAAAAATTGGTAGCAGGAGGGACCATTAGCAGTAAGGAAGCATATCTAGAAGAGAATTATTGAGTTTTGTTTTTACCCATCTAAGTGATGTATTAAATCTTTGGAATAGGCTCCCAGGAAAGGTTAGTGAAAGCACTGTTTCATGGACTTTTATTGTTGGTCTGTATCAAAAAGTATACTTTGGTGTAAATACCATAATATCAGTAATCCTCCACCCCTCCATTTAGGGAAAATGCATCAGTCAATGAGAGGTTCTGTGTCTGCATGCTCTGCAATGTAGGAGTAGTGTCCATCTAAATATGTTGTTTTTATTGAGAACAGGGGGAAAAAATTTAAATAAGTGTCTTAATTTCAGTTCTGATGTTCAGAGGCTTATATGAAATTAAGTGAACTCACACTGTTTTATTTAATAATTGGTTAGCTTGGGTATAGTACCACCAGTTTGAGTTCTGCCATTGTTTTTTTGTCTGTTTCAGGTGCATTGGTGGACCAAGGCATCTTTGAAGAACTTACACGAGAGTATCTTCCACAGCTGTCGGAAAAGATGCAGGACCTGGGAGTGATTTCCACCATATCCCTTTCCTGGTTTCTCACTCTCTTCCTCAGTGTCATGCCCTTTGAGAGTGCTGTGGTCATTGTCGACTGCTTTTTCTATGAGGGAATCAAGTTTATCCTGCAGGTGTCATTGGCCATACTTGATGCCAACATGGAGAAGTTGTTACAGTGCTGTGATGAAGGTGAAGCCATGACTATTTTGGGCAGGTACCATTCAATGTTCTTATTTATAACTTAGTAGTAATGGTGCCCTTTGAGTCATCATCTCTTTCCACCTAGTTCCATTACATAGCAGGTCACAGATAACACTCTAGGATGAAACTTGAGCTCCAGAGAGGTTTGCTATTCTTTCTACAACAGCTGAAATTAATTGTTAGTTCACCTATGGAGCAATCCCATATTTATGGAGTTGTTTGTTTTGCAGCATAATAAATTTCTGTATCTCAGTTTGAATTTGAACCCTTAAAGGTTGTTTATTTGAAATTCACATAATAGTTCTGCTCTACTATTAAGCACAGATGCTGGCAGGAATCATCTTCTAGAAACACAAAACTTTATCAAGCAGATATCCCTCAGTTCTAGTAAATGTAAGATTTTCTTATGTGAAATGGGAATCTTTGCTATGTGTAGCAAGATACTCAGCTTATGACTAGAAGCCCAGTTTAAAAAGAGTAGATATCCCAAAACTAGGGTGAAAATCAACTTTACTTCAGATATATTGACAGCACCTTTGCAGGTTAGCTGAGAAAAATGACATTTTCCTTCACGTTTAGATTAATGATACAAAGAAGTCGGGAGTAACGTGTTTAGGATATTACTTCTTTTTCGAGACACTAATCCTAGGGTCTTGCATCTGTTCTCTTTTTTTCCCCACAGATACTTGGACAACGTAGTTAACAGACAGAGTGTCTCTCCCCCCATTCCCCACCTGCACGCCTTACTGACCAGTGGAGATGACCCACCACTGGAAATTGACATCTTTGAACTCATCAAAACATCCTATGAGGTGAGGTTCTGGCTTAGACTTTGCCCAAGAGATTTTTCTGTACAAACATCCAGTCCTATACTTTGTGCAGCCAGAATCTGAGCAGTGTTCATAGCTTGAGGTGCCTAAGGAGTGCAGGCTGAAGCCATCATTCCACCTGCTTGGTACGAGTAGAATTGGACACTGTTGGCTGTTGTGGATTACAAAGAGTTTTGCTGACACCAGTGGGGACTAAAATGAAGACTGCAAATAAGTAAAAAGTTACACCCTATGGTTTTCTCCCTGCTTTGCTAAAACAAGTCTCTATTCTGACTTGTATTTGAGGATTGTCAGTGCTAGGGAGTTAAGGAGGGAAATGCAGGGTAAAAATTGTGAGGTAGACTGCAGAAACATGGAAGCATCCAGGTTCACATGCATAGGAATCCTGTTCTGTGATCCACGTTATAGTAATAGGAACGTGACCCCAGAATGGTGCCAATGCTTTTGAAATACCTCTGCAGTGGTGGAGAACCTCATATTCATACTGAAAACAACCTAATAAGAAATTTTATTCTGATGGGTGAGAGAACCAGTGTTTGACAGTTCTCATCTGCTACACTTTGCTACATGTGGTATCATTTTCCTTTTTATCTCCTGTTTTTCATCCCATCCCCTTCCAGCTGTTTACAGTCAGACAGCTGTCATTTTACTGCGTATTTTGTGTGCTGCTTCAAATCTCCCATCTCTGTTCCTGGTTTCTTTTTATAAAAGTGTCACTAAATTTATATTCCTTGTCTGACCTAGTCAGTAGAAAAGCCTCTTGACTTTGGCGTTTCCGCTGAATCTCACGGGGCTCCTAGAAAAAAAAAAAGGCTGGAAGGAATGACAACCTGTCTATTCTCTTATCTCTGCCACAGTACAGGACCTGTATTTCATTCCTGACAGGTCCTTTTTCAGCTGTTCTGTAGAAACCTTTGATGTTGGTTTTCTCATGAATTTTGAATTACTTCTCTTGCAAGACAAGGGTGAATAGGGAATAGAGCTCAATTTTTTTCTCATCTTGCTGCTGGTAAAAGGCTTCTAGTGGGTTTAGATCATCTCTGAGGGAATAGTACACTTGTTAGAGAACATGTAACTGAAGATGGGTTGTTCTTTCTTTAGAAGATGATGTTGACCTGGTCTGCTTCCTTTCTTGTAGAAATTTAGCAACCTGAAGGCAGATGACATTGAACAAATGCGTTTTAAACAAAGGCTGAAGGTGATCCAGTCTCTGGAGGACACAGCCAAGAAGAGTGTGGTATGTTACTCCCAGATTGAATGAGCTACCAAATGGCACATTCATGGGATGTGTTTCTCTGTGAGCATCAAGAAACTTTGAGCTGGAGCTGTAGCATGGAGGGAGATAAACACTTGTAGACCTTGTCATAGTCTCCACTGCCTGGTGTTGTCTGTGTTACTGCTTGCCTGGAATCACTGATAAAAGCTTGATAGCAGATAATTATTTCACTGCCATTTAGAGAGTATGCTAGTGCATTAAGGAATTTTACAGAAGGAATCATGTCCGAAGGGGAGTATCTGTATCTATTGCTACTATCTCCCATGTCCTAGTGGAGAACCTCATCCAGGTGTTTATTTCACTATTGTTTTTCAATGCATCTGAGTCAAGCACCTGAAGATAAAAACAAGAGGGAGAGGCAACAGAGTCTGCTCAGTCGGGTCTGCACAAAGAGGAAATAAGCACAGTAATATTTTTTCTAACTACTTGAAACATCAGCAGTTTCTTGACTGCGGACTGTCTTCCTGACCTGTTTCCAGGGATATTAAAATGGTTATGTTTTCCTTCCTGTCCTATGTCATATCTCCTTGTACTTGTTTTCTTCTCTTCTATATTGCACAGATTTTTCAGTGAGTTGTATTTCACTTTTCTACCTTCAAAATGAATTGCTCGATCTGTTTTATCCCTAACTACAGGTCCGAGCTGTGTCTGGTGACATTGGTTTCTCTATTGAAGAACTAGAAGAGCTCTATGTAGTGTTCAAGGTAAGAAGCAAGAGTGAAGAAGAATATTCTGACACGGAGAGTACAAATAGCAAACTGAATTGAAAGGGAAGCAGTGACATTGCTTTAACTCTTAATGTAATCTATGAGAAAAGATGTGGCATTCTGTTACAAGTGGTGCCAGTAGGATTGGCCTTGTTACTGAGTGATTATTTTTAATTTTTTTCCCCAAAGATGGCCAAAACAGATTCACAGTATTTGAATGATACTTGGTCAGGAAGAGACTGTGCAGTCAATGGAAAAGTGTCACATAGCACGTAGAACAGGGAGCTAGGATTGACTATACCTCAATTTTTATTCTCAAGTCTTCTATTTACTTGGTCTGTAATTGTGACAAGATTACTTAGGGCTTTGCCTCCATCTGTCAGTGTGTATATTTTTAGAAGAGTGATATTACCCAACGGCATTTACCAAAGTCACTGCAAACTCAGTTGCAGTGTATTAGACACTCAAAAGGGCCTGCATGTTTCCTTTGCAATAAAGCCTGAGTGTCATTTTGTCAAAACCTGAAATCGTGTTTTGTATTTTTCACTTCAAATTTATTCTTTGTGTTTTTCCTGAAATCCCTCTTCCTTCATTTCATACTATTTTGTAGTGAAGTAACACGAGGAATAATGGGGGAGATAAAGTCTGTCTTGAAATGTCTCTTCTTTGCTTACTCAATGCTATTCTTGAGCTACAACAGAGTCTCCACTCCTGTGGATTGCTGTGGTGCAGTATAATCCGAACTGTTAATCCTTTTCCCAAAGGCCAAGTACCTGATGAGCTGTTACTGGGGAAACAACCGCGCTGCCGCTGCCCGCCGGGATCAGAGCCTGCCGTACCTGGAGCAGTATCGCATAGACATGGAGCAGTTCAAAGATCTCTTCATCAGCCTCACCCCCTGGTCCTGTGGTGCCCATACACCTGTCCTAGCAGGGCGGCTCTTCCGGCTTCTGGATGAGAACAGGGATTCTCTCATCAACTTCAAGGAGTTTGTGACGGGAATGAGTAAGTGGTGTTTTTGGAGAAAATGGAATATTGCAAAAAAAACGTTTCTGTCCTTTTCCAAGGAGAGAAGTAAAATGGAGATAATGGTGTGTGTGCTGTCATGAGGGAAGGGTGACAGAAAGTCTCAGGGTGAACAAAATACACCTTTTTAGCGTGGATTTTTTAATTGCTTCTGCACAGGACTTTGAGCGGTCAGCATTTCCTTGTTGCATGAGAACTTATTCTGGTTTAAGCCTGTGAGCAGAGCGTGATTCTTTATCCTAAGTGCTCTTTTTCTTAACTTTTTTTTTCATTGCAGGTGGGATGTACCATGGTGACCTCACTGAAAAACTCAAAGTACTCTATAAACTGCACCTGCCTCCTGGTGAGTGATTGGTTCTGTATGTTGCTGCTACTGAGCACGGTCTGTTCTGACATGCAGCTCACACAGCATGCCTCATGAATTTAGTAAGGAAGTGAGTGATACTGTTGTTCAATTAGCTTAGAACTCTCAACATTTGCTTCTCTGTGAATACAGCTCTGAACCCAGAAGAGACAGAGTCTGCTTTGGAGGCCACAAGTTATTTCACAGAGGATGTGACAACAGAAGGTAATGGAACACTGCTGCCTTTATCCCTCAGTTTAGGCAGGAGTTGCAGCACAGATCCATGTGCTGTGAGCATTGATTCTGTGCAAGGCATGGTCTCATGCTGGCAGTGTGTTAAGATTGCCAGTGTGTTTGAGCTCACTGTCTTTGTTGCATGATGGGGAAGAAGTTTGGAGCTAAAACTCCTCGGTGCCCACTTCATGCAGGATACAGCATGCTCTGAAGCACAGTCATAGACTGCTGAGGAGAAGCAGTGTGCTTTCACCAACCCCTGTCTCCCATCATGATTTAGGTTTTTCATGCAAGTCTCATTGTCTCTCTTGTTTTTGTTTCCTTCTCTGTGTCTATGTCTGGCCTTTTCTTCTGTTTTATCTGGGATATTGTCCCCTCAACCCCTTTTTCTGCTGCTCAAGTATCTCCTTTTGTCTCAGAGCTGGATATCTGCCTGCACTGTGAGTCTCAAGGTCAGTCCATGGATTATGTGCATGCATTGAGCATGGCTGTGGTGCTAGTACCACCTGCTAGTGTGCTGATGCACTCTGAAATTGTTGCTGCTGCTCCTCTCTTGTGACACTCTCTATTAATAAAATGCTATAAAAGAATAAGGATGCATGCCATTGCATTGAAAAACTGTTAGTTGACTAGTTTACAGCATTTTCCAGTTTTAGGGATTGTCAAATAGGACGTCAACATATGTCAATCATGCTAAATGTTTACCAATATACAATGATGCTCAAAAGAAATCTGAGTAAGTACAAGAGGTAGTTGTGCAGTTTGGTGCTAGGTGGCTAATTTTAACAGTCTGAGTTGAACCAAGATTTCCCATTTACTCTAGTGACAGTGTAAGGAACCAGAAGAAAAGTTTGTGAAGTTAGACTGCAAATTGCTCAACAAGTGTCAGTTCAGTCAGTGAATAGTGGTGAGCATAGGTATTAGTCACATATATGCTCAGTAGTGGTTGGGTTTTTTTCTGTTCATTATCTTGCTCTGGATGACTGAACTTCCTTGTCTTTAGGCCATCACATTGCTTAGCTGTCTTTAATGTCTGTGTTTCACCTTTACTTTTAAGAGCTGTTCCGTCTACTTCAGCTTTTCAGTCCATATTTTGAATGTTGCCCTGTCCAGTTCATCCCATCAGCCTCTTGCTTCCATCCTGTTCTGTTCACTTCTCTAAACATGATATGGGAGTGTGAGATCTAACTTCTATTAAATATATTTTTGTATGGCTTTAATTTGTATTTTGAATTGTCTTAAGTTCTTTGTGTATTGTATTGTTGAAAAACAGGTATTTATTTTTATTTTGTATTTCCATAACTTTTTAGAAACCCAAGAAGATAAAGGAAGGAGAAACGAGAACGGTCCAGAAAAAGGTAATTTCATCATCAATAGAGCACATTCTAGTTTTGTCTCTTTCATATTGTGAACTGTTCATTGGCCCGTGCTGATCAAGGAGACCTTGTGGACAGAGGTGAAGTGGGAGGTGAGTTAGGAAATAAATCTTTCTTATGCCTTACTGCTCCAACTCTTGTACATACCAAGATCACAACGTCTGTAAATCATGTTGGGTAAGTTGTCAGCTCATAGAGTTCATTTATGAGAAGTCAAGCTGATGCAGCACTGTTAAAATTTTTGCTCTACTGAGCTGGATCAGATAAACCAGCAGAAAACAATGCAACCTTCCTGGTAGGTGCTTTCCTGGACTGTCAATAAAATCTTCTTCCAGCCTGATTTATGCTGCCACAGCATTCACTTTTTAAATCTGAAACCATGAACCACCTCACTAGTGGTTTGTTCTTGCCTTGCAGAGGAGAAGGGTACCAGTCCACAGGACTATAGATACTACTTAAGAATGTGGGCCAAGGAAAAGGAGTCCAAGAAAGAAACCATTAAAGATCTTCCCAAAATGAGCCAGGTAAGAAGTGAATGTGAAGGTTCTCAGTTGAATCATGACAGCTTAGTGGGGAATTCAGCAGTATGTGCAGTCACTGTGTCAGCATGCTTAGTCCTTGCCTGTAGTTTGCCCTGCTGTTCTGGTCTGGTGAGCTTTAGAACCTCTAATTCCACACGTTTCTGTTTAATTCCACAGTGGACATGGGCAAACTGCTTTGTCTCAACCAATCAAATGTGTTGGATTCACTCTGCTTCCCAGATCAGTTTTTCCAATAAGAACTGCAGTCTGTTTTCCCTCTAGAGCAGGGTGTTTCAAATATGCCATCAGACACAGAAACTCAGTTGGCTGTTTTGTTTTTGCATTGCCTCAAGTTTCAGCTGCTTGGTGGAGAGTGAAGAATGTGGTTACAGAAAAGAGAGTCAGATGACTGGTATGATCTTTTCTGTCTCTGTTTGCCTTGATGGGTGCTACTTAGAAGCTGACCACAGAAGAGTAGCACAATAAAAGTAAAACTTCAGGTTTTCTCAACGGTAAATATGTGACTACTCTGTTCATCTGCCAGCAGAAAACCCACCACTGTTAAATTGCCAGCTGTGTCTCAGTTTAGCCACTACAGCAGAGAGGGGGGAGTTTGCCTGTGTCAGACTGTTCTGACTCAGTACAGTAAGTTGCCACTTATTTGATAGGGAGGCATAAACAATGAGTCATTCGAGATGGTGCCTGTTGCTTCATCAGCCACTGACAGCAGTTTTAGCCTGAAGTATGATTTTTTGGTATTTGTCTTTTAAAGGAACAGTTCATAGAGTTATGCAAGACTCTTTACAACATGTTCAGCGAGGACCCTGTGGAGCAAGAGCTGTACCATGCCATTGCCACTGTGGCCAGTCTCCTCCTGCGAATTGGGGAGGTTGGGAAAAAATTCTCCAACAGACCCATGAGGAAGTCTGAGGACTGCAAAGCAAACAATACCCAAGATCCTGTGAGTGAAGAGGAGTCACCAACATCCGAACAGAGTCAGAATTCAGCAGTGGAGCAGCAACCCCAAGCTGACGATGAGGACAAAACCAGTGTTGATGCTCAGCCTGAAAAAACACAGCAGGAAAACCAAACTCTAGGAGATGTGTCAGGGGAAGGACAAGGCTCTCCTTTACAGATACTATCAGATGATGAAACCAAAGATGATATGTCCATGTCCTCCTACTCCATGGTCAGCACAGGCTCCCTGCAGTGTGAGGACATTGCGGATGACACGGTCCTGGTGGGCTGTGAAGGCAGCAGTGCAGCTGCCAGATATGGCAGTACCATTGACACTGACTGGTCCATCTCCTTTGAGCAGATCTTGGCCTCCATGCTGACAGAAACAGCCCTTGTAAACTACTTTGAGAAAAAAGTCAACATTCTCCAAAAGATCAAGGATCAAAAGAAGGTAGAGAGGCAGTTCAGTTCATCCAGCGACTATGAACTTTCCTCTGTGTCAGGGTGAACTCGAGAAAACAGGAGTTGTCTTTGGGACATAAAACAGGAAGATGATGCGGCAGATGGCAGGATCGTTTGGTATTTTCTGTTTGGGGTTTTTTTGTTTAATCAGAGACCAGTAACTACACAATTACAATAGATTCCAATTGATAAGGGGCTTCTGACAGTGACTGTTTTGTGTAGGTGCTTCCTTGGCTACTCTGGCTGACAGATTTACATTCTCGAGAGCCATTAGAACCTAATAGCCCCTGACACATAGAATTACCACCATAAATTATGCATGTCTGCCTTTTGCTGTCTTTTATTTTAATGAAGTTTTATTTCTGACAATAACTGTTCCTTGCCTGCCCTTGTTTGCTGTAGGTTCCTGGGTAACTTGCACAGCAGATGCAGCCTGGCTTGAAACCATGCTCACCTCTGGCTGCCAGTCCGAGAGCTAATGCAGTGTAGTCGAGTGCTGTAGGACCCTGACCTATAAATAATCTTGTAAGTTCTTCTTGTAAGCTGTTCTGTGACTCAGCAGCTATTAAGCAAATGTGCCCTACTGTTCCCAGCACCCTAAGATCTAGACACAGACATTGCTCAGATCTTCAGGTTTCTTTCACATGTGGTTTGGCGTTTTCATAGTGTATGATCACTTTATCCTTCAGCATTCAGGAGTTTTCAAACAAACCTGGTTTCCTAGCATTTACTTTTCTAATTCTTTGAAAGTTATTGGTTTTAGTTTCTCTGGGAAGCCACAAGCTCCTTGGCTTCAGTGCAGAAGTAATACTGAGTCAATCAGTGGGCTTGTGATGGTTATAATGAGGGAATGAATTCCTAAATTAGAAGTCAGTGAATCAGCCTCAGCGTTCCATGGCAGCTGGACTGCTGGACTTTCCATGGTGGTGCATTCACTGGTTATTGCTGATTTCTCCATTTTTACTGGCTGGTGATAGGTTGAGTTTTTAGGAGGACCCCTGAGAACACTGATCAGTCAGCCCTCATAAATGCTTGGGGCAGGAAGGTGTGCAGGAGTGTTGTGCCACCCACTGCTGCTCAGTGTGTCCTTGCAATGGACATGCTCTTAGAAACTGGTGCACACCCAAGGTCATTTATACCCAAAGAGGAAGAATTCAGAGCAGCGTGGCCCTCTGCCTTCAGCCTGCTATGGGAAACCTCAATACTAGATCTCCTGCCAATAAGAGACAAAATAACTGGGAGACTGAGTGATCTTTTAAATCAATTAAAACCAGAGGAAACTAAAAGTTGGCTGCCTGGTAGCAGGGTGTGTGCTCCGAGGATGGAGAATTAATGCTGTTACTACAGATAAACTCATCTCAGCACACAGGCAGCAGCCCTGCAGGGCCAGGGTGAGAAACACTGCTGCTCAGTCAGAGCAGACCCTGCACTGAAGGCAAGGTTTGATCCAGCTTTTGGCTGGCATTTGGAATATAAGGGTAGGAAGTACACGTACGTGGATGTTCCCATTTAACACTACTCGGTGTGATACTCAGTGTTAATTCATCCTCGTGACATTCTCAGTGTTTATTCACAGCTGGTACATATTTCTTATTTCTCTGCCTCCTCTGTCCTGCATCACTGGAGAGCAGCCATTAGTAAAACTGCTTTTACTAATTATTCAGTAATTTATTGTAATTTTTTTTAAAGTACAAATAATACATGTGATTTTACACTGTCTGTCTTATCTGTCATGTATTCAATAAATGAACCAGAATCCTACAGGCTGTTTGGCTGCCTTTTATTTCTCTGAGCTCATGGAATATTGCTGGTTCTTTGTTCAGGGCAGTTATTGAAAAGAGCAGACTTGGTGTGACTGCAGTCTGACCTTCCTTCCTTTCCATCTTTGTTTTGTATTTTCTTCATTTTTGTTCTTTTTCATTCTTTCTCTTTTCTTTCTCTTCTTTTTTTACTCTTTTCTATTTTTTTCATTTCTCCCCCTTCCTTTCTCCCCCTTCCTTTCTCCCCCTTCCCTTCTCCCCTCCCTCTTTTCCCTTATTATTCCACATACTTCCTTTCTATGTACCACAGACTATCGCAGCTCCAGGTAGGTGCCAAGTCGCCCGGTGCCTGTGTAGCTGCAAACACCAAGTGCTCTCCCTCCTGGCAGAACTTTGACTCGCAGTAACTCGGACCCAGCCCGCCCGTGAGTGGATGCGGGATTTTGGGAGCGGGGAGGGCGGGAGGGGCGGCGCCGGTGGCGCGCGCGCGGTCACGTGCCCGC